>CM076581.1:548737070-549139570 GCA_034641835.2 Pinus albicaulis | reverse complement strand
TACTAATGATTTTTTCAACTGGGATTTTGTTGGGAGTGATGGCAAAGTTTAAACCCTTTTGAAGAAGAGAAATGGAAGCTTGGTCTAGATTAAGACTTGAAAGGTTTATGACAGAGGGGTTTTCAAACACTGAACTGTGAGCATTAATATGGGCAGGGTGAGAGATTGAATGGGGATCGATAGGATCAGTAACGGGATCAGTTAGCCGAGGAATACGGTTAGAGGGGTAAGCAGGGATGTAAGAAAGCGGTTGTTGATTATTGGAAAGGGTGGAGTCGTTGTTCTCAAACGCAGGGAATCCGTGACTTACGTGAATGTTGGAATCTTGTGCAGAGAATTCATTCCTTGGCCCTAATTTTAGGTGCACCTTTTGTTTGTAGTGCACTAGCGGCAGTGCCCTAGATTACATAAAATGCATCATACACGGTGCACCTAAAATTTTTTCAAGAACCATTGACTATATATGGTGTCAGAAGAGCAGTGCACTGATAGATACTGGGGAAGATATTTCCATTAACGCACCGCATTTCTATTCCCATGGTCAATGGTGCGACCGACTAAATGACCGCATTGCACTTTTTTTTTTTAATTTTAAAATAATGCAGGGCGCCTTTCAGTACTGCCCCGGACCTGGTGTGGATACCATTAGCATTGGTTGCAGTGTAGCTTGTAAATTTTATAGGAAACATTGATTACCGATGCGAGATGAATGGCTCATGCGCACCGCGTGACAAAAAAAAAAAAAATTTCTTTTTAAATGGTTAATTTTAAGGTTATTTCAAATTCTAATCCACTAAAAAGCTTAATTACGGAAAAAAAAAGAGAAATACCTGTACATTTTTCCGTCGAGGAGGCATATTGGCTGTAGAATTTGCAAAAGAAAAATTTCCCACCATTTTTCAAAATGCAAGCTA
The DNA here is from genome assembly GCA_034641835.2 of Pinus albicaulis. NCBI lineage: Eukaryota > Viridiplantae > Streptophyta > Pinopsida > Pinales > Pinaceae > Pinus > Pinus albicaulis. The sequence goes on along the minus strand of CM076581.1, from coordinate 549,138,656 downwards.
GAGATTGGTGGCTAATGCACAGCAACAGTGCGTACAATGGGTGTAATGGGAGCACCGATGTCAGGGTGGCGCAGAGAAGGAGAAAATGCACTGGTGCTGGAGAGCTTTGAGCATTGAGAAAAATGAAAAATGTGGTTTTTTAGCCGTAATTATTATTCTTATTTAACCCTGTTCTGGTGTGTGAGGTTTTATAGGCGCACTGGTGCAGTTTCTTAAGACCACACTGGGCGGTTTCAGATTTGGTGTGGTGTTTTATGATGCACTCGGGTGGTTCCTTAACACTGCATTGGGTTGTTTCAGTTTTTGCATATTGTTTTATGATGCACCGGGGCGGAATAGTTGTGAACAACTGGTGCTTTACAATAATAAGAAGCATCGGGCGGGTGTGTACAAAGTGCACGGTGTCCAGTTTGCCAATTTTTTGTGCGATTGGTGCTTTCTCTTGTAGAGCGCACTGGTGATTGAGAGCCAAAAAGTGAAAAATACAGTTTTTTTGGCCGTAATTTTTTTTTATTTAACCCTGTTCTAGTGTGTGCTCTTTACAGGTGCACCGGTGTTGTTCCATATGAATGCATCGGTTTGTTTTTGTTTTGGCGCGGTGTTTTATGATGCACCGACATGAAAGAGTTGCGAAGCACTAGTGCGTTACAGTAATAGGACACACCAGGCGGGTGTGTACAGAGTGCAGGGTGTCTGGTGTGCCAATTTTTTGTGCACACCGGTGCTTTTTTTTGTAGAGTGCACCGGTGTTTGAGAACTCTAAAGCACTAAAAAAAGTGAAATCTAGTTTTTTTGCCATGATTTTTTTTTATTTAACCTTTTTCAGGTGCGCATGGTTTATAGGTGCATCAGTGCTGTTTCTTACGAATGCATTGGTCAGTTTCTATTTTGGCACGTTGTTTTATGATGCACTAGTGCCGATTTTTAATACCGCACCAGACGGTTTTGGTTTTGGCATGGTGTTTTGTGATGCACTGGCGCGAAAGAGTTGTGAAGCATCAGTGCTCTACAGTAATACGACGCACTGTACGATTGTGTACGGAGCACATGGTGTCCAGTGTGCCAATGTTTTATGCACATCGGTGCTTTCTCTTGTAAGGAGCACTGGTTCAATGTTGGATGATAAGCGCACTGAGCGGAAAACATCTGCAAAACCCTCTGCCCGCCAACCTCCTCTAGTAACCTGCACTAGAAACGAATGTATGGGGAATTTTTATAAGAGGTTCCTCAAAAACATCCGCTAGAGGGTCTTTTCCTTGTAGTGAAGACCTAACATGTGAATACATGTAGTAGTAGAAATATTCCATTGAAATCTAGTTCTAATAAGTTATCATATTATGGTATGGCTCCACTCTTCAATAATTCCTAACATTTGATTCATATTAGTAGTTGGCCTCCCATATTCTTATGGTTCTCAAGGTATGTTTTTCAAATCCATATATGAACTGGAGAGATTGTTTTGGAAATAGATACACTAGAAATACTCCTACAATTGAAAGAAATGTTTCCTTTCTATTAAATAGGGTAGGGTAGTTTACAAGATGAATAAGCCTATTCGTTAAACTAGCATGCCAACACAACTAGGTAATAGTTTTATTTATCATTTGAAAAATACAAAATTTGAATAATGGGTGTTGTAGAAAAATAAGGGTTTGGGGGGGGGGGCAGGGGCGGGGTTGTTGTCAAACCTTTCGTATAGCATGATTCAAAATTTTTGGTAAACAATATCTTTGAAAAAAATTTAGAGAACATGAAATACAATCCAAATCTATCTTATAAATATTATATTTAAGGAAAAATTACAACCTGTAAGACATGTGTAAATTGGAAAGGATGATCAAGGAATATTTTGGTCATGTTATTATTAATAGGAGGTTATCAAAGTATCCATATTCAAATAGATGAACACAAAATTATTGTAAATTTTTTTTGACATCATTGTCTACAAATAATTTCTATAGCACTAGATACCTAGAACTCTAGTAAGACTAGATACCTAGAACTCTAGCAACACTTTGGTGTCTGTAATGTCTCTCATATAGTTGAAAAAAATTAGGCCTATAGGTTTCCTTAGGATCAATCATGTCTTTCTCTCTTCTTAGTTAATTTGAGTTTACCAATTAAGTATAATCCCTCAGTCCAAGACACATGATCGTAGTATACTTTCTTTCTTCAAGGAATATCAATAAGAATTGAAAATTTGTCTTTCAAATAATGATATAAATAGAAGAAGTATGATTTCCTCCTTGTTGTTTTAAATTCAATATTTGGTGGTAGCAGGACCAGTATTTATTATTAAGGTAATTGGTAGCTCTCAAGACTACAAAGTTCATTATTTTATGTCCTTTTGGAAATAACAATGATGTTGATAAGGTGTTAGCCATATTCTCCAATTATTTCTATTAGAAACACACAATTGAATGGGAATAATGAATTGTTAAGGAAAAAATGATTGCATAAAGGTTTAGCACTTTATAACTAAATATTTTATTAAAAATTTTGAGCGTAAAAATAATCTAAAAAACACCTAACATTATTACATTTTTTTATAAGGACATTCCACCAATTTTGATTATAATTAGTATTATAATCATAACTCATGCACATGATTTAGAATAATTACTACCATCCTATAAACCACTTAAATCACATAACCACCCTAATCACCATTATTGATTACTTTGTCAGATGTGCTAGTCAGTCATCCCTCTTCCTTCTTCGTTTCCTTCTAGTATTGTATATCATGAGTAGAAGAAAAGTGAAACTAGTCCTCAATAGCAGAAGATTATAAAGTTTGGGTCTGCCATAAGATTAGAACCAATTGGTATTGAATATTTTATAGAAAATCATTAGGAAAGGGAATTATTTCAACAGGCTAGTTGATTGGTGCTTTTTCAAATAATATATGGGTATAAAAATGAGTCCATTTGATTATTTGCTAAAATTTTTGATGGGATCCAAGCACAAATAGGAATATTGACCTTCAAAGTGTTATAGGAATCTATGGAGGTATTTATTAGGCTTCCCCAAGAAGGAGAAATCTGGTTCAAAAGCATGAGAATAAGGGAGAGGATTAGAATCATTATCTACTCCGAACAGAGGAAAAACCTAATTGTAATAAATGAATTCCAAAGACTTGGTTAAAGGAAAACTGAAGGGAGATATTGGTTATTATGCAAAAAAACATCAACTATGAGGTAAAGAATTCCATTATCTTTATATAACTTATGTGTTTCTTACTTCACTTTGAAGGAAGTAGAATCAATTTACCCTTCTTTTTGTGGAAAAATGTTGATCAAAATCATAATAAATGTTTAAAACCATTCCAATAATAAGGAACATAACATGTTTCACCATGGGATTATCAAATTAACCATTTTATATGAATTAGGGAAGTGGAACTATACATTGGACCACTTCCTATACCAGAATAAAATGCATGGCTATGAAGAAGTTTCTTAGAACATTGAAGCTTATACCATCTTCATTGAAAATAGGGAGACTATGGAAATTAAGAAGGTATCATGTGAGGAGGTTCAAATCATGTTACCAACATATACCAATTCTAGAAGTAATAAGAAGAGGAATTAAAAAAAAAAACCACAATTTTAAAAAAGGGGAGGAAAAAGTGGAATTCCCCTATAGACTAGCTAAAGGATCCTAGAGTTACCAGGAGTAGGGATACAAAAATAGAATAATAATTTGGACATGAGGCTAAAAAATACCAAAATGAGGATTAATTACAAGAACATGAACTTGGAAAGGATCCTAAGAAACAGATTTGGTAGCGTTAGGGCCTTGCATTATGTATTTGTGTGGCATCATCATGTGTCTTATAGAGAGAATCCAACCCATCATAGAGATATATACCATATTCTGTGAACACATGAGTGTGATGATATTGGTGATATTTTGATGAGCTCAATGGGAGAGAATGGATATGGACTCATATTGGAAATGGAATCGTAAATTGGCACATGTTTTCCCCACTATTTCATGATATAGATGAGATGACATCATTTCGAACATTCATTTCCTTAAATAAAAGTGGCATTGTTTGATATAGGGTGTACTAGGACCACATTAGGGTGGACTTGGTTGAGCATGTTGGAGGACTTAGGGTGGAGTTCAAAGATTTTTTTGGATCTATATCATATGAGTAGACATGTGGTAGAGTTACTTTGGACTACCACCCATAAGGTGTATGCATGAGTCGATTATGGTGGAATATGAAGGGTCGTGACACTTCATCTAACATACCACACAAATAACCTTACCTAAATGCACACAAAGGGATTCAAACACGTCGAGAAATAAAGTGGAATCTTAGATCTTAGAGACAACAAGTATTATATACCGAAAGAAGGGAAAATTTTCATGCATGAGGATGAAGGATCCTTATTATCCATGATGAAGAGAAAGGATAGGCTAAGGGAATATATTTGGCCTCCAGTGTCGATTTTTGGTGTTGGAGATTGGGATAGATAAGTTTGAAGTGTAACATAGCTTTTGATCTGATAATAGGATTTTCAAGTTTTAAAGGCCATGAAATGACACTCAGGTATTTTTTTAGCCACATAGGGTGTGACAGTCGAGTGGCAGGGACAAAAGTCACCTATTTAGGGTAATTTTGGAAATAATTTTCATGTCAGTTCTAGGAGAATGTTCTAAGTGATTTTAACTATAGATTGAGATGGATTTTCATTCACTTATGAGATGGATAGCATGGAGTGATGTGGAAATTTTTTAGGGGGAGGTTGAGTCAAGATTGGATGGTGTTGATGCCTTGGACAAGGGTGATGGAGGATATATTCATGCAAGGTATGAGTTGTGGTTGGTCATGTGATGGATTTCCCAAGTGTTTGGCATGAATTTAAGATTGAGGCCTTTCAAGTGAGATAAATTGAAGAAAAATGGCACAAAAACAAAGGATATTGTAGATTGTCATGATATTAGTTTGATTTATTCACTAGGACTTCACTGTGAATTGAGATGAGATCTTCGTGAACGAAGAGGTATATTATTAGGGTGTTGATACTATGATGGAGACATGTTCTAGATAGGGATATAGAAATATGATGAATGAGATGATGTTGGCTTCGGTTCAAGGAGTCTAAGATGATAGATTTATGAATTCATGGTCATTACGAGAGGAACCTTCATGTGGATATGCCTGTATTATTGGATTAATGGAATGTATAGAATAAATATAGTTTGATTGAGATATGTGGGATGTGTATCCTTGGATCAAACTTCACAATCGAAGATATAGTTTGAGACACCTTATTTTCATGATTCATCATTAGAGTTGGGTGGATTTGGTTGTAGCAATGATGAGGCCTTGGTGTGAGACACTTGGGTTGTGTGGTTGAGTGTGAGAGACATATCCATTGCAACATGAGTAGAGTGGGGTTACTAATGAGGTTGGTCGTTCCATGATATCGATATCCTTCTTGAAGAGGACATGGAAATATTTTGATACCACATGGTATGGATAACTCGGGTATTACATGGATTAGATGATGAGGCTAGTGCACCTTTCTTTCTTCACTGAGGTGTGATCAACATGTTTTCATCTGTGAGGAGATATGAGCAGTGTAGATATTTTTCCATTGATAAGAGCAATGGATTTAGACAGACTTAATAGGGCACTGAAAGCTATGAGATAGAATATATGTAAAGAGCCTAGACCACATGAGAGGGCAATGTGATTGACTTGATGCCCTATGAGTTTAATATAGCTTCATGAACATAGACGTGGAGTAGATAATGGAGTTTATGGATGCACTTATTTTGGAGGACATCATAGGTAGTGGATCTTGGGATAATTTCATTCAACATGGATGTGTGGATGGATTTATTTTCTGTAATCACAATACTTGGACTATGTGGATGATTTCTTGACGGAATAAAGTAAGTGATGAAATTTATTTTGTATGAGTATGTGACGATATTTTTTGAGAAACGATTGATGAAAATATGAGGATGTGAATTATTATGAGTTGGATGTGATGATTGGATTGATCACCCAATCAGTTCAAGTCACAGGGGTTGACAATGTGTAAAAACATTTCAAATTTATGTTGGAGTAGGGTAGCAAAGTTCATAGTTGGCTTAGCACATAAAGATTTGGTGGTCGACATGATGGCATTTGCAGTTTGATACATGGAAGGAAACGTTTGGATGGAAATTCCTTCTTCGATGACCTTGGACAATGTGGATACTTACGAGATATTGTGATTAAGAACTTGATGATAAGATATTTTGGGATATTTTGGGATATTTTGGGAGGTCATCTACATATAGCCTACTTCTGAGAGATAATATGGATAGATACATATTTTGATGTCAAGGTATCTAGGGGAATCCTATGAGGAGGTTTTGGGATGGACATGAAATTATATACATGTAGACGAGTTTCCACATTAATGCTTGAGTTTGTGAATTTTTGGCTCAAGCTACTAGATGCACTATTTTCAAGGAAGACAGTGAATTTTCGTTGGGGAGGAATCAGGCCCCTATATTATGGATGTCTGTGGCATCATCTTCTATCTTAGACAAAGAACACATGCCATCTTAGAGACATATCACATCTTGATTGTGAAACATGATAGTGAGGATATTTTTAACATTTTGATGAGTTTGGTGGGAAATAATGGACATGGAATGCCTTGGAAATAAATTGTAACTTGGAAGAAGTGTGTCATGTTATCCTCTAGCTATGAACAAGATTATATCACTTGCCACATTCATCTACTAGAAGAAAAGAAGAATCATTAAATATAGGGTGGATTACGATCACATTAAGTTGGATGTGGACAAGTGTGTTGCAGGAATTAGTAATTTCAAAGACATGGGTTGGCTCTATGTATACATTTGGTAGACTTAGTTTGGACAATTAATTCACAAGGTGTGATCATGGGTGGACAAGGAAAAATATGAAGGGTCATGACCCTTCGCCTACTCTACCACCCACATAACTTCATATATATGTGCACAAAGGGATGAGAGAAAGTGATGGAAGAAATAAGAAGCCTAGGTTTAATAAACAACAAGTATTGTAGGCCAAAAGAAGGGAAAACCAACTGCCATGAGTATAAAGGACCGTTCTTACATGTGAGGAAGAGGAAGGTTGGTCTGAGGGAAAAATCATGTTTTTTAGTGCGGATTTTAGGTGCTACATCATGGAAAGGGTGATTCTAAAGTGTATCGAGATTGTAAGTCCTGGGATAGTGTTAATGCGAGTATTATGCTCACTATTCAAGAAGGGAGAAGTGACCTAGAAAAAATTTCTTCAAATATCCCTAACTATATGGTGTGGTCACCCTTGACGAGTTTTATGGCTCCATTGGCCTAGATTCCTCTTCCTCTCATGAAAGGAAAAGACAAAGGATTAATCTTGTCCTACAATTCATGTACAATTGATCTAAAACTAATAATATACAAGTTAAAGTAGTGTACAATAAAATAATTAAATGTGTTAAATAAAATGAAAACAAATCTTATGATACAAACGAAATAATGGAAACAATAAAAAAATAATATAATGGTTAAAAGAAAAGGGTTGTATATTACTATATTTCAACTAATTCTAATTTTTATATACTATTTATAAATTAAAATTAATACTATGAATTAAAATATTATACAACAATCAACTACATAAAAATATGCTATACAATTATGTTGCATAAAGTAAAGAAAAGTGTTATAATACAAGAAATATACAAGACAAAGATGCACTAAGCAAATACCAGAAAATATCACAACTAGTATGTGAAATGTAAATGCATTTTCTAACAAAATATAAAAAGATACAATATGCAAACTAATATGTAATTTATAAATACAATTATAAATTAAGCTAAACTAAAATAATTCTTAATGATTCTTAATGTGATATAAATGAAAAGTAAGTTACATAAAAGTAAACTCCAACTCCCTAACACTAACAAAGGAAAACACTATTGCTTTCAGCATCACACATTAAAAATGAATATAAGATTATAATAGTTTTCTTCCAGACATAAATAAAGGGTAACAATAAAAATCTCTTCAAAACATGTAACCATTCAATTACTCGTTTATGAATCAAACTAATAAAGCAATAATTGAAATTAGTGTAAAAATTTAGAAACTGCTACAACATGAACATTAACTCTATTCATATGTAAAAGGTGACATTGTATAAGTTCTAAATTTCTAAGATAAAACCGCAAGAATCTAGATGAAATGGCTATTGATATTAGGACACAAGTCAGTGGAGAGCGGTAGTGATCGAATATGAACTTACACAAATTGATTCAATGTAAAACAGAAAAGGAAGTGAAATACATATTACTAATTATTTACATAATCGAATCACACAAACAATAGTTTACTATCTTCTAAATCCCAAGAAATCAAATTACAAAAACCCAAAGAACGATAAGGACAAATAATTATGGAACAATTGAAACTAGAGTAAGCCTAGCGTCTAAATAAAACCAAGTTTGGAAACTTACAATAATATTCAAAATTATTCCGCATTCACAATAACATTAAAGAGAATTTATTTCCCCAAAATTTTCCCAAGACTAAATTCCCCAAAATTTTCCGAAAGACTTTAGTCTTGGGCCATCAAGAAAAACACTATCCTCCTATTATTCTAGCAATATTCCTACACGTATCGATATCCTCCATACTACCAGTAATGATCCTCTCCCTTACATTTTCATTCCTTTTATAATAATACACGTACAACAACACCAACAGTTTTCCATCCCCAGGACAACTCGAATCTCATGTTAATGTATATGGGCCAGATAAAATCCCCCATAGATCTCAGTCATTAGACCATTTTTGTAGATCGATTTTATTCACTGAATATTTCGTTTCATAACAACTTTGATCACCAAAATGTGTTCCGTAAAAATTAGAAAATAAATTTGTTCTTATTTGTAGATGTTCCAGCAACCAATCCAAAACAGTTTCCAATATCTCCATATTTAAGGAACGTTTAAATGTAGACTCGTGACAATTCACTGCTCCTTTTTGACTAATTTTAGCGCTTATTTCCACTGCATATCTTCCACTAGATGCGTGCAAATCATCCAACAACATAAAACCTTAATTAACTCATTTTAGAAAGAATATAAAGTTATTCTTAAACCAACGAATGCAACTCACATAATCAAACCCTCCCAAAATGGTATTCACATCATCTAAAAGGTTATCAAAGGTTAAAAATGGTTATTGGATTCATAATATTGGCTATATTCTCCATGTCTAAAAAAGAATCTGAATCCACTTTGTTGGAGAATCTAATTCCAGCCACATGTTAATCTAATTCCAGCCACATGCTAGGCGTCTTAACCATCTAACCAAGTGTCATAGTTAGTTGAGTTCAATCCAGCTTGGTTGAATTGTAGTTTAGTCTCACTGCAGTAATTTATCACTTCTGTATCTAATTAATCTTTTTTTTTTTTTTCATGCCTTAACACGGTATCAGAGTGTAGCCTGCATTAGATTCCTTGGGAGAGCAGCAAAGAACATGAGTGAGCATCTGAGTCCTTGAGAGCAACAAAGAGAAATAGCTTTAGGAGAAGTATGAAACTGCTAGTGGTAGCCAAACCAAGACAGACTGAACTTAAAAAAAAAAAATCGTGTAGTAATGCACCGCTATGGTTGTTAGCGCGCAGAATCAAAGTTTTCATGTTAAAAGTTAGCAAGCTTAAACATTACGAGTGTGCAACTTTTGAAGAATTGTTTCTCTGTTTTTAACGGTGTTTATTTGAAAAAATATCATTTGTTCATTAAGCTATAGGGATCTATTTTTCAAAAATATTTTGAAAAAGGGTTCATTGTAAAGGATGTTCTTATGAGACCATATGAGCATGATTTTTTAATGGCATTAGTTTGAAAAAGGAAATGTAAATTTGAATTGCCTTAATTGGATGGAACAAATATTTACATAATATCCATGAATATTTTCTTTATTTAAACAAAAGCTTCCAAATGATCTTGTTGATTCTTGTTGACTCTGGGTGTAACACCCTCCTCCTACATCTACCCAAGTAGCTCAAAAATTAGGGTAAACATGTGATGAAGAGTTACTATGATATGATTCAAGATGGAAAAATCTAAATAAAACCAAACCAGGGCTTCTAGAGGCCAAAACACCTCAACCTTGGACTAGTGATTCCACCTCACAGTCGGACATCAGTAACCATCACTGAATTGGTCTCTACCCAAGTTGTTTGGGGCTTCAGAGAGTTTGTTCCAACCAAGGCTCTAAGACTTGTAACTCAACCCACAACTGTTTTTGAACTCCAGAGCGTTTGTCCAACCAAGGCTCCAAGAATAGTAACTCAACCCACCAAGGGATGCAAATTGTTTTCCTAGAAAATTCTATAGGAATCAGTAACTCAACCCAAGTTGTTATAGGGCTCCAGAGCATTTTTTCAACCAAGTCTCTATCAAATAATACCTCAACCCACATCTAAAGGAACATGAAAACCATCCCGAAAAAATAAAGAAAGTAAAACCCACAACACCATGGCTATATAGGAAATGGTAAGGCTAGGAAAACCACTGTCAATCTAGGAAATCCTCCATGCCAATGGAAAATCACGACCAATAAACCACATCATATGCCATGAATGCAAAAAATAGAAATGAAATCATACATGCAGCTCGATACATGCAAGAAAAACATGTTGTAGTTGTTAATCTCAATGTCCTCTTGCACTCGCTTTATTTTTCGTTTCCTTCTTGCTCCAAATCCCAAGTATTCCACACTCCTCCAAGAGTGCTCCAAGAAAATCTAAGTGTCCAAGAGTATGAGAGAGAGAATAAAATGAGAGATCATTCCAAAACCTTTCAGAAGCTACCAAATGATCCTCAAAATTTATTTTATCAATGACGCCCCTATTTTCTTCATTTTCCTCTTGACATGCAACCTGTGGCATTTCACCTTATTTTTCTCTTAATTTCCATTTTTTTCATAAATAATATGCCAATAAATGCCTCATGCCTTTCCAAATTCTTTTCCATTGCTCTTTTTTACTCATTATTTTGTCACCGTCCTTGCAATTCCCATCTCAAACATTGGAGGAACATTTTAGTGACTTTTGTGAATTGGCATACATTGCCATAAATTTCATTGCTTCCTTTCACATGTCAAGATAATAATCGATGTTGATCATTCCTCAAGCAGACCTTCAAAAACATATGATTTTGGGTTGGCGCTAGTAGGAAGTTATGGCCTTGTGCCCATGGAGAAATTAACACTGGGCCTCGTGCCCTTTGGCGCTCTGTCTCAGAAGGGCACTCACGCCAAGCTGATTTTGGAAAGTTTTTTAAAATAGAAATGAAGCTTCCATGCTTAACAACTTCATGAGCAGAGTCATCATGGTTTGTTCAACTGAATAATGTTGAGTTCCTCCCTTTGGCTTGTTAGTTTCTACAATTGTGCAACCCCCCAAAGGGATAGACCTCTCCTCCACCTTATGTGGGATCCCAAACCACCTCCTCCTCTCCCATAAATTCCTCCTCATTATACTGATTCAACTAGCTGAACAATCATGACTATAGCTAGTGTGTTGAAGAAATCAGAGAAGAATACATTGTTGAGAGAGAGTTTAAGCCCATTGCCTCATTGAGTCGAATCCTAAATTAATGCTTGAGATGTGTCCCACTGAACCTGTCGAAGGAGATTTGCAATGCCAAGGCATAAGGTTGTAAAATTATTTTTCTTTATCAATAATACATGACTGGTTTCTGGCTCCAACTTTGTTTCCATTTATATGCAAAGTGTTTAGCTATCCTTGAATAGATGAATAGTTGTATATGAATGTATATTATTGTATGTTTTCATCGTTTGTTTGATCTTTGTGCAGATGCGTGAACATCATCACCAACACAGAGTGCAAGGCGTAAAGACAAATATCGAAGGATCATTGTTGCGTGCCACGACAAAAGCATGGGACTGAGGTAGGATATCTGTTCCGGTTCATATTTCATTTATAAGTTAGGAATTTAGGAGTCCATAATGTTTCGTTTTTCCTAGACCCACCCTAGGGCTAGAGGGATTACCTCTATCCTCAGAGGGGATTTGCCTGCTCAATAAGGTGGCGACTCCGCTGCGGATCAGTGTGTTTATTGTCTCTCGTTGATTTGTTTCAGATTTTTTCTTGTCTGTACGACTTTGTTCGTATTTCCATTTCTCTGTTTTATTTTTTTTTGCTTATCTGACTATTCCAGATGATCTCAACTATTCTTACAGTGTTAAGCTTGGCTTTTCCTCAGCTTATTTTTCTCCTTTCCTTGGTTTCCTTACTTGGCGCTGTTGTTTCTTTGATAGTCGGCTGATTGGCGTGGGTTGCCTTTTTTATAGGTGCAATTTCCCCTGTTCAGCGTGCATTACAGTTGAAGAGTCATGTCGAATCCTGTAGGTTTGGATTTAGGCCTTTTCCCTGAGTTTTCCTGTGCATCATACCCTCTCGATTGGTTTTTACCCCCTGGATTAGTCTGCTTGGATTGTTTTTGACTTCCCTGTTTCATTCTCTTCAGTTGATTGTCCTTCATCTGATCAGTGTGGCTTGTCATCCTAGGGTTTCTAGGTATCTTTGATGACTGGTTCAGCCACATGTTTACTGAGATTCTGAGTTGTGTATGAGTCAGACTAGAATTTCATCTTTTCTTTCGATTCTACGTATTGTTGGGTCGTCAAACTCTCATCTTGGCGTCTGTTTGACCTTCCATCTGTCACCCAGAGCATAGATCACATTTCTCACTGAATCGAGTTGAGAGTCCTCTTTCTGCATGAAGGAATGTGTGTTGGTTTTGAGTGTGTTTTATATTCATTTTGAGATTGCTCTCTTCGTGTTTGATTATTTCATTCTAGTTGATCAAAACTAGTGTTTGTTTTGTCCTTTTAGTGTAACAGTGCATTATTGCTTCTCATTCATATAAAAAAACAAAATTTTCATTCTTTCTCTCTATTTGAAAAAGTAAACTATTCTCTTGCATTAGTGGCTTTTTCATTAAAAAGTGAAAAACAATGAAAATCCTTTCATTTTCTGCTTTGGTTGTGTTATTGGCATTAGGAAAAGTTCTTCTCGAATTTGATTGATTGTTGCTTCGTTGTGAACTCCTATCCCTCTCTTAGCTTGTTGTTCATCGAATTAAAATGATATTCGTTCTCATGTAGTTGTGCATTAGATATTTGAGATTACATTCAGTAAGGCCTTGAAACTAAAACATAATTTCAAGATAAAATTTAAAATGAAATAAATCAACATAAGGAAGCATTGAAACATAGTGCTTACACTTAGAGGTCTAGGTTAGTGATGTGTTCCGGCATCATTAAACCTAGTATCTCTCGTTCGCCATCTGGCATTAGAAAACACTAGCACAGACTTGTGCTTACTGTATCATCAAGTATATAAACGGAGACCCTTATAGGTTGCAATCCTTTATCCATAGGAATCCGAGTCTACCGCCCTGTAACCGTAATACAAAAAACACATCATTCGGGGATGTTTCTTGCACATACGTTAAGTCCTTGGTCATTTCTCTTTCATTTGATCACCAAGGAGTATATTGTAGTTCACTGGAGCTTGGTACACCCTCTTTCTTAGATTTCCTGAATAGTCATTTTGATATTTCCGTGACTCTCTAAATTTTAAAAGATCATCAAACACTTGTCCTTGCAAGCTCTTCCAAACTGAAAGTGACTAGAGTCACCTTTTTCCCTTTTCTCGACTCTTAAAATATGAAAAGGTAGATTTTTGTTTCAGTGCCATAAAATTAACTACGTACGATCACATTCCCATTAAAGTTATTTTCTTGGCTTGTTCATGAGTAGTTCCTTAGTGATTGGTCTTGAAGCCTCGAATTTATTATCTCTTTTCTCTCCTGTTTTTGGGACAAAGTCACCGTGGCGAAACCACTAGTTTCATTGTCCCCTTCATTACCTCGTAGTGAAGAACCTTCCCCCAAAATTTCTTCAAAGGAATCTCAGTTTGTTAGGACTCTAGGCTACTGGTGCTCTATTATTTCGATTGTTCAACCTCTTGCCACTTCATCTCCTCCTGAGGAACCATTTGATATTTTTGTGAAACCAGCTCCAAAAATAGAAGAAAAGAGATATCAATGCCTTATAAATAAGCCACTTCGAGGGGGCAACCTCCAATACATTACATGAATGAACAAATCTTGGATGATACAAATTACAAAACCTCCTTTCTATATATAGTAGTCCATGGTGCCACAATGTAATCCTAGCCGACCTAACAATAATAATTTAAGGGCACAATAATAACAATATGGGTGTTACATGGGTACAATAATAACAATAAGGGGGTTACACTAACAACAATAAGGGACTATACTAGTAATATAGGACCTAACATGCCCCTCTCCTTCAAAAAAGTGTTTTCCTCAATGCTTGAGTAGCTCTTGATGCTTCTGTATAAAATTATCATCCTCCCATGTAGAATATTCAGTGGGTAAGTTCTTCCACTTGATGAGATACTCTGAAATTGATCGATTTCGTAGCTGTCAAGTTCTTGTTTCTGTAACTGATTCAGGTTCGAATATGATTTTTCCTTCCTCATCGTGTTCTAGCAATATTGTTTGAACTAGAATATTTTCACCTATAACCTTCTTTAAGCATGAAACATGGAAAACTGGATGCACTCGTGAAGAAGCAAGAAGCTCCAATTTCTATGCCATAGTACCAATCTTTTGCAACACCTTGTAAGGACCATAGTACTTTGGTGATAATTTATTATCCTTCTTAGCTTGCTTAAGGGACATTTGTTTGTATTGTTGTAGCTGTAAAAATACCCAGTCTCCTACATAAAAACTTCTCTCGCTACAATGTTGATCCACCTATTGTTTCATTCGATTTTGTGCCAAATTTACGTTATCCTTTAAGAGTTGGAGAAGTTCTTGTTGATGCTCGATGTGATCTTCCACTGCTTTAACCTTCGAATTTTCTCTTAAAGATGATGTGATGGACAGTGGATGATATCCATAAAGTGCCATAAATGGGGTCATTTTTGCTGCAGTATGGGAGGAAGTGTTATACCAGCATTTAGCGAGAGGTAACCACTTAACCCATTGTGTTTGTTTATTAGATACAAAACAATGAAGATATCCTTCCAAACATTTATTTAATATCTTAGTTTGACCATCGGATTGAGGATGATAAGATGAGCTATGAGCTAATTGAGTACCCAAAAAAGAAAATAACTCCGTCCAAAAATTTCCAGTAAAAATGGGATCTTTGTCTCTCACAATAACCATTGAGTTTCCATGTAGCTTTTGAATTGTGTCCATAAATGTAGTAGCAACTGTACTTGCTTTAAATGGATGAGATAATGCACAAAAGTGTGCATACTTGGTAATTCTATCAACTACCACCATGATGACACTCTTTCCTTCAGACTTAGGTAAACTTGTGATAAAATCCATCAAAATATCCTCCCAACTTTGACTTGGAATGGATAAAGGTTGTAGAAGACCCGGGGTTTTAATTGTCTCAACTTTATTCTACTAGAGAACTAAACATTCCGCCATAAAATTTTGAATATCAGATTTAAAGCCATCCCAAAAAAATTCTTTCTTCACCCTGTGGTAAGTTTTTAAGAATCCTAAGTGTCCTCCTAAAGGAGAAGTGTTCAATTCCAAAAGAATATTTTGTTTTAGTTGAGAATTCTTACAAAGATATAAGCGATCTTTGTACCATAAGGAATCATTTTTCCAACTAAATGTATCAGATGTACTAGGATCTTGCTGCAACTTTTGAATGAGCGTTCACACTTCTTTGTCCTTCTTCCATTCATCCCTTGATTTGGTTATCCAATCTAGTTGGATAATAGATAAGGCACAAAGAAATGTTTCCACCTCTTCATTCTTTCTTGAGAGTGCATCTGCAACAACATTTAGCTTCACTTTTTTGTATATTATTTAAAATTAATAATGCAACATCTTTGTGACCCATTTTTGTTGCTCTTCTAAAGATAATCTGTGTTTCAAAAAGTGTTTAAGACTATCATGATCAGTTGTTACCTTGAAGTGTGTTCCCATTAGGTATGTTCACCATTTCTTTAGTGCATGCAATATTGCTAACATTTCCTTCTCGTAAATAACTTTATGTAAATAATTTCCTCAGGATTTTGGCTTCGCACACTAAAAATTTCAGCTTCTGAACCTTTGTAGAAAAAAAATTTATAGCGAAAATGCCTCGATGACCTATTTGGAGTAGCGAAACCCTAGAATCCAAAGCTCTAATACCAAATTTTGTGAAACTAGCTCCAAAAATAGAAGAAAAGAGATATCAACGCCTTAGAAATAAGCCACTTCGAGGGGGAAACCTCCAATACATTACATAAATGAACAATTCTTGGATGATACAAATTACAAAAACTCCATTCTATATATAGGAGTCCATGGGGCCATAATGTAATCCTAGTGGGGCCACAATGTAATCCTAGCTGACCCAACAATAATAATTTAAGGGCACAATAATAACAATATCGGGGTTACAGGGGTACAATAATAACAGTAAGGGGGTTACACTAACAACAATAAGGGATTATACTAGTAATATAGGGACCTAACAGATATCAACTAGCAACCTCTGGATTCTTGGGCCTTTTTGAGCGAAGATCCCTTGCAACCACCTGAATCACCATTAAAACGTGCTTTACTTGCCACGGCTCGTTGTCTTTTTTCCAAGAGCATGCCTTCATCTGACATGGATGCCACGAGTCCTATTAGTAGTGCAAAGACTTATGTATCTAAAAGAGAATATCAGTTCCCTCCGAATAATTTTCCTTACGTCTCGGGTCAACCTTCCTCGTAGCCCACATATCTCCTGGCTGGTTATCGTTCGTTGAGTCAGATGATTTCTCATGCTACATATTTGTATCAGAACCCGATATGGTTGGGTACATCAACTCCTTCAAAAGGGTCATTTGTATGAGGACCATCCCTTTCGACTCCCATTGCATCAACAATAATTACATATGTCCAGACCCAGCCCATTGTTTG
Organism: Pinus albicaulis; assembly: GCA_034641835.2. Classification (NCBI taxonomy): domain Eukaryota; kingdom Viridiplantae; phylum Streptophyta; class Pinopsida; order Pinales; family Pinaceae; genus Pinus; species Pinus albicaulis. The sequence continues at coordinate 549,121,613 of CM076581.1, read as the reverse complement.
TGTGGCTTCCTCCACACCATCCACTAGTGTGATTCTGTCATTGCCACCATATTCTGTTGTTCGTGGGACACTTCCTATTACTTCTGCAATACCTGTTGGACTTGCCATGAGTGGATCACAGCCTCACGTATCGGGAGTCCATCGACCTACTCGTAGTACACCCATCTCCTCTAACCCTATTCCTGTAGGTTTGACGTACGATCAGTATATGATGGCCATTCAAGAACCAAATTACTTCCCCCAGGGTTCTTAGCAGGTTCAAGCTCCCATCAATCCTCCGCATTACTACGATGAGCATGGAAATCACATCTATCACTATGGGCCTCACCAAAAAGGTCAATTGTATGTTCAAACTCCTCAAATGTTGGTTTACTCCAACAAGTTTACATACCTACAGAGAAAACCCTATGGTCCACAAGGAAAACCCTTTCAAGGACAACCTTCGGTCCAACAGTGGAAACCCTACTGTCATGTTGGTCAATGTCATGTTCAACAGGGAGCGTCTTATGTTCCCCAAGGGAAAACCTGTCCATTTCAGGGAAAACCTTTTGTGCAACAAAACCAACCTTACATTCAACAAGGCCCAACTTTTGTAATTCAAGGTCAACCCTCCACTACTCAGTCGGGCCAACCTAGTCTTCATGGGCAACTTGGCTCATCTCAACCATCAGGCCAGCCTGTACCCCAGGGGCAGCCTGGTGGACCTCAACATCTAGGCCAAGCTTCACCCTAGGGACAACCTGTCCAACCTCAACATCCAGGTCAACCTACACCCCAAGGGCAGCCTTTGTAGCCTTGGGGCCCACCTTTTATTCCTCAAGGTCAATATTCGATGGTACAAGGTGCGCCCCAAGGAACTGCCTAAAATATGCAACAAAATCCACATGTTGCTTAGACAGGACCTCAGTGGTTGGCTAAAAATCAATATCTTGGTCCTAAACTGGTGTATGGGCAGAATTATCAAAATTATAACCTATATGGACAAAATACTCTGGGGCAGGACATATGGGGTCAAAAATTCTCCCAACTTGGTTGGAATCCTAATACTGGTCTTTATCAAAGGCCTGGAATGCCTTTCAATCCACAATTGACATTCCTTGCTACATTGGAACTACCCGATGTGTCAAAATTAACGAATTGTCCTATCCTTCATAACCCATATTTTCCCCTAGTTCCTACCAAAATCCCTAGAAATTGTCCCAAATTTGAAGGAAAGTCCAGAGAAGACCCCCAAGCGCATGTTATGACATACCATATTTGGTGCTCTTGTAACTCTTGGGTTGACGATTTAATTCGGTTAGATATTTTCAAAAGGACTCTCACGGGTGCCGCTGCAAAGTGGTACATTGAGATTTCCCGCGGCATCTTTCAAGATTTCAACTCTCTATCCATGGAATTTCTCACACACTTTCAGTTACCAATTCATTATGAAAATGAGACGCAACTCCTAAAATCCTTGATACAGGATCGAGCTACTCACATCTCCGATCATATTCATCAATGCAGTGGGCATCGTCGTTTGATCAAGTTTCAGATTCCTTATCTACTTCTGACTGATTGGTTCACTACCTCTTTTATTGGTCCAATTGCTAAGGAAATTTCTATGGGGGCATGTGTTACTAAGGAACAAGCCATCACTCGTGCCCAGTACCTCAACCTTGTGTACTCTCAATCTGGCACACCGTATGAAATTTTTCCTGATGCTCTGCAACATGGAACTATCAAAGCACCGAAGACACCATCTGTTGAACGTATCATTGGCTATGTGTCTCAGACTTCTCTTAATTCTTCTCCAAATCCTGCGAAGAAAAAATATAATTCTTCCAATAATATTTCTTCTTAGTCGCCTCTGATTCCTGGTAAGACTACCGAAGTGAATGTCATCTAGTCCACCCCTGCGGATAAAGCTCCCAACGATAAGAAGAAGAGTAAAGAAAAGGCCAAAGTTGATAACCAAAAATAGAATTCTCCTAAACCTAATGCTAATAATGGTTTGAAACGTAAACCGAAGTACCCTCTTTTTTTTTGAGATGATGATAATCACACCAAGGACTATCCACGATGGTCCGAGGTGAGTCGACTCCTGAAAGCCACTCAAGGCACTCCAGTTGTTCTTAAAAACCATTCCCCTTGCAGAAAAATCAGATGGTGGAGCAACCTCAATCCTCCGCCCCTTTTGTCTCTCAGGTTTTCATGATGAATGGTGTTGCACCCATATCTATTGCTACCAGATCAAAATATTATACCAAACCACGTCAGGTAGCAGGGAAAGAGATCGTATATGGTCCTCCTACCCCACCTACTTTTGGCCCTCTTCACATCGAAAGGCCCAACTCTAAGCCCGTTCTACAGCCACCTTCTAAAGGTGTACTCCATAAGTCTTCCTATAACCCAAATGCATGTGATGCTAAAAATTATAGTATTGTTGGGGATTTTCCTCAGGCGCCATCCACTATGTCTGCATTAGAAGTACTTCAGAGCTGTCTTTCACAATGGAAGGCTTTGTTATATACCATCGTATGGGTTGACCTCGCCATTTGAAGCCTTATCACTTTCGATTTGGAAAATTTTGTTCCATGTTTCCCTCACCAGCTTGCACTGATTATCCAAGTTGGGATTAATGTAAAGAATATCCATTGAGTGGTCATGACAAGAGTGCATCTACTTGCATCATGTTTTCTGAATTCTGGAAATCCATCGGTTCTTTGGCCCTCAATCAATCTCCAAATGATTTAGAAGCCTTTTATGGAAAGGAATCTCACCCTCTTGGTGTTCTCGCCAGCTTATCTATCACGTTGGAAGGGAAAAAGATTAATGTTGAGGTTGAATTCATTGACGCCAAGCTCATTATAATCTTCTCCTCTGTTGCAGTTGGACTCATGCTATGTTATGCACCCCATCCACTCTCTTTCATGTTCTTCGATTTTCACAAGAAGGAAAGATCATCATTGTCGATCAGTTGTCCTTTTTCACTTCCACGTCCTCTGAGAGAAACATTCCATATGTAGATCGTATTCCTACACCATATGAAAGCATAGGGTTGAGACTTCTAAGAGATCCTGCCCTTATGGGTATTTTTCCTCTTCCTCCGCCTAAAACTGCTCAGGTCAACATGATCTCCACATCTTCTGATCGATGGAGCATCCCTTCACCTGAGCAGCTTGATTCGTTTGGTGACGCAATGCCATTAAACCCAATAGAAATTGATTATTGTGAATTTATCTCATCTTTCGATCCACCTCCCTCTGATCATACTCCTTTGAGTGTGTCTCTCAACACATATTCTCAATCCCCTTGGCTCAGTGCTTTGGATTCTCCTGATCCCTTGAATGAGAAGTTTCCTACTAATGAAGCCATCTTGGAAACCATGTCTCTCAAGGATCCTCGCTGGGATGATAGTCATCATTGTTCCTCCTTTATCCCTAGCCTTGGGGCCATGTCTACATGTCTTGAGAAATTCACTTCCAAATATCCTTCCCATCCGCTTCAAATGGCCATCTTGACACATGAAGTCTTTACAGAAGGTAACATGGGAAACATTATGCAAACGATGCCTATTGACATCTACGTTAAACCCGGGGTTGTCGAGAACATCCACATTGGGGTGACCTGTTGTCTTAATGAGATTGAGGTCTATAATAGTCTCTTAGAAGAGTTTCAAGAAGTTTTTTCTTGGTCCTATGAAGAAATTCCTGTCATTGATCGAAGTATAGTCATGCACGAGATCCCTACTTATCCTGACGTGAAGCCTGTTCTACAATGTCTTTGTCTCATGCACCATAGAAAGTTTGCTTCCATAAAGGGAGAAGTTGGAAAAATTCTCAAAGTTGGCTTCAGTTGTCTGATCCCCTTGACATAATGGGTTTCTAACATTGTCCCTATGGCTAAGAAGCAAGGTACTATTTGAGTCTGTGTGGATTACCACGATATGAATCATGCTTGTCTTAAGGATAACTATCGCACTCCTTTCATTGACCAGATCGTTGAATAATGTGCTGGGAATGAGATATTTTCCCTTATGGATGGGTTCTCTGGTTACAGCCATATCAATATTTTAGAAGCTAATCAACACAAGACCGCCTTCATCTCTCCTTGGGGCACTTTCACATACAAGAAGCTCCCTTTTGGTCTTAATCATTTTGGTGCCATTTTCCAATGGGAAATGTCGTACGCTTTCCATGATATTAAGTGCACTATTCAACCTTACCTGGATGACCCTCTGGCTCATTCCTCTAAGCGTAAAGACTACCCAGATCATCTCCATCAAATATTTCTTCATTATAGATGCTACAACATTCAGTTTAATCTTTATAAGTGTGCATTCTGCGTCGATTCCAGTAGGCTCCTTGGGTTTATCATTTCTAAAGACGGAATTCGTCTCGACTCTATTAAGGTCGAAGCTATTGTCACTCTCCCCTCCCTTTCCTCTTTACATCATTTGCAGAGTTTTCAAGGGAAAGCTAATTTCCTGTGCCGTTTTATACCAAACTAAGCTGAAGTAGACAAAGGATTCACTTGATTTCTTAAGCAAGGCGTCTCGTTCCTCTGGGATGAGATTTCCCAAAAATATTTTGATGCACTGAAGACATTGCTTATTAATGCTCCTCTTTTTCATCCACCCAATTATCATCGTGACTATTCCCTCTATTCGGCTGTCGCATTTAGCACTATTTCCATGGTTCTCGTACAAGAAAATGATAATGGTGATGAGCATGTCATTTATTATTTGAGCCACAATATTATTGATACCAAAACACATTACACACATGTCGAGAAGTTGGTGTTGGTTGTTGTTCAAGCCGTCCAATGTTTTCGCCATTATATTTTACTTCACACAGTAACCGTGATTTCTGATTGCAACTCCATGAGCTATATATTGACTCGACAATTGTTGGGGGTCAAGTAATCGAAGTGGATTGTTATCCTCCAAGATTTTGATTTTGATTTCACTACTACCAATTAAAATAAATCATTGGTCTTTGCTGATTTGATTTTCTCTTAACCGTCTCCCTCTCCTCCCTTTGGTTTTGAGGAACGCATTCCAGAAAATACTCCTTTTCTCATTAGCACCCTCGATCAATGGTACAGTGATATCATCATATATCTACAGAATTTCACCTTCTGGTCTGAGTTGATGAAGGATGCTCGTCGACATATATGTCATCATTCGCAACCTTATTGCATAGTCGGAGATACACTATACTGCATCAGAGTTGATTCTGTTCTTCACTGGTGTTTAACCCTCGAGGAAGCTAAAAAATTCCTCAATGATTGCCATTGTGGTGCCTGTGGTAGTCACATGTTTGGATAAGCTACTGCGCAAAAAATCCTTCGTGCTAGATATTTCTGGCCTATAATTTTTAAATATTGCATTGTCGCTGTCCATAAATGTCACGATTGTCAGATTTCCCAACACAAGATGCATGCACAACCCACACACCTCCATCACATCATTATCATTGGTCCCTTTGCGAAGTAGGGCATATATTTTATGATGTGTAACCGTCATTCAGCTGGGGGTGCATGGTTATATTATCATAGCTGTGGACTACTTCACTAAATGGGCCGAAGCAATGCCTACACTCACAACTGACGGTAAGACGGTTTAAAATTTCTTTTCAATCATGTGATTACCAGGTTTGGTGTCCCTCAAGACATCATCACTGATCATGGCTCTCATTTTTTACATTATATGATGGCTGAGTTGACTACTAAGTTGGGTCGGTGTCACGACAGCTCAACGTTGTACTACCCCCAGGCCAATGGTAAGGTTGAAGCTATGAACAAGGTTCTAGTCACTATGCTTCAACGTACGATTAGGATGCACAAGTCTAACTAGCATCTCATGTTTTTTTCAGCTCTATGGGCTTACCAAACCTCAATGAAGGATGCAACGAGATTCACTCCATTCCATCTTGTTTATGGTTTGGAAGCTACCCTTCCGATTGAATGCGAAATACCTTCTCTCAATATAGCTGTTGAATTACTACCTAATACCTCGCTGGAGGAAGAGTGTCTTCTATATTTTGAGAGGTTATATGAAACTCACTGCTTTGCGGCTTTAGTCATAGGGACATAGAAAAAGTGGGTCAAAGCTCACTTTGATCGGAAAGTTTCCCCTCGTACCTTTGTAGAAGGAGACCTAGTCCTCTTGTATGACCAATCTCATGATAAGCTGGGGATAGGAAAAGTCCAACCCATGTGGCAAAGGCCTTATATTGTTAGGCATGTTTTTCAGAATGGAGCCTATGAGCTAATTTACTATGAAGGCTATCCTTTAAATCAACCCATAAATTGGTTGTACCTCAAAAAATATTATGCATCAGTCCCTCGTGCATGTCTTTTTGTACATAAGTGTGCTTTTAATTTATGTATATTTTTTGGCTTGGAGTGCTTTACGAGAATTTTTCCTGCTTATTATGTCTTTTCTTACTGTGCAGATGTCTATTACTCCTTATGTTGGTTTCGCTGATTGTGCCTCCTGTAGTACCCGAAACCTATCTTTCGCAGCTTGGGTAATTTATGATCCTAATGGTGAATTGGTAGACCTTAAAGGTATTTCTCTAGGATAAACAACCAAAAATGTCATTGAATATAGTGTATTCATTGAGAACTTAACCGAAGCGATTACTGTCAACATTCGTGAATTAATCGTGAACCTAGACTCTCAACTTGTTGTTCTCCAACTCAATGGGAATTATTCCATTATAAACCTTCAAATTTTAAGGTTGTATTTGTCTGTTCTCTTATTAGAAAGGAATTTTGATTAAATCACATATCATCATATTCTTAGAAGAATGAATATGTTAACTGATGCAGTAGCCAATATTGTATTAGATAGATATTTGTGAGATTTGAAAAACATTCATCATTTCATAATAAGATTTAGACACGAAAATAAGCGTGCGCGCACACACACACACACACATATCGATTATTTGAATCCATGTGCATCATAAGTTCAAAAAATATGTGTGTTTTGGTTACATCCTGGGACATCATGTCTCTCAAAATATGCAGAAATAAAACCTAGGTGTTTAATCAGCATGTTTATCATGATAACATGTCACTGCATGCATGACCCGCCTTAGTAATCGGTGGATGCAGTTAGACACCCCTGCAGTGTGCTTATGATATGGATGAGTAACATCATCGCATCTTACATAATCTGGGATCCCACTTGTGAGTCCCTCCAAGTTGTGCACAATCTCTTCTTCCTTGCTTCCCTCACCTTGAGGGGCTGCCTCGAAATAGCGTGGGACTCTTCGTGCTATGGGGGACATCCCTAAAGGTCTTTCTGGGCCAACATCTGCAATGCATGGTTTTGTGGCTCATTTGAAATATCCTTTATTTTAAAAAATTTAAAAAATACAAAAAAATAGAAAACTATGAAAATGTATGTTAAAGTATAAAGTTTCTCATACTTTAGCATTAAAGATGTAATATTTTCTACATTAGTTTAAAGTTTAATACTTTAGACTCTTCATGAAAGTGGGTCCCAGTACTCAGTTAATTAACAAGCAGGTTCATGAGCGGGATTTGATGATTCGTCTGTTAGGAAATTAAAGTGGCAATCCACAAGCACTTTTAGTGCACGGGTTAGCAAGGAGGGTGCCTCTAGAGTTGACCCTTTTGACTATGGGGCCGATCCAGATCTGCGAATAAGATTAATTGCAGGGGCATGAGCCCGACGAGCTCTCCGTACTTTGAGACCTCCCACAGTGATGTGAGCATCTAGTTGGTGACAACTATCAGGAACGTCAGGGTACCTTTAACAGTATTTTGGCACATCAACTCAACATTTAAGTCATAAGCCCACGTCACCTATTTAAGATTGGTTCTCATTTTTACAAGGTTATTGTGGTTCTTCTATATTTTACAATTTGTTTTTCTCTACGTCTTTTCCTTTTTCTGTCACCTTGTCGTTGTTTGTCACCCCAAGCCGAATTATGGCCAAGCGTTTGTCCCTTTCAAGTTCCTCCAGTCACATTCCTCTCATGGACACCGAGAGGGGTATTCAAGACACTATCCGTTCTTTAGACCACTTCTAGTTCTATCAATGGGTCTTTCTAAATGACAAAGCTTCTCCAATTTTCACTGCCATGATCAAAATATGCGTATTGTTTGTGTGCATTCCAAGAACACACCCTTTTCCTTAGTTTATATATTGGCTAGTGTCTGTCATGTACTGAGGCAAGTGTTTCATGATGAATTGTCAGAGAAAAAAGTCTTGGGTCTGCATCTGTCTCAGCTTGGAAGCATTACGAAGTGTTAACATACATGTCTCCTGCATTCAACTTTGATGATTCATTGATGGCATTATGATAGCCTTGTGGGTCAAGAATTCAAATAATTCATACTATACAAACCATATATGAAGCAATTTGTCCCTGATTGTAAATAATTTTCCATGGAGGTTTTTAAGTGAAAAGTCGAGCCGATATTTGAAGTTCATTTTGATGTTGAGAGGAAGATGACAACACAATAGACAAATCAGTTCTGGGAATGTTTAATTTGATGATGAAGCCAGGTAGTGCTGGATATTCCTTCATATTGGCAAAGAAGTTTTCAATACTTAGCTCATGAGCATATCACTGACTGGATATTTCAGGTTCCCTTCTCTTATTATTTATCTCTTTTTATATCAAAATGTAGAATAATTTTTACATCTAGGGTTAAATATCATGGATACAAATAAAAAGAGGCAGTCAGTAGTGTTTTGGACTGACTTAGTAAGAAAAGAATAGAATGAGGAGGGTTTATTTGATTTTGTGAACCATTTTATGTCTACTGCATACAAAATTCTGAATGGGATTCCTCCCCCATGCTTCCTGCCAAAGGCTTAAGAGTTCTTACAACTTGGATCAAATTGTAAATTTGGTGATTGGTATGTTTTTGAAGACCATTCAAAATTTAGACTTTATGGGGCTGGGGTAGAACCATACAGACTTCCTGTATTTGTGCCTATGAGGTTATTTTCTTTGGAGTTAATTAGGCAGAGTTTAAATGTTGATCAAGTACATCTCGTGCCTATTAAAAAGGGTCACATGTTTAAGCTACCTATGTCGGTGGGTCCCTTTATAGTTAATATGAGATAGACAGCTGATGAAGTCACTATGATGCTAGATAGAATGCATTTACTGTTAGGAGATAAGTGGGCTTATGACCCCCATAAAGTGTTTTCAAAAAGGAGAATTGAAAATTTATAATCAACATTTATTCATGAAAGCATACCTGATATAGAGAAGCTAGAAAATAAGGGCTTTGCAGGTTCTATGGACTCGAATATAAAAACTTCTGTCATATCAGAGAATTCTAACAAGAGGAGTAAAGAAGCAATGATTGATTCAGAAGATGGCAGAGAAATATCGCAAAAGGCACAATCTGATCTGGAGGTAGCAATGAAAATAATGCAAGCCAAGGATGGGGAAATCAGTAAATACAAAACAAATTGCCAAATAGCTGATACTGATATTGAGAATCTAAAGGAAAATTTGAAGGGAAATATATCCCTCATACAAGCTAATGAAATCATTTGGAATGATATCATTGAAGAGATGAAAGCATCATGGGGATCTCTGACAATTATATCAGAAGAAAGAAGCATCATCAGAGATTTCGAGGAGCAGGTTATGGTAGAAAAATAGAAGACAATTGACAGAGCCATCTGGGGTAAGAAATTTATCGATTTTATTGATTCCAAGCCTAATCAAGAGTTGGAAGATAATGAGATTAAAGATAGGATTTCATGTGCTATAGATATTAACAAACTGATTCTTAAAAATAATTGTAGGAAGACTACACAGAAAAAGTTGATAGATATTAAGGAATCAGTTAGAAAGTTTGAAAATTTATATGACAAAAGAGCCAAGGCAAGTTTGCCATCATGCTGGGGCCTTGGAGGCAGTCTTTTGTCATGGGATGCATATGAACCACTACTAGTACTGGCTAAAAGCAAAGTTGAAAACACTCATGAAAAGACTAATATTCTAAAAGGAGAGATAGTGATTAATTTTGTTTAGAGGCACTTTCAGATTTTATGGTTGGTGAAGACCCTATTTACAGAGAGACCATCATTCAACATGATTACTGCTTTTAGATTGGTATATAAAAGTTTGATTAATTCACCAAAGACAAACATTGAGGTGTGGAAGAAGTGTAGAGCCTAGATGACTGATCTCCCTAAAGATCCCTCAACTTCAAAGAAGGGAAAGACAACAAATCAAGAGAAAACAATAGCAGCAGCATCAGTTCATATTCAACAAATAGATTAGGATTTAAGTTTTATTTTTCTCTTTTAAGAGAATGTAATTGTAATAATATTTTTAGATGACATGTAATAGGTAGTTTACAAATTCCTAAGTAGTTGAAGCAATTAGGAGTAGTTTCAGCAGTTACAAACTTCTTTTCATTGTATTTAAAGAGATAGACAAGAAAGAAAAGGGTCCTGAGTTTTGGACCTTCAGACTACTACAAATTTTGCACTCAAATTTCAAATGACTAATGAATGAAAGAGCATGATTCTATAATTTGTTGATATTGATATTTTTCCCAGTTTAGATTCTGTATTTTCTATCTATGAATAAAATGAAGTAATGAAGTTGCAGGTCTCTTTTTACATATGTGAATAAGAGTTAAAATCCTTAATGGGAGCTCCTTCATTTTAACTACTCCTCTCTCATAAAATTCTTCTGAAGTTTAAAGTGGTAGATATTTTTTATCAACATATTAGTTTGGGCTTCCTTCCTACATTTTCTTCTAATCATTCCATTCAAAATCAGTAGATAATGGAATTGTGAAGCATTTATTGCATTTGATTCTTGAGGGTTTAATAAAATTCTCTGAAGGTGATTAAACGAAGACCTTTTGATATTATATTTATGTGACATATATATATATATATATATATATATATATATATATATATATATATCTTGAGCACTGATTCCTTACCACAGCCAAGGAATTTTTTCTTGAGATAAAACACATGGATAAATGTCGGAACATATATAAACAAAAAAACATAATACTCATAAAAATTTAAAAATGATTTTTTACGCAAAGCTTCATCCCAGTCCTCTCCTTTTGGAAGTGGAAGGTCTAGATCACTGATGTAATTGGTGCTGGTGTACGTCTAGTCCTCTACGAGGTTGAGTTGTCGGCGGATCCAGTGAAAGAATTCCGGCCTCCATGACATATTTTGACCACCTCCTGATCAAGGCATAAACTCTGCCCAATGGACCATCCATGCCTCTCGTGTAGGTGGTGTAGGTATTGTCACCTCTTGGCATTGGAATATCAACAACTGTTCTAGGATGAATGGTATTAAGATGGGCCCATATCCAAAAAAAATTAGCATTCCATTCTTACACTTCGATAACTGATGCTTTGGGTTGATTTTTACTGCTTCTGCCCAGTTGTAAATGGTTGGAGTCATGCAATCCATGATAAGTTGAATTTTTGTATTTGTAGCTTCGTGAGTCACCTGAGACCCAACGGCTCGAGTTATGCTGTGTAGCACTACTTGTTGTGCCAAGCCAGGTATTGTTGAATATCCACTTTTCTTTTCTTTGATCCTTTCTTTGCTCCTGGGCAGACTCTTTATATTAGAATTTCCATGCTCCCAACAAGGGGCCGGGCACTTGTCAGGATCGGTTTCTCTCCCCTCCGTGACAATTGAGTGATGAAATAAATGTCAGAGACTTCTATCTCCAACTCTTAGTCGTGAATCATGAATCTTTCTTAATCGATGTCCCACACACTGATCAGATACTGTAGTAGTTCCAGTTGAGCTCGTAGACACGGTGGTAGGAAGAATTTCAAGAGCCCACAATCTCTCAAGGCATCCATGCATGCATCATTTCCCATGGCTTGTTCATATTCCTCCCCGTGCTCTCTTTATTTTCACTCAATGACCATTTTGACTGCTAATTTACCTGCAAAAACATAATTGGGGCTTTCATTAATCGCATAATTGACTCTTGAACCATTTAAATTGGGCATTTTAGCAGAATTTTGGTCCATTTATTCATCGCGGAATTTGACGTTGTTGTTTTACAAACAATAGTGCCGATTGGTGCTTCCCCTTTACAAATTTAGGATGGTTGGCATGAATCTGTGACTAGAACCCGTGCCGAATGCCGCAACCAATCCATGCCAAATTTCCACCAAATGCATCAAAAATTAAAATGAAAGAAATGAAATATAGTTCAAAATGCAGGAAAATATGAGAGCTCTTACCTGGAGAAAATTCTTCTGCCAATGGCCTCCTAGATTTTCTGTTGTATACTCCACAAAATTCACAGTTAAAAATGGTAAAATGCTCACAAGAAAGTGAAAAGGTGAAAAGTAATTTGTTTTTACTATTTCGATCATTTTATAACCTTTTCAAAACCCTAATTAGGTTTTAAGCTTATTTTTTAATTATTTTATTGTTTTATCTTGAGAAATGGTTTTTACGTTTGTTTCTCGTGTAGCAACTGGTCCTGAACATGACGGCGATGAAGCGACAAGTTGTATTTTATTACTTTTTCAGACTCGGTAAAAACAAGAAAAAGTCACCCCCTGGAGTCATCTTTTAGCTATTTTCTAACTCTCAAAAATTGAAAAAATTTTCAAGACTCTTGTCTTTTTGAACTCGTTAAAAGGCTCCAAAATTTCATCTGCCCAATATACGTTTACCCATTTTTCGGGCTGGGACATATTACTTACGAAAAAGGAATACCTTAATTGGACATGGCTGAGAAGTTCTCCCAAATATTGTTTTCTACCTTTTTCGGATCTGTGAGACTACCTACTGAGATGGACCTTGATGGTGCTTTTTCCGCTTCTTTTCAAACTCTTCTAAACATGAAAAGATGTGGACTTCTTGCTGGGAGGGTGGGGAAAAAATACTCAACAGAGGGGGGTGAATCCAAGATTTACTGCATAGTCAAAAATTTACTTTTTCTTTCTTCTAAAACCCATACGCTACTTTCCTGAAACAGACTCGCGTATATACGCGGATACCCTTTATGAAACTCGTGTATACACAGATATCTAATTATGTCATTAGTTCTTCACTTAAATCATTCCATCATTCATTCATCAGATGTTTAATAAACAATAAACATGAACATTAAGAACAGAGTAAACCATCACACAAAGTATCACACATGAACGCCAGGATTTTTAGGTGGAAACCCAAGTCGGGAGAAAACCACTGCTGCCGTTGCTCAGCCTTCAATACTTTATTATTGAGAAAACATCTTACAACATATGTGTTGGTGCAGACTCCTACCAGCACGCAGGCACCCACCTGCGCTCGTTTACCAGCCTCTCCTGGAAGGGAGCTCCAACCCCCTGACTTGTTTACCGCTCCCGGGAAGGAGCCACGGCGACGGCCCCTCCCAGTGATGGCAACCCCCACGACTGGCTACAACCCCAAAGACTCCTCTATGGACCACGTTTCATCAATTTTCATACTGGATCCAAAGCTTCCTTTAGGACACCACTTGCAGACCACGTTTCATTATATTTTCAGACTTGACCCACTCCATACATTTAAGCTCAATCATACATCAAACTGAAACTTATCAATTCAGACAACCCAGAACTGTAGAATACATCATTCACAGATAGAAGTAACACAACAAAACAGATCAGACATTTCATACCCCTTGCTTCAGCAAACCCTAGTTTGCATACGCGCTTTTCTTTCACTGATATTGCATATATACGCGGTTCCAATCACATCAACCCGCGTATACTTCTGTACAAATTACAGAGCTGATTTCACTGCGCATACGCGCTTTCTCTTCAGCAAAGCCGCGTATATACGCGCTTCTTCTGTGGCGAACTAGCGTATGGTTCTTCAGACATTTAGGTCATTGTAAATCTTCAGAACAAATACATTACTCAGATTTTACCCTTTACTTCAGACAGATGTTCGCCTCTTCTCAGATCTAATCATCCCCTAAATAGATCTAGCAAATACAAGTACATTTCAGATCTAGATACCCTTCTTCATCATTGGTGCATCATGCAATTAGATCTATCATTCAACTGTAACCATTTCCATTCAGATATACTTCAGAGATAAGTATTCATTCAAGCTCAGACATCTTGCACCCACACTCATGATTTGCACAATGAATTTCTTCTCTTTATATAGGCTTACCCTTTTTCAATACCATGAGCCAAAACTACATTACATCCGATGGTATTCCTAGACGGGGTCATTTAGACGAATCATTACCCAATACAATGGGTCAATACCATGGTGGTTACCCCTGGTTTTTCACTTTTTGAGTGCTTTTGCCCATACGCGACTTGGTACGTACTTAACCGCGTGCATACGCGACTTCTCCTAGACAAATCCATGTATTCCTTGAAACATACTCTTTTCATCATGGATCTAGCACATATTGAATTCCTTTCTTTATTACCTTCTATACTCTCTGTAGATACATCAGATTTACATCTTTAAATAGGTTCATCAAGACATATTCTATCAAGCAAAACTCCAACAGGTGGGTTTCCATTCAAGGAAAACACTCTATCAAGTGGGTACTCAGCATCATATTGTCAACACACATCATATCACATTAGATTTACATCATTTACCAAGTTCATCAAGTAAGAATAACTTCATCAGGTGGATTGCCATCAAGGACAACACAAGTCAACAATCTCATGTCTTCATCTTCATTCAGTGGGTTGCCATCAAGGACAACACTCTGCATCATATTGCCAACACTTCTTCCTTTGTCAGACTCGTTAAACCTAAATGAAATCAAGAACCGTCACCATGACGTTATCGAGTTCCTCCTTCCTGGGGCACGTATAATGTACTAGGATGGATTTTTCGAAAGAGAAACTTATATGACAAGCATATTCCATCCCCTTCAAGCTTGTTTCCAAAAATAATTGGGGTACTTGCTCGAAATGGAGGGGAAAAATTAAACCAGTTCTCAGTTGTGTTGGCAATATGTCACTCTTGAACATGAAACTTGTCGGCAGTTCATGTCGTGTTGGGGACATCCCAAATTCGTAATTTTTCCTCCATGGGTTTGGGTTATCTGTTTTGACCTCTCATATTCTCTTTTCCACATCACCATGACCTCATATCCCTTGATGTCAAATACTACCAAATTCCAGAGTCGTGTCGCTAATATGTTCAATAGAAATTCCTTCTGCAGTTTTCATCCCTGATCCTCTATAAAATCTTGATTCACCATCACCTTATTACTTTGTCTTGTGTTGATGATGTGGGAAAAATTATGGCCCTCTTTCGACAGGTCGCTTCTTTTCGACTTCAGCTCATTATCTAGGAAGTTGATTAAGAGACTCCCTTCTAGTACCTTGGAGCTTGCATACCTTAATGGCAAGTTCTTCACATTCAACGATAGGTTCACATCATTGTCTATTGATCGAGTGATTTTGTGGTTGTTCGAATTCAGCTCATTTTTCACATTCCATGAATTGTACTAGTGGTACCTTGAGAACCATTGTAATTAATGGTGGTTTCTCTCACTCCTGTTAACGACTTTCATCATTGGCTGGTAATCAAGTAATTTTCTTGCATGTTCGACTTCATTGCATTCACTCACATGTTTGAATCTATACTTGTTCAGTTCAAGATGGAGTGCAAGACCTTGGGTTATGTCTGATGAAATGCAGGCTACAGGAAAATTTTGGTTTATCATGACTATATGCATGACTCGTCTGATTGGATGGCTATGAGCATACCTGAATATATTTTTTAATCCTTCTTACTGGATGGCTACAACCATACTTCAGATCTTGTTGTATATACTCTACTATGGATGGTTGTGCCCATACCACATATTCATGTATCAGAGATATCAGTTTTACTTGTTCTTGCAGGTCTTCCGACGATGATGTTTTTTTTTAAGCATGTTCTCATAAAGAATTTCATCCCTCCTATCTCTCTCGGACTTCATGCTTTAGGGGGCATATGTTACACAGTATTTAGTCACCATCCCTAAAATTCCCATCCCGAACATTGGAGGACCATTTCAATGACTTCTGTGAACTTTCATACATTGCCATAAATGTCATTGCATCCTTTGGCATGTTAAGATCATAATATCTCTTGATCATTCCTCAAGCCGACCTTAAAAAACATATGATTTTGGGTCGACGCTAGTAGGAATTTATGGCCTCGTGCCCATGGAGAAATTAACATTGGGCCTCACACCCTTTAGCGCTCTGTCTCGGAAGGGCACCCGCACTAACCTACTTTTGGAAAGTTTTTTAAAATAGAAACGAAGCTTCCATTCTTAATAGCTTCGTGAGTGGAGTCATCATGGTTTTTTCGAATGAATAACGTAAAGTTCATCCATTTGGCTTGTCAGTTCCTATAATTGTGCAACCCCCCAAAGGGATATACCTCTCCTCCACCTTATGTCACATCCCAAACCACCTCCTCCTCTCCTATAAATTATTCATCCTTACATTGATTCAACTAGTTGAACAATCATTACTATAGCTGGTGTGTTGAATAAAGTAGATAATAATCCATTTTTGAGAGAGATTTTAAGCCCATTTCCTCATTGAGTCGAATCCAAAACTAATTCTTAAGACGTGCCCGACTGAACCCATCGAAGGAGATTTGCAACATCAAGACATAAGGTTGTAAACTTCTTTTTCTCTATCAATAATACATGACTGGTTTTTGCTTCCAAATTTGTTTCCATTTATATGGAAACTGTTTAGCTCTCCTTGACTAGCTGAATAGTTGTAGATGAATGTATATGCTTGTATGTTGTCATCATTTGTTTGATCTTTGTGCAGATGCATGAAGATTGTCACCAGCATGGAGCGTAAGGCATAAAGACAAATATCGAAGGATCCCTGTCGTGTGCCATGACAAAAGCATTGGACCGATGTAGGATATCTGTTCCAGTTCATATTTCATTTATAAGCTATGAATTTAGGATTCCAACATGTTCCCTTGTTTCTAGACCCACCCTAGGGCTAGAGGGATCGCCTCTGTCCGTAGAGGAAATTTTCCTACTCATCACCTATTCCAATTTCCTTAGCCATAATAACCAAGTGAACATGCACTAGGATGTTTTTCCCACCATTTATCTTGGATTACGTATCCAATGACCATGATATTCTTGAGAATTTAGTAGGGAAAAGTTTAACTCAATTCTCTTACTTGATAACTACTTGTGTTGTACGTGTTATGCTTCTTTCACTTACATCTTATCTTCATTAGATTATTACGTTATTCATCAATTCAATTATCAAATGCACAAGAGACACAAATATTTTGACTAGCGGGCCAGAGCCAAAACCTCTCCATTTTGGAGAGGAAAACCTGTAAGTAATTCTTATTATAGATATTCAATTGATGAGTACCATGACCATGACTCAAACCCTTGACACCATTATAGCCCCAAGACCCTTTTCACTATTCTTCTCAGCTCCTTATGATGACCTTCTTTTCTTCTTTGCACTACACTTGCACCAGGGAAGTTCGGTCCCTAGTCTAATAGTCCCACACAATGTGCTTCTCCTTTGTCTTCCTTCAATATAGCCTTGGCCTCCTAGGAAATCACCCTCTATATTATTATTGCATCCTTTATTCCTAAGTCTGAGATATATTTGATGTTGTAGTGACCCTTCCTTTGTACTGTAGACAACTTTGGCCCTTTTCAGAGATATGTTAGATATAATTGTTCTCCCAAAACATAGATAGTATACCTATTTTCTATATTTGAAAATATTCATCTTGTTTTCTATATATTATTCTATTTAAGCACTATATTATGTACTGGATATCATACTTCTCCTTAGTTGTAATAGTTATCGGCCTTCTTGGATATGCGAGGTATGTTGCGCGCTAAACATAAGTATATATGTATGCCTTTCTTCCTCCATTGATTGACCTCTTTCTTCGCTCAAATTGCAGACACAAAATTCACTCCTCCTAATAGATTTGTCTGAGATATTTGCTTCAAATGTATCCATTGTTCTTTTATATAGGGACTATGTCCCTCATTTTAGGCTGACATGTATATATGTGTGTAGGCCAACGTGATCAAGGAGATGTGTCATCATATATTGTAGCCGACTTGATGGAGCATAGTGATAAGGGTTTGGAGTATACTTTTCCATCAATCATTTGTCCCTTTACAAGTGTAACATCACTCTCATTTACATAACTCTAAATTATATGTATGCCAAAACAAAAAAATCCTAAAGACACCAAGAAGAAGTCTTTGACCTATTATGAAAACTCCTTTCTCATTAAACCCATGATGAAAGTATTACAGAATACATTTTATTATATTTTTCTTCTTCATTACATGAATTCATAATTACAATTAATTATGACAACCGAACCTAGTTACACTTTCCAACACTCCCTCTTAACTAGGGAGGTATTCATAATGGTACATGGTCACTCTCAATTTGAATAATCTCATAAAAATAATTTAATTGGTAATAATATTTTATAGCATTATATTATCGAGCATTGTCACTGTGCAAGGCATTGAATAACAATTCCATCTCTCCACGAGACCATGACCTACAAATTTGGCGAGATCAATGACTATAGACACCTTCATCATTGTCTCCAAGGTCTATACTCCACCGGATGTTCTCCAAGTATGACCTCTAAGGACTATTCTTATCGGGATAGCTATTCCTCAAAGGATATTCATCCTTTCATGATTTCTCTTTCCATAGATGCTCTAATACATCCAAAAATAGTATTGGATGCCAAATGATTACCCAATCCCACATTCTATCTTCCAGGTGAAGACCAAATGATGTATCTATTACTCCCTCTCAAACGGGGAGAACATATTCCACAGAGGAATGTACTTATAAGGAATGTACCTAAGCTTTCTTATTGTATTAGGAATTACGGGTTTCTTCCAAGTAAGAAACTTATTATGAGACTCCCTCTTAATTAGGGATTTGTAGCAGCAATGATGAAAACATACAACTGCTCATGAAGCACTCTTTCCGTTAATGTAATGAATTGAGGAGCCTTCAAATTTTGGATTTCTTCATAGGGCACAAATAATCCATCACTTCCATCCATGAGTCATGTCTTCAGAAAGTGATCCGTCAATCTTCTCATCTGGTCGAGCTTCATGTCATGTTTCTCTTCTGCAGACCATATTTCTTTCAAGGATATTTCATCTTTCCATATGGTTATCAATTTTGGAAGACATATACTTCCCTTTGGCAGCCCTACATAAGCTCATCAAATATTAGTTAATTATAAATATGAACATTTTAAATCTATTTACCTTAGTGACAATCTTTCACAATGACAAATATCCTAAATATATGTATTTTCAATGGTCTCTATCTTTTCCAACTTCTATCAAAGTCCACATATCTTACAAGGAGATCTCCTAGCCAAATATTCTTGTCTTCCTTAGATGTTGAGTGCTTCTTTCCATGGTTTTACTTCTCATGATCTCTTCCTCCACATAATTTTATTTCATTCCCAAGAACTTCCACTATGCAGTTACTTGATAATGTATAATGAACTCCTATTCCATATGAGGACATATTATGTTGATTTCATCTATTGTAGATCATGTATTTTGGAAACTTGTGAATCAAAAGAGTTTCTTCTTTATATATTGATCATACCTCTAAAGATATAAGTATATTATCTGCAACCAAATGACATGAATTCATAAAATCCAATGTCATCATATATATACATGTATCTCATTCTTTTCTTTTGAGTCATCATGCAACATGTTTCCTTATAATGAACGAGTTTCATTCTCTTGAACTGCTTCATTAATATGTCATCATATTCTAATCCCAGAATTGTGCAAGTTAGAATTCTCGAAGAAAACTTTTGCTTTCTTTCTAAACATTGAATCCGAAGAGGATTCCATTAGAAAATGTTAGCACATATTTCCATATTGATTATTTAATGATGACCCTTGATCTAGATGACTTAGATAAATTTTGTTTTCAGTGAGGTTCCTTGGAGCCACTTATAGCATAGTTATTACGTAGGTGTATTTCACATCCTCCTATGAAAAATTCTCCTTCTTCAATGCTTCTATCATGATGCCAATCATGGAGTTATTCATTTATCTAACACACCATGCTTCCTTACATACTATTTTATAATATACAGAAACCTCTTAAAGAGGAAGATGATGTCAATCATAGTAGAGATATTTCACTTCTTGTTTCTTAAATTTATTTTGCATTAGTTTATTTCCTTTATTTGGTGATATGAGCTTCTTCCATTTTCCTCTTGTCCTTATTATATTTGGGACAATCCTTTCTATAGTGCCCAAGTTCATTACAACCATAGCATCGAACCTTATCCATGTTTCTTCTTTCCTTCTGAGGACCCAACTTACCAAATTTCCTTTTCCTCCTTGACATGGAAACATATGCTTGATTCTCTTCATTTGATCCTATATCAATTTTAACTTTTAACCTCATCTCTTGTAACTCTCATAGAGACCATAGATCCTGGAATGGTATTAGTTATTTATTTCCATAGATACTTGAATTGAAGTTTCCACATCCCTTCAGTAGAGTATTCAGCACTACTGTAGTCATTTCTCTATCATACAGTACTTCTCCCAATTCCTACATTTGATCTCGTACTTCATAAATTATGAATTTATTCATTCTCTTGACATATTTAACCTGTACAGTTCTTATCTTAAAGATATTACTTCTCCAGTAGTACTCACAGAGAATAGCTCCACCACTTTGTCATATATTTCTTTTGAATATTATAGTTTTGATAAATAGGGGATGAGAGAGTCCTCTATGGATTCTAGAAGTATCCTCTGGGATCTTATGTCTCCCTTCATGTATTCAGCATGTTATTGAGTATATTATTTTTAAGGTCTAGTTTCTCACCTTTTGATATGACTTCATTCTCAATAAGATTTAAATATTTTCTTTTCTTCCATGTAAGAAAGTTTGAAACCCCAACGAAATTGTTTTTTCTTAGCAAAAAGACATTTTAAAAGATTTGGATGAAGGCATAAATATACTTGCATGCATAAATTATTTTCTTCTACAACCAGCTTACTTGTTGATTATGATATAGATAGTAGTAGAATCTCACTCTTAGATTGACTTCTTCAATAGTTATGTAAAGAGGTAAATCACATTGGATCCTTGATGATGATGGTGATCAAGGATGATGAATTCAGCAAGGTGGCTTGATGATGTCTCCAAAAATGTTGATTTTATTTTAACACCAAATAGTTGTTGATGGTGATGACTTCAATATAGAGTTCTTGATGTATAGATCCTTTGATCTTATTGAGATGGGTTGAGGGTTTTACTAATTCCAAAAAAGATTCTCCGTCTTGAATGAGTGCATATCTTTCAGCCTTGAGGTCTTCTTGAAAACTAATCCTTGATATTTTGATCCTTGTGTGTCTTCTTGCAAAATATCCCTTTCTTGTCTTCGACACCTTAGCTTTGATACCATGTTGAGAATTTAGTAGGGCAGAGTCTACTTCAATTATCTTACCTGATATCTTCTTGTTTTATAATTTTTATGCTTCTTTCACTTAGATACTATCTTCATAATATTATTACTTTTTTCACCAATTCAGTTATTAAATTCAAAAGAGACACAAATATTTTGGCTAGCAAGCCAAGGCCAAAACCTCAACCTATTGGAGAGGAAACCCCGTAAGTAAATCTTCTTATAAATATTCAATTCACGAGTACCAAAACCATGAACCAGACCCTTGAAACTAGTATACCTCCAAGACACTTGTCACTATTCTTCTCGGCTCCTTATGATGACCTTATTTTCTTTTCTGCACTGTACTTGCACTAGGGAAGCTTGATCCCTAGTATAGCAGTCCCAAAAAATGTGCCTCTCTTTTTTCTTCTTATTTCATCCTTTATTCTTAATTCCAAGATCTCTTTCACGTTGTAGTGACCCTTCCTTTGTAATATAGACAAATTTTGACCTTTTTAGAGATATGCTAGATATAATTGTTGTCCCAAAACAAAGATAGTATACATATTTTCTTGATCTAACAATAGTCCTCTTCTTCACTATATCTTCTTCTCTTTAAGCACTATAATACATACTGGATAGGAGACTTCTCCTTCATTGAAATAGGTATAGACATTCTTGGATATGTGAGGTATGATGTACCATAAACAGAGCTTTCTTGCTTCGTTGTCTAACCTCTTTCTTTGCTCCAATTGTAGACCCAACCTTCGCTCTCCTATCATAGACTTGTTTGAGATACTTACTTCAAATGGACCTACAGTTCTTCTATATAGAGATTGTCTCCCTCCTTTTAGGCCGACATATCTATTTGTGTGTAGGCCAACATGATAAAGGAGATATATAATCATATATTGTAGCCGACTTGATGGAGCATAATGACAAGGGTATGGAGTATACTTTTACATCAAGAAGTTTTCCCTTTACAAGTGTAACATCATTTCATATACATGAATCTAAATTAAATATTTATGACAAGACGATAAACTCATAAAAACATCAAGAAGAATTCTTTGACCTATAATAAAAACTCCTTGCTCATGAAACTCATGATGCAATCATTACATAAATTCATAATTACAAGTCATTATGAATACTGAACCTAGTTACACTTTTCAACATGTCTTATATTTTTTTACATGGATTTTTGACAAGGGTTGTTACACTTGGTTCGGTTGAAATTTAAAATTTAAGAATCATATTGAGAGTTAGTGACGACTTTCCCTCAATGCACATTGGTCCATGATTTGGTGTGTCTAGAAACGCTTTGTAATTGTTGGTTGATTGTGACATGTTTTTCAGTTAGAGTTTATAGGGACACATTGTTTGGAGTGCAGTGATTCCTAACACATGCCACACTGATTTTTTTTTTGTTTTAAATTACAGTAGCCCATCGCACCATCACAATGAGATCAAGTGTGTTGAATACCAAAAAGTTTCAAACTAAAAAACTAAGCTCATAAGTTTTCATGCATTAACATGGTATCGCTCAATGATAAAGTGCATCATTTTTGTGTTGAAAGGTGTACTGGAGAGAGGTTCCTCCAAAACATGAACATCCATTTCTTAATGAATACCAGTGATATAGCACATCATTTCTATGTCAAACAGTGCGCTCAGGAGAGGTTCCTCCAATTCACAATAAGAAACTCCATTACTTAATGAAGATCGGGGTCAACGTTAAATTTGCAGTGGAAAATTAAGTTGGTGGTTAGTTTTTAGTTGGAGCACGAATTCTATCACATGCAAAGGCAAGCCAAGCACATTGCATTCCCATCCATCATTCATTCCTCTGATGAGAAAAGTGAATCGAAGGCGTAAGTAGAAAAGTCAGTATTTTTTTGTAGAAAGGGCTCTCGTCATACTAAGATGTTGTTGTGTAAAAATGATTGCAATTTATATTTGGAAATTTTACATAAAAATTTAAAAAGACATTAAAAAGTTTTTTTAAAGGGATGTTGTGAACCAAAGAAAAAGGGAAGATGGTTTATATTTGAAAGTTATTTGTATTGGTTTCCTTTGAATTTTTTTTCAAATGGAAATTTCTGAAAGCATTGTCTTTATAAAGAATTTGTAGATGCACATTTTATGTAAAAGCTAAGGAGATCCAAAGTCACCCAAGGAGGCACATGATACCCTTGAAAATAGTTTTAGTGTAAGGGGGAGTAACTTAGTTGAAGATTAATAGTTTGGTAAATATCACTATCCTCAACCATAAGTGGATGACAGGTGTAAAGAATTTACAAAAGAATTAGACAAGGAGCATGTATATGCTCATGAACTCCATTGTGCATAACCAGAAGTGGATGAAAATTTGGTGAATTCAGAAACAAAACTTGCTGAAGATAGTAAAACTACTACTGGGGTAGTCAATGCTGTGGTGAATCTAACAATTAACATTGATGATGTAAACTTTGAAGAGATTTTTTTGACTAATCATGAGTGGTTATATATGATGCAACCGAAACATCATATCAACATAATGCTATTCAGTGAGAGAAGCCCACTTGAGTTTGAAAACCAAGTGGAAGATAACATGTTTGCAACAACACATTTTAGTAAATAAGTTGAAGAGATAGAGACAAAAGAAGAGGTAGAGAATGAAGCACAACAAGAGGAGAAAGTTCTCATTACGGAGCAGAAGGAACAAAACCATTGTGGTTCCGCAAAATGTTTTTACACTTACCATTGATTTCCAATGTGCAAGCAAACAATATAATTATGAAGAAGAATTAAGTTTCCTTGAAACATGGCTCGCAACACCATGTCTTGATGAAGTTTTCATAGAGGTTGCAACATTGAACCTTGAAGACAACATGGATGATGAAAACCTTGATGAAATTTTCATGCATTGGAGTCTTGAAGAGATGAAATTGTATTATGGACTTATGTTGCAGAAAAATATTGATGATGAAAAGAACTCTATATAAAATAACATGTGGCATCACTCTACATACAAGACACTTTTTTAAGAAATCCAGGACATGCTTAGAGAACTTGGAACAATGAACGACCAACACTAACAAATGAAGAAACTAAGGTTTGAAGGATACAACAAAAAGAAAATATTGAAAGAATTTAGAGACTACAAAAAAAAAAGAAAAAAAAAGAAATAGGAATTGTAAAACTTTTTAAATAACCCTAATGGAGAGTTAGATCAACAAACATCTTAATTAAATTTTTATGTGGTTGTAATTAAGAGAGTGTTAGAGAATCAAATTCAAACCACTTGCTAAATGTCATAACCATTCATCCAAGTGTCATAATTAGTTGATTTGAGTTGTAGTTCAATGTCACTATAAGCATTTATCACTGATATTTCCAAAGTAATTTTATTTACTTGTTTCATAATGAGAAAGGAATTCGGTCCAAAAATTTCATGCCTTAACACACTGCTTACTCATTAAATGGTATTGGGCTTGGGTGTGGTTGATTATGTAGAGTACGATATGCATCACTTCGACAGTTGGAACTCGTAGTATTCAATTCATCACTAAATATAAACAACAAGTCCCTGCTATTTGAATAAGCATTGTTCATCGTTCATGTCGATGAGTTTGTTTTTTAACATATTTGTTAACTCTGTGGTAGTGACACGGTGACGTGGAAGTTAAAAAGTTGTCAAAATATATATATATATATATATATATATATATATATATATATATATATATATATATATATATATAAGCCACTGCCTATTTATCAAACGACATGTCAAACAAACGTTGTCAAAAATAATATCTAAGCCACTGCTTATTTATCAAATGACATGTCAAGCAAAAAAACATGTTCAAATTTTTAAAATGACTCTATTTGCACTGTGCCTTTTTTTTTTTTTTAAATGTGTTGAAGTTCGAAAATTTATTTGACATGCCCTTTCGTAATATTATGTTCGTTTGAGAAGGTCAAAACGTTGTTGGAGTTATCACAGCGGAAATCATTAAACAATTAACACACAGCAATTAAACCAAGCACATAAAGACACAGGCATTAACGTGGTTCACCCAAACCTCCTGGGCTACGTCCACACAACAGGCATCGGAAGTCTTTATTAATCAAAACAGGAGATTACATAATTCACACACCCTCCAAAACAAACGTATGGATACCTGTTATATAGCAAGAGAATCTAACAGCCTCATAAATCCTCTCAACTCAAATTTAGGATGCATTAACTCCCTCCCAACAAACTGGAGTTAATCTAGCAACAAATTCCTAATTTTTGTCACCTACTGAGATTTTGCCTATTTTATCCAAAACAGAAAATCTCAACAATCTCCACCTTGACAACAATTAGCCTGATGCCCTGTTATTATTATTTTATCTTTTTTGCAAGCCAAGAGAAGCCAAACACCAACGTAGCTTCTCTAACAAAACTGGTTTCGTGAACATGTCTGCACGGTTTTCCTTTGTATGCACCTTTTCAAGAGAGACTCCCCTTTCAGTGATAACTTGTCTTACAAAATGATACTTTATTGGAATATGCTTTGATTTACTATGATAGGTCGGATTCTTAGCCAAATGTATTGCACTTTGACTATCACAAAGTAACCTGATGTTGTCCTGCAACCTACCAAATTCACCAAGCAAACCTTTCAACCAAACCGCCTCTTTGCAGGCATGCGAAGCAGCAATGTATTCTGCTTTAGTAGTGGATAAAGCAACAATGTTCTGTAGCTTTATCCACTACTGCCCACTCGCAAGAGTAAAGACATACCCCGGCTGACCTTCATTCAAATCACCCGCAAAATCGAAATAACATATCCGCAAACAAATTCACTACTCTTATTGTAAGTGATACAATAACTACTTGTGCCTCTCAAGTACCGAAGCACCCATTTCACCGTCGACTCGCTGTTCTTTACCCGGATTTGCCATGTACCTGCTGACAACCCCAACTGCATGTGAAATATCTGGTCGAGTACAAACCATCGCATACATCAAACATCCTACTACATTGGCATATGGAATTCAAGACATATAATCCTTTTCTTCATCTGTATTAGGACATAAACCCGAAGAAATCTTGAAATGGGAAGTGAAAGGGACTGACACAGGCTTCACATTATTCATAACAAACCTCAAAAGTATCTTCTCAACATACTTCTGTTGTGATAGCCACAGCTTACCATTACTCCTGTCTCTGAAAATCTCCATGCCCAAAATCTGTCTTGCTGCTCCTAGATCTTTCATATCAAATGTCCTTTCCATCTGAGTCTTCAACCTGTTGATTTCATCAATGCTTTTGCTTGCTAAAAGCATATCGTCAACATACAACACTAGGATAATGAACATGCCATTTTTCAATTGCTTGAAATACACACAATGATCATATTCACTTCTTATATATTTTTGACTCAACATGAAAGAATCAAATTTCTTGTACCACTGTCGAGGCGACTGCTTCAGACCATACAATGACTTCTTGAGCCTGCAGACAAATTTCTTATTGCGATGCTGAACAAACCCCTCCGGTTGTTCCATATAAATTTCCTCATCTAGATCTCCATGTAGAAAAGTAGTCTTAACATCTAGTTGCTGTAACTCTAAATCAAACAAAGCAACTAAAGCTAACACAATTCGAATTGAAACTATTTTAACAACTGGTGAAAAAATCTCATGAAAGTCTATGCCTGCTTTCTGAGAAAACCCTTTTGCAACCAGTCGCACTTTGTACCTGTTCTCCGTATCATTCACACCCCGTTTCAGCTTGTAAACCCATTTACACCCCACAGTTTTCCTGTCTTTCGGAAGCTCAACCAGATCCCATGTGCCGTTCTTACTCAAGGCCATCATTTCGTCCTTCATGGCTTCTTTCCACTTGTCACTTTTCGAACCTTCTATTGCTTCCTGATAGCACAGAGGTTCATCGTCATTAGCAGTAAATGCAACTGAAGTAACATAATCATCATACCTTCTCGATGGCCGTTTGATTCTTGTCGACCTCCTTAAGGATGTTTCTGGTGCTTCCGCAATTGGCTGACTACCATCTGTAGGAACTTCTTCATGACCAGCATCTGAGACCTGTTCACGCTCTATATCTGAACCCTGTTCATAACTAGTATCTGAAACCTGTTCATGACTAGAATCTGAACTATGGTCATCATGACTATCATTAGAAGAGCTTTCAAACTGAATGTGCTGAAAATCAAATACATCATCCTGTTTCAATTTTCTATCTACATCTAACTGTACAAGAGAGGATTCATCAAACTTTACATCTCTGTTGATGATGATTTTGCGGGTAGTAGGATCCCACAATCTATATCCCTTTGTTCCAACACCATACCCAACAAATATATACCTTTTAGAATTTGGATCTAACTTAGTTCGCCGATGTTTAGGCACTAGAGCATATGCATCACAACCAAACACTCTGAGTTTAGAATAATCACAAGGGTGTCCTTTCCATACCTCTTGCAGAATCTTGCAGTCTATCGCCGTTGATGGAGATCGGTTTATCACATAACAAGCTGTTGCCACTGCTTCCGTCCACAACTCCTTTTGCAACCCGGCGTTACTCAGCATACTCCTTGCTCTCTCTAGAAGAGTCTTGTTCATGCGTTCAGCAACTCCATTTTGCTGAGGAGTATAAACCGTGGTCTTATGTCTCTCGATCCCTGCATCCTTGCAATAGCTGTCAAACTCCTTGGAAGTAAACTCACCACCATTGTCAGTTCTTAAACATTTTATTGTTCTACCAGTGCTGTTTTCTACCAATGCTCTAAACTGCTTGAAAACTAAAAAAACATCAGACTTCCTTTTCAACATGTAGACCCACACTTTCCTAGAAAAGTCATCAATAAATGATACAAAATACGACGAACCACCATATGAAGTTGTAGGTGCTGGACCCCAAACATCTGAATGGATATAATCAAGTATGCCTTTACTAGTATGCTTGCCTGTTTTAAACTTTTGCTTACTTTGTTTGCCAAACAGACAATGTTTACAGAAATCTAACTTTCCAGACTTTAGATTAGGAAGTAACTTGCGATCAGCCAAAATCTTTAACCCTCTTTCGCTCATATGGCCCAACCTTTGATGCCATAGGCGAATGGAACTACTGTCATGTTCAGACACTGTAGACACATGATCTGACCCCGTTCTTCCTTCTAATTGAAATAGATTTCCTACTTTCTTAGCTTTCATTACTAGTAAAATACCTTTATAGATTTTCATAACTCCACCTTGAATTACAGTTTTATATCCATTCGTATCCAATGCTCCTAAAGAAATTAGATTTTTTCTTAAGTCTGGAACATGTCTCACATCTGTTAACAATTTAGTTATGCCATCAAACATTTGCAGTTGTATACTTCCTATCCCAACAATATTAGATGTGACATCATTACCCATGTACACGACTCCATCATTAACTGATCTATACGTCTTAAACCATTCTCTATGAATACACATGTGGTTTGATGCACCGGAATCTAACAACCAATGTTGATCATGATTTGACATATTAACAGACAACACTTCGTCGCCCATACCTGAACCAGATGCCGAACCTGTATCTGTCGCATTTGCCTCCTTCTTCTCTGTCGAAGAGTCTCCTTTCTTCTCTGTTTGCTGTCTCTTCCAGCAGTCTTTATTCAAGTGCCCCGATTTGCCACAAAACCAGCACTTTACTTTTCTCTTCTTCCCTTTTGACTTTGAACGCGAATCGCTGCACTTACCAGAGCGTCTTTCTCTTGAACGACCTCTAGCCATCATTGCCTCTGATGTAGAGGTGTCAGCATTCGACTTCTTCCTCGTCTCCTCAGACAACATGGCTCCAACCACATCGTCAAACTCAAGGACAGCTGCAGTACTAAAGCTTATGGAAGTAACAAAGTGATCCCACGATTCGGGCAATGAACACAATAGAGTTATTGCCTTATCCTCTGAATCAAATTTTACATCTAGACTTTGTAATTGTACCAATAGAGTATTGAAAACATTCATATGGTCAGTAACCGAGGTACCTTCCTTCATCCGCAAACTGTATAGCTGCCGCTTCAGGAGAATCCGATTTGTCAAGGATTTCGTCATGTAGAGCTTTTCAAGTTTTATCCACAAGCCTGCGGCGGTCTTCTCTGACACAATGTTGAACAGAACGTCATCTGCCAGACATAACCGAATTGCGCTCAGAGCTCTGTCATCCAACTCATCCCATTCATCCTCCGTCATGGAAGAAGGCCTTTTGCTCCTCCCCAACAGTGCTTTCGCCATGCCTTGTTGAACCAGCAGATCGTGCATCTTTAGCTTCCAGATCTCGAAATTGTTTTTTCCATTGAACTTCTCAATTTCAAACCGGGCATTTTGAGTTTTCGCCATCTTGTTTCAGCAAAAAACACAGTAATCTCCAGAACCAATTTTCAAATAAAGAATTCCCTTTTAATTAAAAAATGCCTTTAAAAAAAAAAAATTGCCCTTGCCTTCCTTTAAGTGCCTCTCACTGCCTTTTAAAAAAAAAATTATCCTTGACCTTTGCCTTTAAAAAATGCCTTTCACTTCATACAAAGCCCTCAAATCGATTTATATAAATCGATGTTTTTAAAAAAAACTTCACCTTAAAAAAACTTTCCTTTCATACCATATGCAATGGTAATTCAAATCGTTTTCAAACTTTTATAAAACCTTTTCTAAATCGATATACATAAATCGATTTACAAAAAAACATTTAAACCATTGCCATCGACTTTTCTAACAGGCATATAATAAATCGATTTTTGTTTTTAAAAAAAACATTGCAATTTAAAATCGATCTTTGTTTTTAAAAACATTCTTCACCAATCGTTTACCACGGCAAGAATCAATACCATTGTTTTTTAAATACACATTGAGACTTCAATGCAAACCGATTTCAAAAAAAACTTTCAAAAAAATGGCATACGCTTTTGGGATGAGTTGTCAATGAACTCCGAGAATCGACATCTTCTGCACAAAGCCATTAAAGAAACAGAAACAGACAAGACGAAACAGGATGAAGGTTCCGCGCCAATTCAACGCATCAGCACAACACTTCTCCACGCAAACTCAACGCTGACTGTGTTAATTTATTCCGCGCCAATCCCAAAACTCCCACGCAGCAATGTTTAAACAGCATATAATGAAAACTTCACAACGATGGCATAAAAAATCGATTCAAGGCATTGCTGGGCTTTACCGCCACAACTCCACGCAGACCTCCACCCGCACCAGCAACGACGCACTCCAACATTCGCTCCGATACCAATTGTTGGAGTTATCACAGCGGAAATCATTAAACAATTAACACACAGCAATTAAACCAAGCACATAAAGACACAGGCATTAACGTGGTTCACCCAAACCTCCTGGGCTATGTCCACACAACAGGCATCGGCAGTGTTTATTAATCAAAACAGGAGATTACATAATTCACACACCCTCCAAAACAAACGTATGGATACCTGTTATATAGCAAGAGAATCTAACAGCCTCATAAATCCTCTCAACTCAAATTTAGGATGCATTAACTCCCTCCCAACAAACTGGAGCTAATCTAGGAACTAATTCCTAATTTTTGTCACCTACTGAGATTTTGCCTATTTTATCCAAAACAGAAAATCTCAACAAACGCAAAGCATTAAAAAGTGGTGTATGAAATAATGTTTTGTCGGTAGAAAACTTGAAAACTTGGGATTCTTTCTCTTCACATCCCTGTTCAATTCTTCTCATATCGTGGACTTGATCTTCACCCTGTTGACATGGAGATCAGCGTAGCCCCTATCAAAAAAATCACAAAAATACTCAAGTCAAGCATATTAACTTCCGTGATTTTAGTTATGCTTATTTCGGTGGTGAGAAGTGTTGAAAATTGTTGGGTAGGCCACGTATTTTGCATGCAATTCTTATTCAAATTCAACATTTGATAATTGCACGTTTTTTGTTGATGGTTTCTGACTTCAAATAAAACTTGTATGGTTTTCATTTTGGCATTTGGCTAAGAACATTTTCGGTGATGTATACATATCATGACACCAACGTAGCCTTCGTAATTTGTTGGTTTAGGTCAAACGCCAATGAAGTGTGAGAAAGATGACAACTAAATGAATGCCACCGTAAAATGAGTTGGCATGGGTTTGGACCAATCAATGTGGAAACGATAAAATGATTATTGTCCAACCATGGCTATGTGACCGGAACAAAGCATCGAATAAAGAATTCGGTCATGGTGCCGGTTTTTAGGTTATAAATGTTTTAAGTTCGAAACACCATGCATTTATTTGTCGGTAATATATAATTTAAAGACTTTTTCTTTTGGTAAACGACTGGTGAAAAAGGATTCATGGTTCGCATAATATAATTGGCCCCTTTTACTTGTATTGTTTTTAATTATTACGATGTCCAATACGAACTCTATATATGAGCAATTGCATCAATGTTCGCATAATATAATTGGCTCCTTTTACTTGTATTTTTTTATAATTATTATGAGGTCCAATACGAACTCTATATATTAGTAATTGCACCATATGTTGCAAAAGAAACGTTGTAAAGCAGTAACAAAAGAAATAGTAGTATAGAGTAAGTTGAGTTTTAAGATGGTGAAGGAGTTGGGGCTTAAGAATATGCATCATTTTGGGAAGGCGTTGGTAGCTAGATGCATATGGAGGCTCATATCAAATAAAGGTCTATGAAGGTAAGTTATTATCTAAAATACAATGAACCTAATTCATTAGAAGACCTTCCAAGAATACTCATAATATAATTTGTTGATATGTTGGAAGGCCATTGTCCAAGCCTTGATGAAGAAGTTGAGTTTTAAGGTGGTGAACGAGTTGGAGCTTAAGAATATGCATCATTTTGCGAAGGCTTTGGTAGCTATATGCATATGAAGGATCATATCAAATAAGGGCCTATGAAGCTAAGTTATCCTCTAAAAATACATTAAACCTAATTCATTAGAAGACCTTCCAAGAATACTCATAATATAATTTTTTGATATGTTGGAAGGCCATTGTCCAAGCCTTCCATCTTGTGCAGAATTGCCTACTGTGGGAAGTTGTTAATGGAGAAAGAGTAAAGGTAGGAGATAATCCTTTCTGGGGTTGGAAATGGAGAAGATTATAAAGTCCTTGAAAACAACTATAACTTAGATTATACAACCTCCATAGAATCCTAATGTATATGCCATCAAGAGTGGAAGAAAGCAAACTAATCAAGAGTGGAAGAAAGCAAACTTGCTAGGTTTGGATGGTATTGAAGGAGATGTATGGCAGGCCTATACAAGAAAACTTAAAATGAGTCACCTTAGAATTAAGAACATAGAGGATAAATTGGTTTGGTCAAATAATGGAGGCCTGAGTCAAACATTATAGGAGAGACTATTTTTTTGAACAATTTTAAAATAAGCTTTTGAGATACTTGTATGACTATAGTCATTAGGAAAATCATTACGAAAATTATTTTAGACTTTAATCTCTATATAAGAGGTTATAGATAGGGTTGACATCCTATGCATTGATAAAGAAACCTATATTATGTGTTATATTTTTTCCACAATTAGTCACATGGTTTTGTGTATGGGTTTGCACATGGTTTTGGGGCACGATGGCTTTCGTCCCCTCGTATTTTGTAGATCTGGTCAAGGGAATAATGGATTGAGGTTTATGAATTGTTCAGCATGTATACATATGTGTTGTAACACTAAAAGGAATATAATGAAAAATTAAGCTGGTAGTCTCGATAAATCGGGATTGAGGGGAAAATATCTATGTATATATGTTTTATGTTTTATTCTCTCGCTATTGTTTATTTTCTGTTTTTAAAATTTGTTTGTAGATAATTTCCGTACAGGATTAAAACCTACATTTTTAATATGTGCACACATTTTTAACATGTGAATATTTTTTTAACAATCACATTATTACTATGTAAAATTTAATTATTTTTATGACACATATAACATTGTGTAGGATTTCTCATCCATACGATCCCATATTTGATTAAAATAATTTATTCATAGCATCATGTGATCCAGGGGAAATCTCTGTATATATATGTTTTATGTTTGATTCTCTCGCTATTGTTTAAATTTGTTTGTAGATAATTTTTGTATAGGATTAAAACTTGCATTTTTAATATGTGCGCACATTTTTAACATGTGAATATTTTTTTAACAATCACATTATTACTATGTAAAATTTAGTTATTTTTATGACACATATAACATTGTGTAGGATTTCTCATCCATACAATCCCATATTTGATTAAAAGAATTTATTCATAGCATCATGTGCCCAAGGCGTAAGGAGCAAAGATAATTTGCTAAATCTTGTTTAGATGGGACATGCTCCACTTAAGAGGGCATTTGCATTATTGAGCAAGTGCATTCATGAAAGTGAAGAAGACCATTTCGGAAGTATGACCATCTATATACAAAACTTCAAA
The DNA here is from genome assembly GCA_034641835.2 of Pinus albicaulis. Taxonomy (NCBI): domain Eukaryota; kingdom Viridiplantae; phylum Streptophyta; class Pinopsida; order Pinales; family Pinaceae; genus Pinus; species Pinus albicaulis. The sequence continues at coordinate 549,087,703 of CM076581.1, read as the reverse complement.
TATGTTACTTATCAACTGGATAATGGGAAAAACCAAAAATATATTAATGAAGTTTTAAGTAAGTTAAGATAACATTATTTCTTACTATACATATTTAAATTCAACATATATTTCATTATTTCTAACTAATAATTTCTCCTTTAGCATTAACTAAGAAATGACAGAACCGTGTGCATCAAGAAGATTAACCATAAATAGTTTTGTTTGTGTTACATACACTCAATATGGCCTCTTTTTATGTAGGATCTTTCTCTTGCACTTGAAAACCATCCAGAAAATAAGAACTTATATCCAACCTCCCGTTATTGTGAACGTAAAAGTGTCCAAACATGTTAGGGTAAATATCCAGTTTCCTTTTTTGTTTTAACCCTCCTCTACAACTAACCACAAGAATTTTTGACGAGTAATTTAAATGCTTGGGCATTAAGTCAAGTCAAATCAAATTTATGAAATCTATTGTTTAAAAAGAATTACCAATCAAGTTTTTGGAATTTTTATTGACCATTAAATAATTCTTAAAAAAACCTTATCTGGGACGTCAAATTCAAAGCTTGATAGGTGACATCTTCTGCATACACATAGCCAGATAACATGCAAAAGAGCTAGATTAACAAGGCTTCAATACTAAACGAATATATCTGAGCAGTTTTTACATGAACCTTTGAAAGGGATCAACCAGGTGGGAAAAAACTTGACAACAAGTATGGGACTTCAAACCAACAAGTCCCAACTAAATCAACAAACTGGGCATGGTTTCATTCGCTGATAACCCGAAGAAATAAAATAAGGTTCAAACTGTGAAATCAATCTAATCTAATGCTTGGGCATCAAGTCAAGTCAAATCAAATTTATGAAATCTATTGTTTAAAAATAATTACCAATCAAGTTTTTGGAATTTTCATTGACCATTATATAATTCTTAAAAAAACCTTATCTAGGACGTCAAATTCCAAGCCTGATAGGTGACATATTCTACATACACATAGTCAGATAACATGTAAAAGAGCTAGCTTAACAAGGCTTCAGTACTGAACGAATATATCTAAGCAGTTTTTACATGAACCTTCGAAAGGGATCAACTGGGTAGGAAAAAAATTGACAACAAGCATGCGACTTCAAACCAACAAGTTCTAACTAAATCATCAAACTGGGCATGGTTTCATTTTTTGGTAACCCAGAGAAATAAAGTAAGGTTCAAACTGTGTATTTTGTGGATTCTTCGTTGCAACCTACAACAAATGGAAGCATAGTTCCAAATTGGAATTATGATGACATTTCCTGCAATATCTGGTGAACAAATTTCTTCATGTTGTTGTAAGAAGATCCTCCAACCTGGCATGCTAGATTTGTTCTATCCCTGAGCTCCAATATATTTTTCCTAATCATCTTTACTTCTTCATCGTCAAGATTCATCAGTATCGTCACCGATGCCTACACGCTTTCTCTAGAGACCTCCTGGGGCATCTCGAATCCGATCTTCCAAATATGATCCACAAACCTTTTGTTTGTTTGTTGCTCGCAAAATAAGGACTAGCAGATCATGGGAACTCCCGCGCATATACTCTCCATAGTGGAGTTCCATCTGATATGTGTCAAAAATCCACCCACGAATGGGTGAGACAGGACTTTATATTGTGGTGCACAACTAACAAAGAAGTTGAAGTTTGGAATTTGGGTAAAAACCAAATCTAGATTTCTCTGGACTTCTTCCAAAGACCAACGAGGTAAGGGAATGCTACATCCACAACAGAGTAGCAACATTAGTATAAGTAAAAGCACAATGATGACCTTATCATCCGAGAACAGAGACTAGAGAATCATAGAAAACAGAGACCAGAGATGCTTGTATGCATTTAACAAAAAAATTGATAATAGAGAGCAATTTATATGCATTTAACAAAACTGAATTAACAAAAAAAGACACACCACACAGAAACAAAGAGATTATACAGAATTTGACCATATTAGATGAACATTAACACAAGCAGGCAGAGAAAGTTGAAACAAAGAGACTATACAGGATTTTACCAGAGGATTCAAGAAAGGAGGATGGGGATGACGATCTGGATGTCGGAGGATTGAATAATACACCTCTTTAACTCTGTGCCAATCAGGGGCAGGGCTTGTGAATTAGTTTGCAACAGTCGCAGGAGGCACGCCATGCCAAGACAAGATAGTGGTAGCCAGTCTTGTTTGCCATAGCTTACGCAGCACCACCTAGTTAAGAGCTTGAAAAGGGCCGGTCAAATGATCTTCATACTGTAACATTGATCCCAAATCAAACTACATCTCTTTTTCATCATGGACTGGAATGGAATACCAATCGATCACTCTATTTATTAAAAGATTCATGCCTGGTTGAATAATATTGGAATCATGCAGCACAGTGACTCACTGTTTTTGAAGGAACATCCACAAAAATAGAAACACCGCACAGAGACTGAAAAAGTCTCTCCATCGGAGGTGCCTCCCATCCCATGGATAGCAAATGCCCACCCGAGACGTTTAAAGTCGCTTTACTCAACTAAGATGAACGCTCCTGCCCGAATAAAATCTCGAAGCTTGCAACCCATTTCGTAACAAAACCCTCGAAGCTTGTAGCCAATTTTGTAATTAAATTATTTGTAAAACAATTTTCTTTATTTCATAACTCAAAAATAACAGTAATCAATCAAAGGTAGAAATCATTTGAATCATCTAACATCAAAATCAATGGTGTACAATGGTACACCTGGAAATTAGGAAAGTTGTTTTCAAATAGTGACACTTTACAACGTAATAAACATATATAAGTATTTATTTATTTTTATTTTTTTTGGTTGTTATAAAAAAAATTGTGTTTTAAGTTTTTATGTAGTTACTTCATTACAATGTGTTGTATATTTGTAGTATATACTAGTTTAGATTCATTTTAATCCATGATCTATCAAGTTTCGAGAGAGATCCAATCACTTGAGATACAAATTTATTCTTTAAGTGTAAAACTTTATGAAAAGTTTGCACCTTAACAAACTTATTCTTTAAGTGTAAAATTTTATGAAAAGATTGCACCTGTAGAGATTTGATCACTTGCAGGGCTTAATAGATCTAGGGTTAAGATGGATATAGGCTCATTATATAATACTATATAATATCTATATTTGTATCTATGTGTCCCTTTCTTACTCTCTCTCTCTCTCTCTCTCTCTCTCTCTCTCTCTCTCCCCAAACATACACACTCTCTATCCATATCTCTATCTTTCTCTCTCCCTCCCTCTTCCTCTCCCTCTGTCACCCTCTTCCCCTTCTTTCTCTCTCTCTCTTCTCCTTCTTTCCCTATCTCTCTCTCCCCTTCTCTCTTTCTCTCCCTCTTCCCCTCCTTCCCCTCTCTCTCTCTCTCCTCTTTTTGTTTTGTCCTACTCTCCTGTCTCCCTCACTCTCTTCATCACTTCCTTGTCACTCCCTCTCTCTCTCTCCACATTTTCCCCTTTGTGTCTTTCTTCTTCCCTTCCTTTCTTTCCCTCTCTAACACCATCTATATCTTAAGTCCTCTGTCTCGTTTTCTCTCCCACCTCCCTATTTTCTCCCCGCCACCCCCCCTCCCCACATCACTCTCTCTCTCCCCTCCATATTTGTGTCTCCCTCTCTCTCTCTTCCACTTCTCTCCCTATCTCTCTCCTATCCTCTTCTCTTTCTTCAATCCTTTCCTCTTTCCTCACTCTCTCTCCATCTCTCCCTTATCACTCCCTCTCTCTCTCTCTCTCTCTCTCTCTCTCTCTCTCTCTCTCTCTCTCTATATATATATATATATATATATATATATATATATATATATATATTTATTTCTCTGTCTTTGTTCTTTCCTCCCCCCTTCTCTCTCTCTTCGCCCCTGCTCTCTCTTAAATTTGATCCCATTGTGTCTAAGAAAGTTTGTAAAATACTAAACCTAAATAGTTATTCACTTTTCTTGCTCTCATGACTTCGATCGTTAGTTAAGATGTATCTATGCTAGTTATTAATAATATTATTTATATTATATAAATTTCAAATATTTATAAATAAAATTATTCTCAGTTTTAATTATATTAAAACATTACTTTAATTTATATGGAAATATCTTTAGTGGTTGTGAGGATAAAGGTTTAAATATATTTCAAAGTAATTATAACCTTTTCCCTTTATATTCAATTAAAAAAAAGTTATAAAATTAAATTAAAATAAAATATTTGTATTTTGAAATAAGTTATGGTTTTTGGAGGTGTGATATTGATAATCCATGGTATTGGCCCATGGTATTTTAACAAAGACTATTTACAAGTTCATAATCCATGGTTAAGAATATTTTTATATTGTTATAAATATTTTGATTGTGAAATAAGTTATAATTTTTATGGATGTGGTATTGGTCCATGGCATTGTAATAAATCCTAATCACAAGTTCATAATATTGTTGTAAATATTTTGATTGTGAAATAAGTTATGATTTTTCTCCATGTGATATTGGCCCATGGTATTATAACAAAGCCTATTGGCAAGTTCATAATATCAATGACAAAGTGGGGATGAATATCCATGGTTAAGAATATTCTCATATTGTTATAAAATATTTTGATTTTGAAATCAAGTTTTTTTTTTTTTTGCATGTAGTATTGATAAGCTATGGTATTATGGCATGGTGTTGTAACAAATCCTATTTACAAGTTAATAATATCCATGGTAAAGTGGAGGTGAATATCCATGGTTGAGAATCTTTTCATATTGTTATAAAGTATTTTGATTGTGAAATAATTTTTTTTTTTGGGCATGTGGTATTGATAAACCATAGTATTGACCCATGGTATTGTAACAAAATCTATTTTACAAGTTAATAATATCCATGGTAAAGTGGAGGTGAATATCCATGATTAAAAATACTATCATATTATTATAAAATATTTTAATTGTGAAATGATTTATGATATTTTGGGCATGTAGTATGGATAAGCCATTATATTGGCCAATGGAATTGTAACAAAGCCTATTCACAATTTAATAACAAAATCAAAATATAACAAATTGAATTTTCTTAGTTTTATGACTTTAACTTTTTATTATTAATTGAGTCAACATCTAGATGTTTACATTCATCCGTGATACTAAGGTTTATATAACTTTTAACTTTTTATTAAATTGCAGATGGCCTCCTAACACGCACAATAAAAATAAGTTTCTTATTTTTATATATAATAGTTTATATTACAGTTGTAATGAAGTTTATATATTAAAGTTAATAATGCTTTACTATTTACATTTTATACCTTTAATATATAAGATTATTATAAATATATATATATATGTATGGCAAGTATTATAAGCATACGACGTGGAGTTCAAGTCAATGCCGTCAAACAAGTCAAAGCACGAAGTCGTCAAACCAAAATGGTAAAATGACAAAAGTGGCCAAACCTAAAAATAACTAATGGGATGTGCCAAGGTCTATTCACTAGAAGATTTCCAAAATAAGTGCGTAAAAACAGAGATCGTTCGAAACCAATCAAGGTTGATATGAAAAAATCAAGTAAAATCATGTACTGAATGTGCCAATCGCAAGAATCGAAACCAATACACCACATTAGACCTGAAGGATAAATAATCTTAAAAGTCACAAAATGAAGGTAGGAGGAACTCCTTGCTCAATCACTAAAATGAAAATAAAGGGAAGAATTTTTCAAAAATTACACTGGGGCCTCATCATTTTGTGCGAAAATGAAGTTTAGTTGTTGGTAGGCTAACAAATAGGTAGGTATGAGAAAGTGCCACAAACAACCCTTGGGTGCTTCTACAACACTATACGGCATGACATTTGGGTGGAAGGGACCTCATTTCCCACTTAACGTCATTTTGGACCCATTTTATATACCCGTTGGGGGAGAATATTTCCAGTGGGTACATAAATCATCCGAAGGTCTTGCATGTGGTTTTTTTAAGATTTGGACTTGATTGCGAGCGTGAATATTAGGGTGATTTATTGTATGTTGTTGTATATTTTTTTTTTGGGAATTTGGCTTGGGAGGTCATAACTAGGGATTGAATGTAAGGCTTTGTCCTTTAATGTAACATTATCGAGACGATATTAGATTTGTGAATTGGGATTGATCGAGGGCTTTCTCCTTACATATTTGGAGTACTCATATATTCATATATTGTGTACAAAAGTATTATGGATGTATATGGTATATTTTGAAATTTAATTGTAGCGTAGTAAAAATGTATGAAATGATGATGCATATGTAATGATGATGAAGTGGGGTGCAATTATACTAGTGGATGTTAACATGTTTTTATTCAAAATTGCATTGATAAGTAAACACATAGACATAGATATATTTGTAAAGGTATAATCCACGTATCGTACTCGCAAGTTCGCAATGTCATTATTGAAGAAATACAATTGTGCCACATGCCTAGAGGTCAATATGTGCCTTCACTCATGGGAATCCTCTAAGGGTAAGATATAAAAGAACCTAAAGAGGGGAAAGATAAGGATGAATTTCAAGAATAAGAGCTTGGACGGGAACCTGAACAAAGGAAAAATAAGGATAACATACATGAACAAGAACATGATTATGAAGATGAAATGGTAATTGTTAGAGCTATAAAAATGCATCCTCGATTTTTTTCTTCCACCAAAGAGAACCCTTTATGACCAATGTAAACAGAGGAAATATTTTTAAAACTTGAGACCATTAAATAGGGGATAAAATATTTTGAGCAAAAGAGATGATATGGAGAACTCAACAGAGCAAGTTCCCATCAGATATAATAGGATGTCATATATATTCTATATTTTGAAACAATGGACTATGCTTGTAAGGATATATTTAATCCATTACTTACACCTTTTATTAGTCTATCCAAGTTAAAGTAAAAGAATAATAAAATTAGTAAGTGGAAATGAGTTATTGTGAATATGAAATCTTAAACAAGGATATAAAAAGGGAAAATGAAATTTTTAAGGAAATGAATGCCTAATTAATCGAAAAAAATAAACAATGGTCCTCCAAGTATACGCACATGCTTAGTAAAGTGAAGAAGTGGTATCGAAAACAAAAAATGTGAAACTTCGATATGAAGCCACAAATTAAATGTTTGTGAGATATACATTGTAGGGTTAATATACCAACCTTTAACATATCAATCTGGGTTGTGTAATATTTGATACAAAACACAATAAATGACAAAAAAAGACCTCAGATATCTATGAAATATCGATCAAGCTCTTGAAACAAATTCAAAGCTATCAGTCATGAAACAGAAATTTCAAAGTAAGAGAGCACAAAAAAGAACATACTATGGCTCCTCTTCTAGGTTGATCGACCCCTGCAAAAATCATGCCTCAGTTATCTAAGGGACAAGCGGTTGTATGCTTCATTCAAACCATCAAACTCACAATCCAAAACAAAACTTTCAAAGTAAGAGAGCACACAAAGAATCTACTCTTGGCTCCTCGCCTAGGTTGAGCGATCCCTTCAAAAGGCTTGCCTTAGTCATCTAGTGGAAAAGGGGATGTAGGCTTCATTCAAACCATTAAGTTGTCAATCCAAAACAAAAAATTCAAATTAAGAGATAACAGAAAGAACCTACTCTTGGCTCCTCTTTTAGGTTGTGTGGTTTGTGTAGAAATCCTCCCTCAGTTATCTAGGAGACAAGGGGGTGTGGGCTTCATTCAAACCATCAAGATGAAAATGAACTCTGGAGATAAAAATAGGGAAATATTGTCTTTCTATGTTTAAAGAAGGAAAAAATTCACAACATTTAAAGTTCTTTGCAATAAAACCAAGCATTCTTCACACAAACAAGGTAGAGGCATTCCCATGTAAATTCAAATCTTACCCTAGTCTAGAAAAAATCATTAAATATTGTTTCAATGCAAAGGTACAATTACTAAAATAAATATAGATTGGATATGCATTACTCATCAAAAGATAAATATGAAATGTTTAATTGTGATAAAAAACACCAAGGTTTTCTGAAGACATCAATCATGAGTTGCAAACAGTCTTTGAGAATACTTCACTCTTTCAAAACAAAATATATGATTAATCCAACCTACAAAAAATTTCCTCTCATATTAATCTTAGAATCAAATAGAGTATCATTTGTAAAGAAAATTTGATTTCATAAGAGGTAGATAGAAGTGAAAATAATTCTCTTAAAACCCTCATTATTCCTCTATTAAATATCCATTGGTGGTAATGAGTTTCAAAGAAGGATGATCAATTTTTTTCTACTTACAAGATCACCACAAAAACTCGAGGTCAGGAAATGTTGCATATGACATATCATATTGATCCAAAAAGAACTCTTAAAAATGCAACTTAGAACCATACTCCATCTGCATATTCATATTATACATACAAAGCATCAAACTCCTATATACCCCAAAGGTCTTTTAGAGAAGATGGATCGATTTCACAACAAAGATTTAAGGTCTGCATAGAAGCTCAAAAAATACATGATATATAAGATAAACCTTGACTCTTGGTGAATATACCTATACTAATTGATAATCAAATGTTTTCTTCACAACAGAAATCTTTTGTAACTAAAAAGGAAATGTCATTGTATGGTGAATAAGGTCAGAGTAAATACCAAGTCAACTGAATGACCGAGCAGGGTTTTATTAAAATATTAATGTGATGAGGATCTATGCACATTGATGCATTCAATAGAGGTAATCATGTAGATGTATTGATTAATCAAATCCATATAGAGAGTGTAATATACTAAGATTTAACATAAACAAGAGATGTAAATATTAAACCGCATACATTTCCTAAAATCAAATCACAATCACACACTATGCATCTACCAAAATGTAACACAATAAATCCTAAGAGGCAAGGGACAACATGATAGCTAGTGGTCCTAGGCCACCTAGCTCATTTCCCTTATAAAATTAGGTCACAATTCTAGAAAGCTTAGAGACATTAAATGTAAATCGAGTGTCAACTTGTATTAACTCCCAAAGACTCTATTACATGAGAATTAAATAGCACAAAGATAGGTCTCAGTGGTCCCCTCCTACGATCATCCCACTGAAAAAGAAAAATTTTCCCTTAGCTTCCCTCTATGGCTTATTAACTAGTATACTCCCTCATTATAATTCTTGCCATATATGTTATTGGAAACCCCAACCTAAAGAAAACAAATTCATGTTCATTTTTGGAATTACAGTCTGATCTGAATCTTTATATAAGGCCCTAAAATCAATATGGACTTATTCAATAATAGTTAATAATATGACAAACAATCATTCGGAAGGATCATTGTTATTTTTATATATGTAGAATTGTTCTTCAAAGAAGAATAATTCTTGGGCATGAATCTCATGGTTATTTGAAGAACCTCACTGCAGTTAGAGGAACACCATATCGTCTTGAACCTTTGCTTCACAAAACCCATGTGTTTAATTATCCTCTTGAAAATTGGTTATACTTAAATCATGGAGGTAGGAATAGGAAATATATTGCATGAACATGAACTATATTGCTTGAATAATAATTGTACTAATTGAACAAGAATTGTGGTAATTGGGATGGAACCATGCATCTGTCACAAAAAATAGTCCTCACATGGACATCCTTAGTAATATTCCCACATAAGTTATTTGAAATAATTAAAAGAAAACAAAATCACCAAATAATGACAGATTACCTCATCAAGCCCATATTTTATGATAATTACTTTAAAAGTATGGAAAGTGATGATAGAAACCGCAAAATCTAGGTGAAGACATATGAGATTCTAGACAAAAATATGAAAAAAATAGACAAAATTGAAGCTCAAGATACCCCCACATTGATCTCCTTGCATGTCATCATTCAAGCCAAACATTAAGAAAAAGCTCAAAATTTTCAAAAAGGTGAGTTTGTTTCCCCTCTACTAAAGCCCAACTGTATTGACTGAAATGTTCAAATTCCTTCCTCCCCTGTTTCTAGCTTCTTCAAATATCCTCTTCAATACCCTATTGTGAACAAAATATTGTTTAGGACGTTTGGGCCAATCCCTAAATTCATTTTGTAGCTTATTGTTCTTCCCAACCAGCTTATCATTGTTATGCTGCAATTTAATACTACATTCCATCAACCTTCCATTTTCCTCCTACATATATCTCTTAAGGGAAAGGATTTCTTGTATTTCCCCCTTCAATCTCGTGATTGTATTGTCTTTTTTCTTTATCTCAGAGTGATAAATGGGATATTTTTAATTTTGTTGATTAGTGGAGTAAACATTAGTGGTTTATCCTATGGGAGGTTTAAATGGAGAATAATATCCTATATCTACCTCTGCCATAGGAGTTTCAAATCGATTTGTTTCTTATCCAGGGATTTTAAATTGATTTTTAAAAACAACGAGATTTTTAACCTGATTTGTATCAAGTGTTGGATTTTTAATTTGAGACATGTACTTCATAGTAAACTCTTCAAATATTTGAAATTTATCTTCAACTTTATTAGAGGCACCTGTGACATCCATAATTTCTTCTTCCCCCTATTGTTCTGGATCTAAATAAATTTTTTGAGGCTCTAAGGTTTTAGAAGGGGGTTGAATAGTTTTCATCATACTTCATGTAATCCTCTGACCAAAAACAGGGGTTAGAGGGGCTCCATTTTTCTCTTCCCCTAATTTCTAGGGAATGAGGAGAATTTGGCATCCACTTGATACCCTTTAAATTAGTTTTTCCCTTATGCATTTTAGAATTAAGTTGGGCATTTTATTTTTCAATGACTATTATGAACCCATTCTGTTGTAAAAAAATCATCCCAAATATTATTTATCACACCCAATTAATCCATAATCAGTAATTTAATAAGCCTATAATGGTAATGGATATGCTAGGATTTTTGACATCTTTACTGACCTCTTGTGAGATCTTCTGTAAATTTTTTAGCAAAAAATAAGGGAGATTGATCTTTTGCTCTACAGTAAAATACAGAAACAATGCAATGTGTTACAAAAACATTGTGGCATAATTTCCCTCACACGTCAAATATTTCTGAAGGATGAACAAGAGAACACACAATTCATCTTTAATCTAGGAGCATGATATTCCTTTCACCCAACCAACATCTGTATGTCCTGCTTTAAGAAACTACATGCTGAGTTCTTTATCCTTTCCTTTATTTTTAAACCATTTAATCCCTTCCAAGGGTAATCCAGTTAACCAAGAAATGGTATTTTTGTTTACAGTCATGATCAAGTCCCCAATTCTAGCAATTTTACCATCAAAACCTTGGTCAAATTGCAGAGAAACCTGATCATTTTATCCCTGAAATTTAGCAAAGAAATAAAGCCATAATTTTTCCATCAACCTTTGTTTACAAGAATTATGTTATGGAAATCTCTCTAAATCCTCCACGGATGATGGCTCATGGCCGTCATATTTTAGTTTCTTCATGGCTTAGGGATTATAAACACGATATGAAATTAGGAGTGAACTGGGCGATTAGTGGTAAGAAAATAGTAAACCCAGCATGCTCCAGTGACATACTCAAATAGTGTATGGAATCAAATGGTCTCAAAGAAACTAGGAAAGACAATTAATCTTTCACTTAAGCAACATAATTACTCACAATGAGTGTTGGATAAGATAATGAAGTCGGTTTGATGGAATTAGTTCCTAAGATAAATATATAATAATCATAGGGGATGAAAATGGTGTGGTTACAAGATAAATTGCATCATGAAAATTGATTCTAGACAAGGCAGACAAGCCTCATTTGACCTCCCTTCATAGCATAATTACCTCAATCGATAAGTGTTGAACCAATCTGCATAGGCAACATCACAAGGAATACTAATAGTACGAGTTGATTAAGAGAATAATCGTATCAATAGTCCCAAATGATATTATAAGGATGAAAAAATTAGGATTACAAGGTTAGGTAACAATCATGGTTTTAAAAAGTCCTAACACAAACACTTGGAATAAATATTCAATATGAATCTAACTCGGAGACACATCATAATATTTTCCCATAAATCAAGCATACCATTTTCCTTCCATAAAAAGTCTAAGGCATAGATTGTAATACTGAAATATGAACCTTGATATGAAATATGACAAGAGCATCATCACCAAAAAAATAAAGTATGGAAAAAATCAGGGAGTGAAGGATGTTTAGCGATTAAGGGGCACACTATACCTCCCAATACAAGATGACAATAATTAGAGTGCTATGATCAATGATTCACCAAAATCGTGAAAAAAATATCATTCACAAGGGAATATAATAGTACCTAATCATCAAGCCTCATTCCTATAGCTATCAATAATGTTTTGAAGTTGTCATCATCATCACAGCGCCAACTGATCCAAACCATGATCCTTAGGAAAGCACCAAGGTGAGCTGCAGGAGAGTAAAATTATCAAGGGTGGGAATGTATGATATGCAGGGAAGACCATCATGAAACAATATTTATGGCATTTTTATCTTTGAAGAATCAATTCGAAGTGTTCAAAAATCCTATAGGTTGACTTCCCTCACATCAACAAGATAAAAAATGCATATCAGTTGTTTGTCTTAAATAAACTTCCTGATTTGTCATAGATACTTAAAAATTTCCATTGTTTGTTTCCTATAATCAGACACTTATCATTAACATAAATGAATGCTATTTCAAAAAAAGGGTCCCTCCTCGAACAATATAATTTTCAGGAAGAATAAACTATAGGTATCTAACAAATTCCATAGTAATCTTGCACCTACAATAGTAATCCTGCACCCAAAATATGTAATGCTTATTAGAGGCATCCACAATCGAAACACGTTGTTGTCTAGCAAACATCTTGTGAGTAATCCACAATAAATAATTCATCACTGTGAGTACCACATTATGGATAAAAGTGACTTGTAATGTTATGGGGTCGAAGAAGGAGAACATAAAATAGGACAAGATGATACATTCCCAAATTGATCAACTAATCCTTTATTTGTCGCTCCAAATCTTGTTGTCATCCAGGTGAAAAACTAAATCTCTTCTAGTTGAGGAAAAAATAATTAACTGCACTAAGGGTCCCACATCCATGAAAAATATCCTTATTTATTAAGAATAGAAACCCAATGAACAGTTACTAATTGGTGTTAAATTCATTCTCCAAGAGATAAGATAATTACTTTTAGGGAAAGACAAATACGACCAAGTAAATCATAGTGTAAAATTAATTTTAATACCACTATAATGTTCATTGTTCCCTAGATGTGTCTATAGCCTCAACAAGGATGCCTTTTAAATGAACGAAATCCTTATGTCCCATCTATTAGATATAGATTTAGAGTTTTCTAAAAGTACTTACTTTAGTTTAGAAATTAAATAAAGGCCGCTTCCCTAACTTGGTAACCAACTAATGATAGTTCCATTCATGAGGGATTACAAGAAAAAACAAGTGAGCTCGTGTTGAGACCTCTTGTCTTTCAACTTTTCAACTGAAATCCATTACCATGGCTTGGTGACCAGTCACAATAATGTCATTCTCGTTATGACCCATGATCACGGTAGGTCGGCTCACAATGAGACCTCCTATCCTTCAATTAATTGTTCTATGTCAAAATAAATCTGATTACAATCAACCTTGAGTAGGTTACTCAATAGGTGGGGAGGCATATATGGTCCTTAAGAGCAAGGGATGGTGTGAAAAGTTCTTAATGACTAGTGTTTACTTGTTCTTCTTTCTACCCTGATGGATAATTTAAAGAAAACATCTCAATTAATGACTGTAAGGTGTTTTGAGCTAATCATGCTAGGGTTCTCATGAAAGATCATTGAGGTTTTATAGGAGTAGTCCTCCATAGGAGGTTTTTTTTCCACAATACCTTCTTGAAGAGACTTCAAAAAAAATTCCCAGATGAGAGCTCATTAGAGTGACTAAACCAGAGATAGGATTTTAAGCTTATGAACAGGAAGTAAGAAAAATAATGATGAAAAATCCCCCTCCCGACTCAATGAATGATCTTAACCAGCCAATAAAAAATAATCCATCCAATCAATTATAGTCACTTTACAAAATAATGAGGTACTATGGATGAATCATACTTGACAAGGCATACGTGAGATGTGTGTGTTAACAACTAGGAGTTTCAATAACTTATTTTATGGGAGTTGCAAACTTAATGGTGGAATAAATCTTTCCAGTGTAGGAGTACTTCCAATGCTACCATGTGCATAAAAATAGGAAAATCCTACTCATGTTCAAACTTGAAAAGTATATTCAAGAAAATACTGGAACATGAGGAACCTACTGCAGTTGCATTAACTAATGTGATGTAAGGAGTGGTTGAATGATGAATGAATAATGTGTGTTGATAAATATCTTAAACCAAGATTCAATGGGATCCACATATTCATGGTTATTTGACTCATAGGTAACTATCAATGCATATTCCTTTATTATGTCGTGATAATATTCAAATTTTTTTTTATTGTCCTCTAAAGTGTCAGATGGATCAGATGATAAAGATAGTGGGGGCTATTTAGTATCTAATTCTGATGGTCTCTGCTTGTCAAATATGATTCATGGTTCTTCTATTTCCCTAGCACAAACCCCTAGATATTCATGAATCTTTAGTTCTCAAGGAATAAATCTATTTCTAATTGCTTCCAAAATTTATTCTTCTTGAGAAGCAGAGACCCAAACTACTGCTACGATTTGAGAAAGTTCTCGGAGTATAATCTATAATTAATATACTTTGAATTACTTTCATGTTAGTCGGTAGGTCCTATTAGAACATGGATTGGAGAGAGGGGTTTTCACAATACCAAATAATGGAAACAAAATGTGCAGAAAGAAATTTGGGTGAGAAAACCAACTCAAATTGTAGCACCCTATAAAAAAATTCCAAAGTAAAATAATACAGAAGGGAAACTAACCCAATAATAAATTTTAATAACCTAAAATACATATTACCAAGGTCCTATACCTTCGCGCCTCCCCGAAAACAATGCCAAAATGTTGGGTCTTATAAAAGTAGGTTTAATATACCAACATTTAATATGTCAATCTAGGTTGCATAAGATTCGAAATGAAACATAGTAAATGTTAGAAGAATACCTTAAAGATATATGAAATATTGATTAATATATTTCAAACAATTCAATGGTATCACACAGGAAATAAAAATTTCAAAGTAAGAGAACACACTAAGAACCTACTTATGGCTCCTTTTTTGGGTTGAGAAACCACGAGAAAAATATTGCCTCAGTTATCCAGGGGACATGGGTATGTAGGATTAATTCAAACCATCAAGCTGAAAATCCAAAGAGAAAATTTCAAAGTAAGAGAGCACACAAAGAACCTACTCCTAACTCCTCTTTTGGATTGAGCGACCCTTGAAGAAATCATGCCTCAATTATCCAAGGGACAAGGGGATGTGGGCTTCATTCAAACCATAATGCTGACAATAAAAAAAAAATATTCCAAAGTAAGAGAGATCACAAATAACCTACTCTTGGCTCCTCTTTTGGGCTGAGAAACATGTGAAAAAAATACTACCTCAGCTATCCAGGGGACAAGGGGATGTAGGATTCATTCAAACCATCAAGTTTACAATCTAGTATGGAGATAAAAAAAAGGGAAATATTGTCTTGATATGTTGAAAAGAAGGAAAGTATTTAAAATCGTAAAAATTCTCTGCAATAAAACCAAGCATTCTTCACACAAACAAGGAAGAGACATTCCCATGAAAATTCAAATCTTACCCTAATCTAGAAAAAAATCATTGAATATTGTTTCAAAAAAGTGGTAGGTAAAGTTACTAAAATAAATATAGATTGTGTATGCATTACTCCTCAAAATAGAAATATTTAATGTTTAGTTGTGATAAAGCACACCAAATTTTTCTCGAGGCATCAATCGTGACCTGCAAATAATATTTTAGAGTACTTCACTCTGTCAAAAAAAGATATATAAATAATCCAACCTACAAAAATCCTCTTCTCATACTGATCCTCGCATCGAACAAATTATAATGTGTAAAGGAAAATTTGATTTCATGAGGGGTGGATAAAAGTGAATATCATTCTCATGAAACCCTATTTATTTTTGTGTTAAAGATCGATTGGTGTTAATGTGTTAGAAAGAAGGTTAATCATTTTTATTCTACTTATGAGACCACCATAACAAATCTAGGTCAAGAAATGTTGCATTTTACTTATTAGATCGATCGAGAAAATAACTCTTAAAAATACAACTTCTAAGCATACTTTGTACGCAAAATATCAGTATACATACAAAGCATCAATGTCTTATATGCCCGAAAGGTGTTTTAGATAAGAGCAATAAATTTCAACACAACGATTTAAGGTCTGCATAGAATCTCAGAAAATGCATGATATATCATATCAAACTAGAATCTTGGTGAATATACCCATATTTCTTGATAATCATTTTATGGTAAATAAGGCCAGAGTAAACACCAATTCAATTGAATCACCGAGAAGTGTTTTATTACAATCTTAATGCGTTGAGTATCAATGCACATTGATGCATTCCACAAAGGTAATAATGTAGATTTATTTATTAATCAAATCCATATAGAGAGTGTACGAAACTAAGAATTAACATAAACAGGAGATTTAAATATTAAACCACATACCTTTTCTAAAATAGAATCACAATCCCACACTATGTATCTATCAAAATTTAACACAAGAAATGCTAATAGACAAGGGATAATGGGTTGGTTGGTGGGCCCATGCTAGCCAACTCGCTGCAGTTACAAAAAATAAAGTCACAATTACAAAAATCTAAGAAACAATAAATGTAAGTCAAATTTTAACTTGTATTAACTCTTGAAGTGTGTTACATGAGCATAAAATAGAACATAGCTTGGTATCAGTGGTCCCCCTCCTAGGATTATCCCAATGAAATAATAAAATTTTCCATTAGATTCCCTATATGGCCTATTAATCATTCTAATCCCTCATTACAATCCATGCCATATGTTTGTATGAAAATCCCCATCATAAACAAAACTAATTCATGTTCATTTTTGGAATTACAATCTGATCTGAATCTTCATATCAGGTAAAGGAATTTTG
This sequence comes from Pinus albicaulis, assembly GCA_034641835.2. Lineage (NCBI taxonomy): Eukaryota > Viridiplantae > Streptophyta > Pinopsida > Pinales > Pinaceae > Pinus > Pinus albicaulis. The sequence goes on along the minus strand of CM076581.1, from coordinate 549,070,645 downwards.
CACTTATTCAATAGTAGTTAATAATCTGGAAATAAATAATCATTTGGAAGGATCATTATTATTCATGCATAGAAAGATATTTTTTTCAAAGAAAAAGGTTTACTCGATGTTTGACCATGAATATCATGCTTGTTCGAATAACCTGGGTGCAGTTAGAGGAATGCCATACCATCTTGAACCATTGCTTCACAAAAATAATGTGTTTAATTATCTTATTAACATTTGTTTATATGTCAATAATGGATGTGGTAACAAGAACTATATTGCATAAACAATAAGTATGTTCTTGAACAATAATTACACTAATTGAATAGGAACTTTTCTAATTGAGCAAAAAACATGCACATGTCACAAAAATAGTCCTCACATGGATATCCTTAGTAATATTCCCACATAAGTTCTTTGAAATCATTAAAATAAAATAAATTCATCACATAATTACATTTTACCTCATCTAGCCCATATTTTAAGATAATGGCTTCAAAAGGATGCAAATTGAAAACATAAACCATAAAAGTTAGGTGAAGACATACGTGATTCCAAACAAAAAAGATGAAAAATATAGACAAAATGGAGGCTCATTAGACACATGACACATGAATCCAATGTAGCCTCCATCTCCAATATTGATATTTTAATTCATGTATTAGAGTGTGAATAACGAGGAGGGTTAACATACAATTTTTCCAAATTTTGACAAACATCACATTTTGTGTTACAATAGCTTATTGTATTTTTGGCCCAAAAGTCACATAGAGATAGCAGGTGGTGAATCAACGCGAGAGAAGTTTTACCATTTCATAACTTTTCATAATAAAAAAATCATGTAATAATGAACCATGACAGTAATAATCATATCATTAGATGGGACAATGCATCATAAGGTTACCATCACATCAATAACACATCACAAATCCATCATATCACAAAGAGACACAAGAATTTACATGGAAATCCATACAAGAGAAAACGAAAAATTATTCTTCTTCATATGTTTCAAATCGTTACATATATTTTGAGGCTCTGGCCTACTAGATGAAATCACACCCAAGAAATGAAAATTTCCACTTGTTGTAGGCTACAATATTATTGGGGCACAAACCTTGAAAGTATGCAAGAAACTACTCATTGTAGGCTACAACATGATTACGGAACCGTCCTGGATGATGAGAAACCTCTTACCTTGTGTAGGGTCTGAACTGATTGAGGAACCAACCTTGATGATGAGTAAGAACTGAATTGATCTAGGCTCCAACCTTATTGAGAATCCAACCTCAGTGGATGCACCCACCTCCTTCATAAACTTCTTGTGGACCTATATTTCATATCATTTTCAAACTAGATCCACTGTCATCATATATTGTTAATAAAGAGAAATAATCCCAACCTACAAACCAAAATTTCCACCATCACAACCAATACATCATGTCACCATCATCACAACCTATACACATTTTCATTGCAATCACTGTCATTACAAGTTGCAAATAGTGTCACTACAATTATTTCCACAAAAAACATTGCCACACCCTACAATTTTTTTTCTTTGTAAATACGAAATTATATTATATTAGATAACTATAATTACATGCATGGTGAGTTGTCACTAGCCAAAATCTTGTTCCCTCGACATCACACAAGTGGCAGAGGATGCCCTAGATATTACACTATACAAAAGAGTGATTGACCAGAAGAACATTAATAAAAAATGATGGATTCTGTGGTCCATAGAAATAAAAAATGAAAACTTAGAAGTTCACTTAGGCCATTATGAGATGACCATAACTTTAGCAGCTAGGTTTTTGTGTGGCATACAAAAAAAAACCATAGGGCTAAAAAACTAGAGGCTACGGGTATGGTTGTTAATACTCCAATAGGTTATACTCCAGCATGATCGCCTTTTCTGAGTGTTTCATGTCGGGGCGTCATCGTCCATTGGTTGAATGGTGGAGGTACCCGCATGTTATTTCTTGAAATTGGGAGAAACTTCCCCACTAGTTTGCATGGAATCCATTCTTAGGTTTAGCAAGGTGTAATGCGGAGAGTCCTGAGTAATGAAGCGTCAGTGGTGGACCGACTCAACATAAATAGTGAATTTTTCTATGAGTGCGTCGATTTTTATTTATATGGATTTGTGGTTCTTTCTCTACTCTTGGAGAGCCAGATCCAACATGGTCTTCACTTTCCAGGAATTTTTTATAGAATGACTGAATGAATTTTCCCTGATTTTGGTTAGTCTAGGGTCTGTAATCCATTCAAACTCGGTGTCGACATATTCTGAGGTAATTATCCTTCTGATATTCCTAGCTTTAAGTTCAATAGCATTCATTTGATCTTGAGCGTCCATGGAGGCCAAGGCACTACAATTTAATGTCTCTCTTCTCTCTATAGCCTTTTCCCTAGCATAGGGTTGCATGCTAGGATTTTCCAAACAATCAATCTTGCCTCCACGATCATGGCCGAGAGTGGTGCTGGGGTTGTAATGCAGAGGTGTCAGAGCAAAGAGAGGAGGGTCTGGTGAATAGGATTGAGAGGGGAAATAGAGAGAAGAGGTGAAAATGTAGAGATGAATGGGGAACATGGATGGTGGAGATGGGAATTCACAGAGATATCCGACATCCTCCTGAGGCTCGAGAGAGGCAGCCATATTTGTGGCATTGAATGTTGTATGGGTGAGTTACAAAAGAAGTGTGAGAAAGTAGTGTTGTATATTGGGAGGGTGATCAAAAGGGGTCATTATTTGGCATATTTTCTTGAGTCTTAATTCCTTAAATGCATGTGAAGGGTTTGGATTGTTGTCACTAGAGGGGTTCATAATGGGGCATTATGAGAGTAGTACTGAGACTGACCAGAGGCTAGACCGGTGAACTTTGCACCATGTAACACTGCACCATGGAACTCTGCGCCTTGGAAATTTGCACCCTAGTAGTCCACACTATGGAACTCCACACCCTGGAACTACACACTAAGGAACACCACACCATGGAACTCTACAACCTAGAAGTTTGCCTCATGGCACTCTGCACCCTAAAACTCTGATATGTGGGACTCCATAGCGTGGGACTTCACATCATGGCACCCTTGCCTTCTGTTTTCCTTGTTATTTATTAGTGTGCAGTCCTGGTGGAGTGAGATTTCCTCTAGGTCTCCCCATGCAAGGGAGAAGAGTCGGGCATTGCCATCTGTTCTCTCGTTTTCCAACCTGTCTGCCAGGTAGTTGGCCTTATGTCGCACAACTTGGAAGTGGAGCCCACTCAGCCCCATGATGTGTATCAAGGCATGGTGTATGTTTTTTTTGAGTCTCCAATTATCTGTAACCTTCTCCACCATGGTGTCACCTTGAAAATTGCGGCAGGCCATTGTGGTGAGTGTGGTGTCTCCCTCAACGATGACCAACCAGAAACCATGGAGTTTGGCTATGTCCAAGGCAGGATCCAAAGCTAAGAGCTCTGCAATATTGTTTGTGGAATTTATGAGGCTACCAACATAGAACCAAATTTTTTCACATTTCAAATTCTTGAAAACACCCCCAAATCCAACAACCCCTAGATTTTCTCTCACCACACCATCATAATTTAATTTTAGTATGTCATTGTCTCAGGGACTATAGTGATCAGGAATCTATGTGTGATCTATGGTCAGGATCTTGGATATCATGGATGGGGAATGTATCACTAGTAGTTGAATAATTCTGAGATGTGAGGAGCTAGGCAGGACATCCATCACTGAAAAATTGGCAACTGTGACAGACTCCCTGATCATCTGCATAATATAGGTAATTACTTCTTCCACGAGTCTCTTGATTTCCATAAAGATTCAGGAATTTCTTTCCTTCTGTAAAACCCATCATATGTTTCTTGGGATGATATTCTAGGCTCTATCAACCATATGGTGAGTCAAAATGGAAATTCGCCAATTTTCTAGTGTTCTTAGGATAGGGTCCTTATTTCTGTCCATGGTTCTAAAGACCATACCAACCCATTCCCAAAGAGAATTTGTGTACTCACAAATTTTTAGTAGGTGATTGATGCTTTACCCTTCCCATTTACATAAAGGGCACCTGGAAGGGCCTACGAAGCCATGTTTGAGAATATTATCCCAGGTTAGAATTTTGCCCTGCATTGTGAGCCACAAGAAGATTATCTCAGGGTTTTCCATTTTTTTTGTGGTTGGAGTTGATCATGGTTTGATTTATACCTGTAGGCTTCCTCGAGATTGAAGTGCTCACCAAGTTATTTCTCCATATTAGTTTGTATTTCCCTTCATAAAATTGGATTTGTTTTTCTTGTACAATGTTTTCAAATGCGGCCTAGTAATATCCATATGGTATAGGATTCCAGTCAGTGACATCAAGCCATTCCCTCGATCTTTCATTTTCGTTTCCTAACTTCCAATATTGTGAGAATTTGTATTTGCATCTCCTTTTCATTATAATGTGATGAGGTGTAAATTGATCCCTGATTAGGTTTGGAAGTTGCTGCCATGCATCCTCCCAAAAGAGAGTTTTTTCTCCATTTCCTATTTCCTAAAACAAATGATTTTGGATGAAGTATTTGTTGTTCTAGGCCTGATTCTAGATGGTTGATCCTTTCATGCTAGCATTGAGTCTGACTAGGTATTGTATGGATTCGTTGGGTGCATATTTAGCTTTCCACAAAATTCGCCAAGGTGTATCTGATTGATCAAGCCACCTCCACGAAGTTTTTTCTCCTAGGGTCTTTCCTAAGATTCTGGGATACCTTAGCCCAAGGTCTCCATTGCATTTTGACTTTCAGATGCAGGTTTTAACCCTGTACAGAAATTATCTCCAAACAAATTCTTAAAAACAAAAAATAAACAACAGCGAGAGCATAAAACATAAAATAGATATACACATAGATTTTTCCCTTGGATCCCAAATGGGGACTACCAAGTTGATTTTTCATTATATTCCTTTTAGTGTTACAACACATATATATACATGCCAAAACATTCATAAACCCCAATACTTTAACCCTGGATTAGTACTTAACCGTAGTTCCCTTGACCGGATATAGAAAATACCAAGGGAAAAAAACCATCATGGCCTAAAACCATTTGCAAACCCATGCACAAAATCATAGGCGGGTCTCCCCACCTAAAATAGGGTCCAATTTTTTTTTTCCCAAGGCGCTGCCCGGCACCCCATGCAGGGGGCTACCAGCCCCCTACAAACCCTTGGACAGGGGGGGCTGTCACCCCCCCTCTAACCCCCCCGCTACATCTAGCCAACGAAGAGGGAAGACATATTGCCCCACCCACACCTTCAATTAATCTTGGAAAGAATATAACACAAACCCAACATGAGACAGTTTCGCAGACCACGAGAGCACATTTTTTTTGTTTGAACCTTTCTAGGGAAAGTTTCTTTGTATGTATATAATAACATTAATCATAGATTTTTGGCTTGCCAATGCTCAGAAAAGGTACATGGGCATAAATTGCAACACTAATTTTATTAGGACCAAATGTCGAACCAAATTTATTGACCTACAGGTCCAGTTGGAAAGTGTTTTGTGAAGTTTTTTTAGTAGCTCCTTCCAATTGGATTTTTTGAAAGGCTTGTTTGTAAGAGGCACCCATAGGTACTTGGATGAGAGGGAGCAGCACTAAAAACATAAGGTTATGATGATGTTTTGCTGGGTGGCTAGTGGAGTGTTGAAGAAGAATAACTTCAATTTTTCCAGATTGAGAGAGGTTCATGAGGCTTCATAAAAGAAATTGAGGATGGCCTTTAGTTGAAAAGCTTCATTATTCATGGGTATGCCCATGAGAAGTGTGTTGTATATGAACTACTGGTGGGTAGGGGGGGTGTTATTATCGAGCTTGAGTCTTGTGAGGGTATTACAGAGATTGGAAGCTTTATATTTCTGCTAGGCCCTCAAGCATAATGACAAAGTGAAAGGGAGACAGATGGTCTCCTTTCCTAATTCCTCTGAATGGAAAAATGGATTGGAGTGGAAGCCATTTATAATAATATAATAGAATACTACTGATAATATGGCCATCATCCATTTTTTCCAGTCCTGATTGAAGCCAAAGTCTCTCAAGATTTATTCCATATATTCCTAGCTCAGCTTATCAAAGGCTTTTGACATTTCAAGTTGCATTATCATTCACAGCATCTTTGTGGATGTAAGAGAGTGAATGTTTTCATGAGATAGTATTATGTTTCCCATTATTTGGTGCCCATCCACATACCCTAACAGATTGGAGGATATGAGGAGGGGAAGAATTCATTTCATTCTATTTTCCAATACTTTAGATATGATTTTATATATGACATTTGATATGGAAATGAGTCTGAAGCGCTATGGAATTTCAACCCCCTCTTCCTTGGGAATGAGAGTGAGGAAGGCAGTGTTGAGGGATTTCAAGACCATTTTATTGGATCTAGAGTCTTCCACTAGGGCATGAATTTCATCATTCATGAAGGGCCACCTATATTTGTAAAAATTGATGGTGAAGCCATACAGTTGTGGGGATATCCCATTGGGCATGGAAATTATTGCGTTTTCATCCTCATGCATGGAGACATCTCTTAGGAGCATCCTATTATGATCCTAATTTAAAATGGTTGGAATGTTTTTAATGATTTTCCTGATGGCCATGTTCTTGTTTCTCTTTGGCTCCTCTAAGAGAGTGTTGTAGTAGTCGTTCAACTCTTTCTCAATTTCTTCATGGGTTTGGATCATGTTTCCATCCTCATATTTTAGTCTGTGGATTGTGTTGTGCTTTCTATGTTGAATCATGGAATGGTGAAAGAAAGAGGGAGTGCACTCCCCATTTTAAGCCACCGAATTATAGACTTTTGATGCCACAAATTTTCCTCTTGGATTACTCGTTCTTCCCATTTTTTATGAAGATGAGTTTCCTCCTATTTTTCTCATCTAAGATTCCATTGAGAATGATCTCTTGCTGAAGGTCAACCATTTTTTGATCCAGTTTCTTTTTTTTTTTATGTTAGAATGTTACCAATCACCTCCTTTTTCTAGTGCTTTATTTTGAGTTTAACATTATTTATCTTATGCTGAAATTAAGACATTCACATTCGTGCATGTAGTGGTGTCCCTTCCCACCATTCTTTAAGGCAAGTAGTGAAACCAGGGTGCTCCAACTGGAAATTTTCAAATTGAAAAGTATTATGTTTTGGGTCCTGTGGAGGTTTGGAAATTCAAAGTTATGAGCTAGTGGTCAAAGCGTGTTTGGGGTATAATTCCAACATACTTTTCCCAAGAGGTCCGAAAAATATCTTTCCGAAATTAAGAGGAGATATAACCTTGAATATTTCTTCCTAGAACCTCCACTTTTGTTATTCCATGTGAAGGTTCCATTCCTTGTAGGAATATATAATAGGTCGAGCTTGTCCATATTTTCCTAAAATAGTTCTAAATCTCTTTCCAATTTGCGAAGACATCCCTTATTTTCATTAAGGTTCATAATCATGTCGAAGTCCCCTACAATAATTTTAAAAGGCCAGGGGTTGGCTTAAATTATGGTGGAGAAATTCATCAACATTTGTATTCTTTCAGCTAGCCTTTGGGGGACATAGATGTTTATTACAATGATGCTACCATTCAAACCAATGATGTGTAGGACTATGGTAATGTAGAATCTAGTTGCAACTGAAGAAGTGAGTTCTAGAAGTGAGATTTTCCACATATTCATTTTTCCTCCCGAGCCACTAAATTCTTAGCTGGAAATGTAACTATAGTTTACGAAACATTATTTTTGGAGAGTATCAAGCTTCTCCATACTAAGCTTGGTCTCCTGAATGAGAAATGTGTTTGGCTTGTCAGTGTTGATTCTATGCTTTAGTATTCTTTTTTTCCCTAGACCATTTAGGAATCTTATAGTCCAAGAAATGTAGTTCATAGAAAATTATGGGGGTTTAGGATTACAGATCTTACCTTGCCTTCATTGAGGAGTGTTGCTCCTAGTCCTTGGAGGCACTCACTTGGGGTCTTTCTTCCTCGTTTTCTTCATGGCACTTTTGTGTTATATTGATCCAACTCCATGTTTGCCAGGATTTCCCTATGATTATTTCCCTTTGGAGGAGTCATGATCATGCTTTGCTTTAGTTCCTCTTGTAACATGTATGCCCCCTCTATTTTTTTTATGTGTTCCTTTGGTATTGCTACTAGGCGACTCTTTTTCCATTCTTCTGCTATTGTGTTCAAATCCACCCCCTACAAGGCTTCCTCTGGTGCGATTTCCATTTCTGATCTGGTGTGATTTCCATTTCTGATCATTCCATATATGTTTCATTTGTATTATGTTCTTCTTTATGTTTTTGTTGCTCGGGTTTTCCCCTTTGGTCTTGTGTATGAATGTTCTGATTTTGAGCAATTTCATGGTATTTTTCTTCCCTTCTTCCCTTGTTTGTTGTTAATTCTTTCTCTTCGTGTAATACATAGAATATTCTTTGTTTGCTACTTGGTTGCACCCCTTTTTATTTTGATTCTTCCTATTATTAAATTTTTTCATTCCTACCTTAGAGAAGGCTTGTAACTCTGTCATTTTTGGAGCAGTGGCAGTGCATTGTGGTTCTTTGTTTAGAGGGAATTATTTGAGTAGGTGTCCATGCTCGTGGCACTTCCAGAAATGGAATGTAATGTGTTTGTAGTTAATATTTTGAAGCCAAATTTCATCTCTGAAAACCATCTTTATTGCTTTTGGTAAAGCTCTGGATACATCCATGTACACACATATTTTGGTTTAGGAGACGTAACGGTTATTCCTTGTCCCTTTTGACATTTTGATATATTCTTCAATATTGTCTCCTATCCCTTTTAGCACTGATGCAAACCAATATTCAGTGGGTATCGAGTAAACATGGACCCAGACTGGTACTCTGTGAAGTCTTCTTTTTCTGGTGTAAAGTTCTCCTTCTAGTAGCGCATGAATAGTGGTGTTGACTCAAGGAAGTAAGGCAATCCTTCAAATATTTTTTCCTTGTCTTGTAAGAGGTCAAAGATTATTGTGAAGAACCCTTTAGACCCTAGCTGAAGTATTATTTCTCCCTTAGGCCTCCATTTTGTTTGAATCCATCCGTTTAGAGCTTTTTTAGTGGGAAAATTTCCCGTAAACTTGTAGATTACTGCATTTCCTTGCATAAAGTCTCGTTATGATGCGACATTCAGGTCCTGGATTTCCAGGATCGATATCTTCAATGCCTTGGGTTTGCAATTTTTATTGGAATTTTATGGGGCTCTGTGGGGTATTCCCTCCTGGGGGTGTTATGTGCAAGGTTTCAAACCATCCAACTGTGCCAAAGCTTCTTTTGCGGCCAAACTCGAGTTAATTTTGTCATTTTCTAAGGTTCCATTTGGGATTTTGTCTGTTTATGTAGATTTTGTGAGGTTGGATGAATGAAAATCATTATACGTGGTGAGCTTGGTGAAGAAGGAGGTCTCAGGCTCCTTATCCTTGCCAATGATTAAGTCATGATAGGAGGGGGTCGTCTTTCCCCCTCCTTCCTTTTGCATGATATTCGCTTAGAGAAAGAATCGCAAGTTTCATCATCACACTCAAACCCTAGCAGAGCTATCTTCGAACCTAGTCCACCATACAAATATTGTTATAAGTGAAATAGTAATCATATGATTCTCTATCACTACATGTCATGTTGTTTTCCATAATTTTCTCCAACTTGTTCATCATTTTTATCACACAAACCACTTCTTGGAACATGTTTTCATTATGTATCCAAATTCACTAAAGCCTACTCATAGACATTCTAAATACAAAATAAATATTGTCATCATCAAATATTTGTTAACAAGGACTTCCAAGCTTCTAAAAGCATACACCTATAATCCCTCATCACCATGCTTCTTCTCGAGTTTAATATGGACCAATATTGACCCTAAAAAGCCATTATAACCATCCAAAAATATATATTAAATTAATGGTTCTACAATTTTCCCCCTTTTTAGCATTATTCTACAAGATGAACATATCCCAATACCAGTCCTACAAAATTCCCACAGATGGATTACAAACAATGCGAGAGAATGGAAAATATATAAAAAATGACGAAAAACCAAACGTGTCAATTGGAGGAGGTCGAACCCGTGACCTTGGGTTTGTGATTGATACTCAATATCGATTGCGCTTCTTTGTGTTGCATGTATGGTAACGCCTTTGGCATATACTAGTTGATAATTCAATGACCTAGAGTTCAAACGAATAGGGAACATAACCCAATTGTCCATAATATGCATATACCTATCATAGACACATATTTCAAGTCTTGTATTATTTCACCATAATTAAATCATTACCAATCATCATGAATTATTTCAATCCATGTCACATGTGTTTGTTCTACCACCATGCTAATCTGATGTGCTAATTAAATTAACTATTTAACCAATATTCCAATTTGATGTGGCATTAGTGGGTATATACTAGAGTCTATCCACGAAATTGGCAACGAATTTTCTTACATGGCATAGACCACATTTGGACTTTTGTCAAAACCATTGCTAAACATGGAGGATTGTAATTGTAATATACCCATTAATTTCAGTGGAAATAGAACCATATCCTTCACAAATGAAACTAGAAAAACGAAAATGAAACCAAATTCTTATGTTATCAGAACACAATCAAACTAATGGGCTTCACATCAATATGCAAATGTAACCAAAATGGAGCAGAAAAAACTAGAGGTATATCCTTCACATCATCTTCGTACTCAATTTATATATATCTTGTTATCAAATTTTTGTTTGATGAGGGACATGGGCATATGTATATATAGGCATGTTATGTGGTCCAACACTAAGAGGAATGAGCATAATTTAATATTTATTCCTAGAATCCCAATGCTTGAACAAGGTTGGTGGTTTTATCACATTCTTGTGCTTTAATGTTTAATCAATAAAATCCATATGATCTAGCGCTTAGGAATGATGACACTCATACTTAGCTCATTGTTTTTCCATATGGCCATTTTCACATGGCCATGCCTCAAGTTTTTCTCTATAGGGGTCCTTCGTAATCCACATGATGCCATTAGGCCATGTTGCGACCCGTGAGGGGTTCTGTGTGTCACCCAAATTCAAACTTTCCACCAATCACAACCTCCCAAATCTCCTTGACACTTGGTAGTACCTAGTGGCATTGCATTAGAGTTGATGTTAGCTATTGATGTGTCATGTCATGTTACTGCCACATCACACATATGACCTATAGTTTGGTACCATGTGTCTACGTTTTGATGTCAACACTAAGGGGTTAGGAGATCCAGGTGTGATGCATAAAATATTCCATTTCATCACTATTGTCCAACCATTGAGTGTCCTGTGTCCTATATCTACCCTGCATGTGCCCAAACGATGCATTTCACATGTCAATTGTCACATGTCGATTGTACATATATTTAGATTTGAATGAGATTTTCATCCACAAAAATGAATCATGTTAAATTATAGAAAAATTTGTATATAACAACAAGAATAAAACAAAACCAATATGCCATTAAGATGATAGATAGTTAGCATATTAATGCATAAAAATCTTCCCAAATGTAATAGTCAACCTTAAATCCATCTCTTTTCATTGCTAGAAGATATATTAACATTGATTTAAAATAAATATAAATTATTCTAGTCTAACAATAAAATTGGAAATATAATCACACCCATAAAATAGAGGATAAACAAGAGCTGGATTATCTCTTTATTAAGTCTATAAAATGTAGTAGTGCTTGATAATGGTTACAACAAAGAGTTTTCTCTCTTTTTGTCCAATAGTTAGCCAAATTACTACCAAAACAGTCTCCTACTATAGTGTAAAATTATACTTTCACAAAAAATAGAACCATTGGCTTATACTTTGAGCTCATATTTACAATTTTACAAATCAATCGCAAAAATGAAAATGTTTCAATTACATTTAAATTCTAATTTTGATCCATCATTTTAGAGTTAGAAAATCTCTTTTGTTTCTCTGCGACTCTAATCCCAGTCCCATAAATCTCTAGAACATGATTCTCTTTAACAAATTTTGCGAAACAAATTAACAAAAATATGATTAATAATATATCTGATCCATACCAAAAAAATCCAAATTCTGAAACTTGCGAAAACAAACAAGCAAATTAAAATTCTATTTAATTAAAAAGTAAAATATAGATTTAAACTCATGATGGCTTTCTTCTATGATATCTAAGGAATGAAAAATCTATAAATGAATTACCAACACGAAAACCTCCTAGCAAATGAAATTTCTCCAAAATGCTTCCTCAGAAAATTGAATTGGTTGCAAAAACAAACCCAATTTATACTAGTTTTTTTTAATTAAAGAACCAGATTTGGTTGAATAAATACCACCAGCTTGTTCTCATATAAAATATATTTCCAATGATCCCTCATGGGTATAATTTGGCATAGTTCTCTCAAGATATGATCCTTTAAAGTTGAAGCTCTCTAGCGTATTGAACTCGTTTTGTTTATAAAAAAATATGAGCGTGTTTTATTATTTATTTGGTTTTAATTAATTAAGAAGATTACGAATAAATCAATTTTATAAAAAAGGCAGGTCAAACTTTTGGTAAAGGGATTAAAAATTTAATGTAGTTAATATAGAGAGGTACGTAAAGGTGGAGGAGAGGGGCCTATCCCTTAAATAAATCCTAATGATTGGTGGGTGGGCCGTGAAATAATTTGACATGTTTTCGTCCTGAGATATTTCCCATCAATTATTTCAAGGGCTTGGTCTTTGTCTTAGGTGTTGAGGTGTTAGTACCTTGCGTCTCGATAAGTAAAAATGAGAATTACATCTTTCACATGCGTTCTTACGTGTAAGCATTGTGTTACAATGGTGTATTTTTCGTAAATTGATAAAATATACTAATTCATAAAATTATTACATCATGGGTTGCATAGTTTCAAAACACCCCTCACCACATTATGATCGGACTTGTTGCCTAGGTGGTAAAGATAAAAAGATTTAAAAAAAAAAAAAAACATATATGGATATCCTATCAAAACTATAATTTCTCAAGGGAACAAATATCACCAACTATCATCATTAACCAATAATGTCACATGTATCTGGGTTATAATGTCACATGTATCTGGGTCATTTGGGTCATCACCACATGGTAACTGGGAGCCCTCATGGATGTGAGTCTCCATATGTTCCATCCTCCCTTCGAAGTTATTCAATTGCTCCTGTAGTCGCTTTTAACCTTGCTGAAGGGAGACTAGTTTATCCATCATGTGGCATTGATTGTGATGGAGATCATTCATGAACAAGATAACATCATTTTCGTCATTGTGTTATTTCATGCTAGTTGTTCCACCACATCAAATACTTGGTGAATTTTTATTTCCAACACGTTAGAATGCGACGGGAGGTCGGCTCCACCCAACGAATTTTCCTGATGATGTTCCACAACCTCATCCTCATCTGTTTGCTCCACGTGGTGGCCACCACCTTACCCACGTTGCCTAACCCCTCATGGAGCCTAACTACGCTACTCTTGCATAATGTCTTAACTAGTCATTGAACGCTTCCCACGTGAGAGAGCCACCCCACAATCCAAACCCCCCCGGGTTGATATTCTACCAACACCCCCATTAAACCCATATCACCTCTACAGATTGGTAGTATGTTATCCACACAACCCACCAAATGGCATGAGTCTTGCAATCTACTACTCTGCAGACCCACCCCCTTAACAGACGACCACAAGCGTTCACCACGTGATGGTGAGTGTAGCTAGATTTGAATAGAATGCCACGAAACTAGCCCTCTAAAAAAATATTTATAGGAAGAAAATGTTGGTGTCGCACTAAGGGTACCAGAATCCAATGGAATTTGTAGCCATACAGGAAGGCTCACAACTTGCCAACCCAAGAGCTCGACAAAGAAAAATACAACATATGATGACAATTAAACCAAAATCAAGTACCTGCACTTCCTAGATGATTGACCAGCACAATAAATAGATTCACACTACCTTCAACACTCGTTCTATCAACGACATGGCTCCTGCTAATTCCCTTGCAAAAATTTGAACCAGACCCCTCGATGCCTTTATCTAAAGAGACAATGAGGGTCAAGTTGAATAAATATTCTAGTGAGGACAAGGTTGTCACAAAAATCTCCTCCCTAACAAACCACTCCTACTCACAAAATTTCCAACCAACTCTACCATTAGTAAATTGTAGATGGGCACTCCCAAATAACTCTCACCAGGATCCAAAATGAAAATCACAAGTTCCGCCACTAGAGCCAAATAAACATCATTCTTCTCATAGACATATCAAAGCGCATTAGTCATCACCTAGGGAGCAAGGAATGGATCTGCTAATAAGCCACCTAATTCACCTGATGAAATTCCCCTCACCACAAATTTGTCTTTCATTTCCCAACTTCCGCAAACACATCCCTCAACACACCCTCTAATAATTAAAGGTATCCCTTTCTCTACATCCTTCTGCTCTTAGGCACTAGGTGAAGTGTCCTAGACATGTTTTGGAAGCATTAATGACACATGGGCGGGGATGTTGAGGCCAAATCCCAAGCTCCTAGTACATCATCCATCAGCCCCATCGTGGGGTTGTGTTACAATCTTATATGTCTTAACCTACTTACAAAACACACTTATAAACTTAAATAATTGCAATGTGCACATAGTTTTTTTATGAGGGACTTGAGTATTATGTACACGGGGGAGATTTATGATAATGGGTTTTTCATTTATATTATATTTGCAATTATTTTATATATTTTGTTTTATTATATATTTTTAAATATTTATAATATATTGAAATTATATATATATATATATATACACACACACAATTTGATTAATTAATTTATACAATTTTATATATACATGTTTTATGTGGAGATGATGAAAATGATCCAACTTGACCAATCATAATTTACAAACTATGCCAGGGAAATAAAGTGAAATTTATGTCTTTGCAAAGTTGGAAGGGAGACAAAAGCATTGGAGCCATCAAAATGAAAACCAAAGAAAAGTCAAAATCACTCAAAATAAAATATACCAAAGCAATTCAAGAATTATATCAGCAAAATTTATATGGATGGTTCCATAATTTTGAAAAACTTAGATGGATATTTTGAGGCCTCAATAATTGGTGACACATAAGGGTGAAGTAGTTATCTTTGGTTTATAGATAGTAGGGTTTACATTTATTAAAAAAAATTAAAAATATAAGTTTTTCATAATGTGTAGACATGAAACCATTATCAGTGGTTCCCTGTAACCACCCCTCCCACATTTACCCACTTTTAAAATATATCCAGGGTAAAAATGAGACAAGTGTTACTATGATATGGCCCGAAATCTAAGTTCTAATTAGGAAGTGGGGTGCACAACTAACAACAAAATGACATTCCATAGGGACTACAAATCCCTCACGAGCCTGTAAACCACCCTAGATGATCAATACCTTTGTTAGAAGTCCTTTTCACAGAATTTTCCCTCCAACCGCACCCAGAAGACTGCATGCATGCAGTTGATAGGTTGCAACTGCACTCACACGTTTTCCTGCATACAATTATGACCTAATTTCCCTATTTCATTGCATGTGGTCTTGATATCTATGCCAATTTTTCAAACAAGCCTCTAAGTCACTACCCAAAACTACTTGTACCTTCCCAGAATCATATCAATAATTATAATGATAATAAACAATCAAAACTTAAGAAATATCTTGACCTAGACATGCCTAATATAGGGTAGGAAATTTTTCAAACATATGGTAAACACAAATGCTAAATGTCATTAATGCATATCTGGTCATAAACTTCTGAAATTCATCTCAAAAACACTAAGAGACATAGCTAGATCACATCATATAAGTAGGTTTATAACCATAATAAATACGATAGTAACTTAGCCATAATGTCAACATGATAAACAATACAAATGCTCATAGTTCACAATACAAAAATAAATCTTATTAACATATGAAAATTCCAACCAAGTTAGCTACTTACACTTACCACCCAACCATATATTGGGTGAAACCAAATATTTCTTTAATCCAATCACCCCCACGCCATATTCCGAGAATGAATTTGGGATCATAATGGTTAAAAAAAAATAAAACTAACAAGGGCTTACAGAGGAAAAACCACCTCAACCCTCAATCACAGTGATCTCACCTGTATGGTATATAAATCACTAAAATCAACTAGATTGGTCTTTACCCAAGTTTTCTAGGGCTCCAGGAACTAGAAACTCAACCCACAACTAAATTAGGGCTCTTGAGAATTTGTTCAACCCGTGGATCTAGGGACTGATAACTCAACCCACTAGGCTCCAGAGCATGTGTCCCAATGTGTACGCTCCATAAACTAGTAACTCAACCCAAGTCATTTCAGGGCACCAGAGCATTTGTTCCAAACGACAACCATAGGGAACCTGAGAACCAATTATAAATACAAGTTGGAAACACACAACGCCATGGAAATTCAGAAAATGGCAAGGCAAGACTGAAACCACTGTCATACGAATAAAATCTCCATGGAAATGACAACACATAACCAAGGAACCACATTCATATGGCATGCATCTAAAAAGTAGGAAGGAAATCACACATGCAACTTTTTACCTACAAATTAACCTTGTTGTAGCTATTGATCCAACATTTCCCTTGCACTCCTTTTCTTTCCCATACTTTCTTTCTCCAATCCAAGTGAATAATATATTACTCTAGGCGTGCTCCAAGAATTTTCTAACTGTGCATGAGTCTGAGAGAATGAGCGTGTCAAAGGAGAGACCCCAAAACTAAACTGAAAAAATATGTGAACTATTTTTCTTATGCCTTTTTATCATTGATGTCTCCTTTTTTCTTCATTTTATTTCATTTTTACTATAATTTCCCATGCATTAAAATTTGTGTCTTTTCACCTTCCTTTTCTCGTATTTTCCTTTATTTCTCATAATTAAATGCCAATTATTGCCTCTTTTCCTTTGTCATTTCTTTTGCCAATTTACATAGCCATTATTAATCCAAAAGTGATGTCCACTATAATTTTTACCCACCATGAAACTTGGAATATGTGTCCCATGACCTTGGGTTTATTTTATTTACATGGAAAATCAACCAGGGGTTGTTGCAACCCCCCCATCCCTCGCCTTCTTGAGGGACATCGTCTTTGATGTTCAATGATGCTTATAACCAGACAAGCATGTTGTCCATGGAGCTTTATAGCACAACTTGATGCAACATTTACATCATACCAAACTTTTGAAACCATGAACACCATACTTCTTACTGGAGTATTATAACACAATTCAATGTAATATATACACATACTTCTTATTGGAGATTTATAAAACTACTCATTAGAGTATTTACAACACACACACATTGTTGGTGGAAGTGCAATTTGGTAGGCCACCGGTCCAATCCTCTCAAGGATCACAAAAGGCCTACAATACTGAGTTTCCATCTTGGCACATGACCCAGTCCTCAAGGAGCTCCTCTTGGGATTGATGCACAAGTACACATGCTCTCCAACCTAAAACGCATTGAATTATCTATGATGACCTGCATAACTCTTCTGCCTATTCTGTGTTGGATTTAAATTCCTTATAATAGCCTGCATCTTCTCCTCCATCTTAGTCAACATATCTAGTCCAATCAACACCTTGTTCACTAGATCAATCTAGCTGATAGGAGTATTACAACTATACCCATAGAGAGCCTTTAATGGACTCATCCTCAAGGATTCACGATACCAATTATTATTATATTCAAAATCCACCAATGGAATATACTTCTCCCACTTCCTCTCTGTTGGAAATATTTTCATTGATGGCAAAGGAGCACAAAGGAGCAACACCTGAACTATCATTAAGGTAAAGGAGCATATTAGGAAACAATACAGTAAAAATAAATAATAGAGAGGCAAAGGAGCAGTAGAGACGCAAGGAGCAACATTAGACTATCAAAAAAGGCAACAAAGGCAACAGACACAGTGAATGTAGCAGAGGCAGCAAATGCAGCAGAGAAGTAGCAAAGGCAGCAGAGGCAGCAAGGCAGCAGAGAAGCAGCAAAGGAAACAGAGGCAAAAAATGAAGTAGAGGTAGGGAATGCAGTAGAGGCAGCAAATGCAGCAGAGGAAAAAAATGCAGTAGAGAAGGAGCAATGAAAGAAGAGAAGAAAAAAAGGCATGCAACAAGCATAATAATCCCATGTCGGAGTGAATAATGAATAGAAGATAAAGCTCAGGAAGGATAGCGAAGATGTAGAGGAGCGATGACAACTGAAAGAAGGAAAACTGACTAAGGCAGATAACTCTTAGAAGAATTCCAAGGGAGGCGATTGGGCGGCAAATATCGACTCACAGAATCAAAGTATTAAGAATTAACAGCAGAGATCAGAGCAGGCGGAAGAGATGAAGAAGAGTCGCATGAAGGATGAGAAAACGGTCGTGATTATATTGTAGAATTGAAAATTTAATATTAATGACAGATATGTGGACGTGTGTCTGGCAGAGAATGAAAGCGCACATTACAAACCGAGAATTACAATTTTTATGAGTTAAGAATCGAAGACCAGTCGGATTTGCAAGAAGCAGCGAGGATTGTTAGGTCAGGCACATATCAATGGTGGGGATCATCTCGCAAACCGGTGAAGACTTTGCACATCGCAGGATGTAGCAAACAACGTTAAGATTTCACATGGTAAGTTATTTAACCGGTGATGAGAAGTTGATCAACAAAACAAGTATGGACCATTTGATCCATCAAATACTAACGACGAAGATCGAATCGCACCAGGAGAGATTTCGCAAATCTCAACTCTTAGAGTTTAGAGTTAAGACGTCACATGGTAAGTTAATGTATTTGTGGTGCGAAGTGGAGAAGACAAGTGCTGGCATGGTGAAATATCACAGCTCGCAAGAAATAGAGTGTAACCAAAAATTAAATCCTATAAAGTGTGAAGTGTGATCATGTGAGGACTGTTAGATTTGGGCGCAGATCAATGACAGACAATGGATAGTGAGTTCTCTCATCGCATATATTGATAGATAGCGCTAAGTTATGGTAATTTATTTGCGATGTGGTAAGTTTAGAAAGTGGCGATGCGATGAGGGAAGATCCATGTGTCAGCTTTCCACAATCACGCACATCATAGATTATATGGGTTAGCGATATCAATAAGAGTTAAAATTGCAGGCAAGCGAAGTGCGATGTATTGTGATTGGTTTAGGATTGTGGGACCCTAAAACACCCGTTCCGCGTATATGTGCATCCTGTTATGTGCACCATGTTATAAAGTTTACACTATTTGATTGCTAATGCATGTATGTTATATTTAACTCCGAAGGTGTATTCCATTGCTCATAAAAGGAGAGTTATGTGGACCATAACCCACAGATCCGCGGGTTTTCTTAAAGAAGTTGTACAAGATGAACAGTGTTAATTAGTTGCAGCTATGTGTTAAAAGAAAATTTTGAACACAGCAAAGAAAGGCTCGGGTAAGAAAAAAGACACGTAGCTCATGCAGAATAGTGCAACGGCATGGGTCGAGTCAGGCAAAAAGGTGTAGTTACGCAACACAGTTGAAATATAACTGCATAAATAGAAAACGAAAACGATAGGAAGCAAAAGAGGAAAAACACAAAAAAAAACTAAGAAACTAAAAGGGATGAGTAAAATAATTGATTGTAACTCTAAATGTATTATTTATTTTGTATTTTTTGTGATGCAAGGGAATGTCTTTGTAGGCATAGGAAAAACTCCATGAGTATTGTAATAATTACTCCTGATGTAATATCCTGAACTGAAGAATGAGGAATCAAATGGGTGGCAGGCAGAGAGTCAAGCGTGTTCACTCCATATTCCCTGTAGAATGCAAAAAACCATGAAGTTATCTATATAAAATAGGTAATATCAGTATGCAGAAGGTAACGAAATTTAGAAGAAGAAAGAGAGAGGATGCAGCAGATTTGAAGAGTGCAGAAGAAGTTAAAAAGATGCAGAATTGAAAAGAGCAAAAGAATGTAAGAGCACTGTAGAATGTTAGAGAGAGGAAGGATGCGAGAGAGAATGTAGAGATGTTGTGAAGATCTAGAGCTGATATGAAACATATTTGAAGGTTGGACGGGCAATAGTGAAGAAGGAGGAAAATAGAGATGATATCTAGGTAAATCAGCATATGATTTTATTGTAGAGTGAGGAAGTTGGTGCTTCCATATCAAGTTGTGTCTTAATAGATGTTCATTTGTAGTTGGTTGATGTAGGAGCTTCCTGTGGCTTGTAGCCTACAGGAAAATACATGGGATTTGGTGCTTTCGTTTCAAGTTGTAGCTTGATAGATGTCCAGTTGGAGCTGGTTGAGGTAGGAGCCTCCTGTGGGTTGTAGCCTACAGAAAACAGATAGGAGTTGGAGCTTCCTTGCAAGTTATAGCTTGCAGAATTTGAGGTAGTAGCCTCTTGTAGGTTGGAGCCTACAGAAAATCAGTGGTGAGAGGGATTTGGAGCTTGTCTTTGCATCACAATAATAATAAGATGTGGCTTTCTCCCTTATGGGTTTCCACTTATATATGTTGTCCAAGTGCATGATAATTATGTGTTGATATTTTGTATTTAATATTATTAATACTTGCTACTCACATATTAAGATTTTTGTTTCATTTTATAATAAGGTGATAATGAAATGAAGGTATAATTATGTTTAAAGGAAAGTTTTAAAAGTCCATGAATGTATTAAACTGATTTAGCCTCCCCCCTCTTATTTTAACTAAGGGTTCAACAATTGGTATCAGAGCAAGTTCCTTCTATATCAGTTTAAAAACTGGAAGGAGATCCTAGGTCCCCAAAATGGCTAACCTAGAAGGATGCTCAACAAGTAAAGCCCCAATGGTTACTAGTACAAACTAGGCCCTCTGAACAATAAGAATGAGGGCATACATAATTTCTCTAGGAATGGAAGTTTGGGCTAGTGTGGAAGAAGGATATGCTCCAAAGGATACTGACACAGAGAAAGAAGCCAAGAAAAAATTCATAGCTAATGCAAAATCCATTAATGCACTCTTGAGCAGTTTGTGTGAAATAGAATTTATCAAAGTAATGCATAGTGAGACTACCAAATATATCTGGTATACTTTAGAAAATATCCATTGGGAAGATAAAAAAGTGAAGATGGCCAAACTGCAAGCATATATAGCTCAGTTTGAAAATGTAAAAATGAATGAAGATGAAGATATAGCCAGTTCCTTCTTAAAGGTTGCAAAAGTTTTGAATAACATGAAATCTCTTCGAGAAACCATTAAGGAATGTGTAATTGTACAAAATATATTGAGATCTTTACCATCTAGGTTTAACCCTAATGTTTTTGTCATAGAGGAAAAAACAAACTGGGAAACACTAAGCATGAACCAATTTCTTGGAAACTTGACGACCTATGAGATGAGACTTCCAAAGGGGAAGTAAAATGTGAGGGAGGCTTCCTTTAAGGCAGATAAGTGCAGAGAAGAAAAGGAAGATACATGCTCCTACTCTAATGAAGAAGAGGCCATATTTGTTAGAAGATTGGATAGAGGCACAGGAAAGTATAAAGGTAAACTTCCATTTAAATGCTTTAACTATGGGAGAGTGGGGCACTATGCATCTAAATTTCCTCATAAGAAAAACAGAGAACTGACCACAAGAGACAGAGAAAACCAAAATAAATAATTGGCAGAAAGGGAAGAGATTCAATAGAAAATATTTTTATGCTCAACAAGGTAGCAGTGCATCTGAAAGCTTAGATGAATCCTAAAATGAAGAAGGAACCTTTGAATTTGTGTTGATGGCCAAGGAAGAGGCAGAAGGATTGCTTTTGGAAGATGAGGAAGAAGGTGAGGTAGATCTCGAGGGGGAGATAATAAGTGCCTTGGAGGAAATAGACAGACTTAAACTCAAGTGCAGAAAACATAAATACATTCTCCTAAAATTTGTAAAGGAAGAACCAAATTCAGAAAACCTCATTCAATTGAAAGTGGAACTTGAAGAAGCTAAGAATTTGGAAGAAATTAAGCTAAATAAAATTAAAGATAAAAATCAAGAGCAAGAGAAATTGGAAGAAGAAGAAGTATGCCTAAGAAATAAATTAGAAAATGCCCAAAGGGAATTATTTATGAACACTCCATGAATGAAAAGCTCTAAAAAACTGGACAAAATACTAAATTCTCAAAGATATCCTCTCATAAAGGTTGGGATAGGCTATGAAGGAGAAACACGTAAGTCCAAGGTAGAAGATAATAAGGATATCATTTTTGTAAAAGATGTAAAGGATAATGATGCAGCTCAAAATATTCCTACAGAAGTAGAAGCCAACAAGAACATGATTTGCAATGAAGTAAAAATAAGCAAGCATCAACCTCAAATGACAAAGAAATAAATCAAGAAAAAGTCAGCTGAAAAAGGCTCACAGACTCCTGAATATCAATTGAATACATTCAGAAGTTGTCAAAGGAGGTTCTTTCCTCCTATGATATGTATCACTTGTTTTGCCTGCCAAAAACTTGAACATATTGTGGCATACTGTAAGACAAAGAAAATCCAGTACAGCCAACTAAATATGCAACCAATGAAAGGACTACCTCAAGAAAACAAATGGAGAAGACAATCTACCACTAGGTACACAAATAATTTCCATGGCTACTATTTTTCATACAATAAATTTCGACATAAATTTGTTGAATGTAAATTGTGTTAAAAAAGGGGAAAAAAATTCCATACATCAGTTCAATCTTACTTAGGTAAAATAATATGTTATTCATGCCACAAGCTTGGTCACAAAGAAAAATATTGTAAGCTTCCATATACAATAAAGAACTCTAGACAGATGATGGAATCCAATCAAATCAGACAAAAATGTGAATTAAAAAGAAGTGCATACATTATGAAGAACCCCAATAAAGTATGGAAGGAAAAGAGAAAGGAGGAGCCTGTTACCTCAATAACATAACGAACCCATCATAGTCTCAAGGGGAGCTTCTCTAGGAAGCAACGCAAATATCCAACCAGTAACAGATAAGAAGCAACATCCTAGGGTAAGAGTTGTTCATAAATAGTCCCCATAAAAGGTAGTCTCGAAAGAGCTCCTTGGAATAAGAACAGCTAAAAGTTCAAGATGGGAAATTAAAATTCCTCTGATAGAGAACTATAGAGGAAGAAGGATACCTGAAGCATTCAATAACCAACAGGTTGATGGAAGGAGAGAAGGCATCAAGTAGCTATGATGGTAGAGGGAACATTAGCCATGAGCATGTAAGATAAGAAGACAACAACACACTAAGTGATGAATGGTTAAAATCAAAAAATTTATGCTTCACGTTTTAGAACTGGAAAGATCCATAGAGGATTATCACACAGTGCATCACACTACAAGAGTTAACAATGAAACATAATGAGGAAGGATGAGTAAGAGAAATTTTTATCATCATCATATCATTACATCACTCATCTATTGAAGGTACCCTTGGAGGAAAGAAGTTAAATGAGTGATAAAACTATGAGTAGTCTGCCCTTGTAGATTCCAAGTAAAGAAATTAAATATGTCTTCTCGAAGATCATTATGTTAGAAGAATTGAAGTGTATATAGAGCAGCAATGATTATGGAGCAATCCTAGAAAGGAATATGCAGTGATATTATTTTAAAACAGAATGAAAGAATAAGAAAAAGGTTAATGATGCCAAGATCAGATTCAGTATATTGATGATTTTTGTGGAGAGCTCAATAGTAGAAACTATGAAGGTTTTCTTAACTATGGGTGCATGTGTGAGCTGAAGTGAAATTACTGCATGATTTATCTAGTTAGTATCAATTGGTATTTGGAACAAGCAACCGAACTATCAGTAAAATACCAAGTGTTATCAGTGGAGAAGTGGTATGGTACAGGTCCTTAGAATCAGAGTATTATGGAAAAATTACATCAAGGTAATATTCCCAACATTATTTGCATTATTAAAGCATGAAAAGGTTAATAACAGTGCTAAAGGATCATTATCTTGTTTACAATTGAAGTATTATATTGAGCATTGAAGCAATATCTATTTCTAAATATAACTGCATGCATTTCTTAAGTCAGTACAGAGATATCTTCAAGGAATATTTCTTAATATCATTCATAAAACTATGTGAAGTATGTTTGCTGAGATTTCAATTAACCAACTTGAAGATGTTTTGTTGAAGATCATCATGATAGAATAGTTAAAGTATCTTAAGTATGAAGGACTAGTTGTGTTAATCTTACCATTTGAAGCTCAAGAGTATTTTATTGATTCATCTAAAGCCTACTTTAGCAGAAAAGAATTTATGTTATTTCACCATTACAACGAGGTTAATCATTGACAAAAATACCCCCTTATTTCATAAATAAGATTATAGAGTTGATAAGTGAGACTGACCAATGCATTGAATGTATCTAGCCTCAATGGTTTATTTTTGAAAGTAATTTTGACAGTATTAAAGTAATTTGGTCTCTCAGATCTAAATATGTTGTCTAATATTACAATAAGTTATAAGTTCTGGTGTGATTCAGTGTTCACATTAGAATCAAAGGCCTTTTGGATGTTAGTGTAATATCCATGTTAGCATTCTAGCACATATCACCAACAACAGGCAGTAAAGGTGAACCACAACTACAAAATATATGTTGGCATCATCATATTTGAACAGATGTGTACTGCAGATGTGTATAACAGAAGAAGACATATTCCATCTACAACCTTCCTCAACAAATATATATCTCAGATGAAGATCATAATATAGACTGAAGTATATTTGGAGCAGACTTTATATGTCGTATGGAGCATTCTCAGTACTTAGTATTATTCCAATGATGCATCTCTGATTATATAAGTCTAGTACAATGTGTTCTATGAAGTGTCCTTTTCATCACATTCATCTTTATACAAGTTCAAGGAGTCCGAGATTTGGGATGGTATCAACTTATTGTGTACATACATACAAGTTCAATGATTCTCAAAGTGTTCTCCCAACAACTCTGATACACCAGTCTGGAGCAGCAAGGTATAAAGACAGAATAAGGAGGCCTAAACACAACTCAGAGAGAAATAATACAAAGATATAAACTATGCTGCAAAATGTGCGACCCTTTGCCATTGATGTCAAAGGGGGAGGAAATACAAGAAAAAGAAGAAAGGCTCTTCTAAAAAGAAAGCATAGGAAAGCAAGACGTTTCTTAGAATGAAAGGGGGAGGAAGTCCTGGAGGAGGTATTGGAGTATTGGTGGATGTGTTGCCATCAATTCCAAAGGGGGATACTGTTGGAAATATTTTCATTGATCGCAAAGGAGCACAAAGGAGCAGCACCTAAACTATCATTAAGGCAAAGGAGAAGAGAAGAACCAGCAATAAGGTAAAGGAGTAGATCAGGCAAAAATGTAGTAAGAAAGCATAAAAGAGAGGTAGAGGAGTGGCAAAGAAGCAAGGAGTAGAATCAGACTATCAGCAAAGGCAACAAAGGCATCAAAGGAACCAAAGGCAACAAAGGCAGCAGAGAGGCAGCGAATGTAGCAGAGGCAGCGAATGCAACAGAGAAGTAGTGAAGGAAACAAAGGCACTGAATGTAGCAGAGGCAGTGAAGTAGCAATGACAATAGAGAAGTAGCAAAGGTTTGCAGCAAGCCTAAGTATCCCAAGTGGGAGTGAATAACAAATAGAAGATAAAGCTTAGGAATGATAGCAGAGATGCAGAGGAGTAGCGACAGCTAAAAGAAGTAAAATCAACTAAGGCAAAGAATTCTTAGAAGAATTCCAAGGGAGGTGATCAAACATCAAAGATCGAATTGCAGAATCAAAGTATTAAGAATTAATGACAGAGATCATAGTGGGCAGAAGAAATGAATAATAGATACGTGAAGGATGAGCGAACGGTCAGGATTAGATCATAGAATTCAAGATTTAATATTAGCGGCAGAGATGTGGACGCGTGTCGGGTGGAGAATGAAAGCGCATATCGCAAAACGGGAATTATAATGTTTATGTGTTAAGAATCAAAGACCACTCAGTTTTGCAAGCAGAATAAAAGTTCATTAGATCAGACACATATCAACGGTGGGGATCATCTTGCAAACCCATGAAGGCTTCGCACATCGCAAGATTTAGCAAACAATGTTAAGACTTCGCACGGTAAGTTATTTAACCGATGATGTGAAGTTGAATAGGAAAACAAGTGTGGACCATCCAATCTCTCAAAGACCAATGGTAGAGATCAAATCGCACCGGGAGAGATTTAAAAAATCACAACTCTTAGAGTTTAGCGTTAAAGCATCACATGGTAAGTTAAAGTATTTGCGATGTAAATTTGAGAAGACATGTGTTGGCACGACGCAATATCACATATCACAAGAAATAGAGTGTAACCACAAAGTAAATCCTATAAAGTGCGAAGTGAAATTAGGTGAGGACCATTAGATCTGGGCGCAGATCAACGGAAGACATTGGATCGTGAGTTCGCTCATCGCATATATTGACAGATAGTGCTAAGGTATGGTAATTTATTTGCGATGTGGTAAGTTCAGAAAGTGGCAATGCGATGAGGGAAGAGCCACTTGTCAACTTTTTGCAATCATGCACATCGCAGATTATATGGATTAGCGATATCAATAAGAGTTAAACTTGCGGGCAAGAGAAGTGCGATGTATTATGATTGGTCTAGGATTGTCAGACCCAAAAGTTCCTATTTCGTGTATATGTGTGTCCTGTTATGTGTGCCATGTTGTAAATTTTATGCTATTTGATTTATAATGTATGTATGTTATATTTAACTTCAAAGGTGTATTATGTTGCACATAAAAGGATAGTTATGTGGACCATAACCCACAGATCCACGGGTTTGGCTAAAGAAGCCAGCCAAGATGAACAATGCTATGTAGTTGCAGCTGTTTGTTAAAAGAAAAGTCTGAACACAGCCAAGAAAAGCTCAGGTAAGAAAAAGGACTCGGATCTCATGTAGAACAGTGCAACAGCATGGGTTGTGTCGGGAAAAAAGGGGTGGTGATGCAGCACAGTTGAAATATAACTGCAAAACAAAAAAGTAAAAATGACAGCAAGCAAAAGAGGAAAACCACACAACAAAGCTAAGAAACTAAAAGGGCTGAGTAAAATAATTGATTGTAACTGTAAATCATTAGGGGAATTTTGAGGTCTAAATTGGGCCTCCTAAGAAAAATGTACAACCAAAATAAACTTTATAAGAACCAATAGGATTCAAGATGATGACGTCAACCATGGGGAATGTTTCACCATTTTTGGAGTAAAAAAGTAAAAATATTAAAAACTAATAAAATAATAAAACTATTTTTTCAACTGGTATTATCAACTTACCTCCCTAAGATTTTACTCAAATTTTGAGTGAGAGTACTCGTTGGATGCAAAATTTAATTCCTCATCCAAGGAGTACCCATGTTGCATACTTTCAATGGACCTTGATACATGAAAAATGAGAAATACATGAAAAAATGTTATTGCAATTACGTTTTTCATGTATTTCTCATTTTTCGTGTAGCAAGGTCCATCGAAACCATGCAACATGGGTATTCCTTGGATGAGGAATCAAATTCTGCATCCAACGAGTGTTTCTGCTCAAAGTTTGAGTAAACTCATAGGGAGGTAAGTTGAAAATACGAGTTGAAAAGATATTTTTTTCTTTTTTCCCTCTAAAATTTAATGATGTAATCAAATCTTATTTTATTATTCCACTATTATTTTATAATTTCCTTAGGAGGCCCATTTTAGACTTCAAAATTCCCCTAATGGTATTATTTATTTTATGTTGTTTGTGATGCAAAGGCAAGTCTCCATAGGCATAGGAAAAACTCCATGAGTACTGTAATAATTACTCCTGATGTAATATCGTGAACTGAAGAATGAGGAATTAAATGGGTGGAAGGCAGAGACTCAGACCTGTTCACTCCATATTCCCTATAGAATGCAAATATTCATGAAGTTATCTATATAAAATAGGTAATATGAGTATGCAGAAGGTAATGAAATTTAGAAGAAGAGAGAGGATGCAATAGAGTTGAAGAGTGCAGAAGAAGTTAAAAAGTTGCAGAATTGAAAAGAGTAGAAAAATGTAAGAGAGCTTCAGAATGTTAGAGAGAGGAAGAATGAGAGAGAGTTGATAAAGATGCTGTGAAGGTCCAGAGCTAATATGAAACATATTTGAAGGCTGAAAGGGCAGTAGTGAAGAAGGAGGAAAACAGAGTTGATATCCAGGTAAATCATCATATGATTTTATTGTAGAGTGAGGAAGTTGGCACTTCCGTATCAAGTTGTAGCTTGATAGATGTCCATTTATAGATGCTTGAGGTAAAAGCCTCATGTGGGTTGTAGCCTGCAGAAAAATACATGGGAGTTGGTGCTTCCATTTCAAGTTTTAGCTTGATAGATGTCGAGTTGGAGCTGGTTTAGGTAGGAGCCTCCTGTGGGTTGTAGCCTACAACAAACATATGGGAGTTAAAGCTTCCCTGCAACTTGTAGCTTGCAGAATTTGAGGTAGTAGCCTCCTGTAGGTTGGAGCCTACATAAAATCAGTGGTGAGAAGGAGTTTGACCTTGCCTTTGCATCACAACAATAATAACATGTGGTTTTCTCCCTTATGGGTTTCCACTTATATCTATTGTCCAGGTGCATGATAATTATGTGTTGATATTCTGTATTTAATATGATTAATACTTTCTGCTCACATATTAATATTGTTGTTTCATTTTATAATAAGGTGATCATGAAATGAAGGTATAATTAAGTTTAAAGGAATGTTTTCAAAGTTCATTAATGTATTAAACTGATTCACCCCCCCCCCCCCCTCTCAGTTCAACTAAGGATTCAACACTCTCCTGATTCATGACATACATCCTGAGCATATCCTTAAGAATATTTTTAACCCTCTATGTTTGTCTATCTGTCTGTGAATGATAAGCTATAATGGAAGTTAACTATTTCCCCAAGACTCAAAAATCTCCTTCCAAAACTTGGAAGTGAATTTGGCATCTCTGTGTCATATGATCTTCTCAAGGAACACCATGTAACCTCACTATCTCTCTGATGAATATTTGATCTACCTCACTAATTGAATTACTATAATTTATTGCGATGAAGTGAGCTACCTTTCTCAACCTCTCAATCACAACTATGATGGAATCATGATTTATGGATGTCCTCAACAAAATTGTAATGAATTCCATGGAAATTACCTCTCATTTCCATTATGGAATCATAATAGGATGCAATATACCAGTTGGATGCTTACATTCTTCTTTCACTTACTGATATCCAAACATATTGCAAGAAACTTAACCACCTCTTTCTTCAGAATCATCGAATGATAAAAATATTGATTGTTGTGAAAGTCTTGTGGAATCTCGGGTGGCCTCAATATGGCTTGACATGATACTCCCTCAAGATAAGCATTTTGAGCTCACTGCTATCTGGCACATAAATCATGTTCTCGAATCTGGCCAAGCCATATGTCATGAGTTCATACTTCTCATCCCTATCTACTTCCCTATTGTTACAATATCTACTTCAGCTACTGGTACCTGTCATCCTACTACCCTCCATGCAAGATCCACTCTTGTAAATATATCCCATATTAATTCATGGCTCAAATATGATTCACATGTACATTTTTGTTGAGATTATCTGTAACCCTATTCTCCTTTCCCTTAGTGTCCCTTATCTCGAGGTCAAACTCGTTGAGGTTATCCAACCATCTATATTTCCTAGTATTATGATTGGGTTTGTCAAATAATGTTAGTTCACTATGATCACTTATCAAAATAAACTCTTGATCCGGATTTCTACAGGGACGCAATAAAATATTGAAATAGACATAAACACAAATATGTGGTGGAAATAATACTTCATTTCGTTAATATCAAATAACAGAAATATGCTTACAAACATAATGGAAATAAACTAGCTAGGGCATAGGTAGCTTATCTCTGAGAAGATATGTGGTGGCTACAGGCCTCTAAACTCTGTTACAATGAGGCTCAAGGGCCTATTTGTTATTGAGGAACAATGGAAAACCCTAAACATCCAAAAAATTAACCCTAGGAGATGAAGCGCCAAAACTATGGGCCCAGTGTGGTGAATTGGTGTTTCAACTTCCTAGGGACGTAAATTTGGCATACGGTCTGTTAGTGTTAGTATTTTCATACTTCCACCAAGGATAAAAACACATTTGCACGTGCATATTAGGTGTCCCATCTTGAATAAATTTTTCATCATTGCATTAGGTCATGAATTAAATTTTTCTGTTGGTGGTTGTCCTTGTCAATAAGCTCCACTCTCCCTCAGAAGATCATATTGGCTGACTCATTCTCATGTCAACTTGAGCATAATAACACCTATGGAAATGCTCTGTTCACTTGGAAGTCTTTAAAGTCAAAATTCAAAGTCTCATTCAAAAGTCAGGTAAAAAAGCAGTCCCATTAGGTCATTAGGGTTTTGCACTTCTCAAGGTCATTCCTTCATTCAATGAGGTCAACACATATATGAGAGGGAATAATTAAGAAATTTTATTTCCAGATCATCATGATGAAAATGTTATATTTTTTAAGTTGTATTTTTTAGTTTAATGACTTTTAGATCAAAATTTCATTTTGATAGAAAAGTCAAAATGTAATTTATTTTTATTTTTCCAAAATGTAATTTTATGTCATTATATGTAATAATTTTATCCCAAAGCTGTCAAATGTAATTATGTCCGGCCGAAGTGGAGCAAGAGAACCAAACTTCATGTTGATCAAAGCCTACAATTCCAATAGTCAGAAAGCAAAAGAATATCAGTGACAAAGAGGAAAGTGAACATTAGAAAAATGGGTAATTTGACATAAATTTCAAATTCACTAAAGCTATAAAGCTCATATAGCACCTCAAAGCACATCATTTTTTGTCATTCTAACATCAAGAGCCTTTGGAAAAGGAGAAAATCCAAGTTTTGGAGAAATTTCGGAAAAATTTTCTTAGCGCTGCACTAATTTCCATGTGTTGCGCTAATGCCCAGGAGCGTTGTGCTAATCCTTGAAAATTCAGTGCAAAATTTCTTGGCGCTGCACTGATACAAAGAGGCACTGTGCCAATACTCCGGCATTACACTAATGCCCAGCTTGGCTTTTAAGCCCTGAAACTCATTCAAAAATTATCAACTCTTCACCAAAGTTCCTTCCATCTCCCTTGCAAGTATGTAACCTAAGATTTCACTCTCTTTGTAGTATTTAAAAGGATTTTTATGTTGGTTTGGTGTCTATGTCAAAATTTGGAGGTTGTTCATGCTAAAAACACTAGTTTATTCCTTATTCCAAAATTTTCACCCTTAGGTCCCACCTTACACTCATACATAATTATAAAACCATACCATATAATCCTATAGCATCATAAAATCCCTTTCCTTATCCCTTTTCCCTTGACCTAATTTCACTTCCCATTCCCTTCTACCTCATCCCAAGGGTTTCCAAAATATTAATCTTAATATGACTGAAGAGTATGACAAAGATATCAGTGAGGAAGAAATACCAAAGAGAGGTGATCACAAAGGAGGGAAAATCAATAGGTGTGAACCTATGACCACAAAGGAGCTCATGGCCTCTCCTCTTACTCTTTCATGTTTCCAACATGTGGGTTGTTTTGAATTTTGTGAGGAGGTACAACAAATCAAATATCATCCTTTTTTGACTAGATTGTTCATCACTAATCTTCATGATAGATAGGTTACACTTGCCGGGGTTACTTTTACCATGTCCACTAATTCCATTGCAGATGCTACAGGGATCCCTAATGTGGGAGAGAAATGGTTTAAAAAGGTTAAACTTGATGTGAGATATTATGAACCATACCTCAAACCCAAATATAAGGATGACAAGGAAACTATTTTCCCTTTTTCTCATTTCCTTGACCGGTATGCCCCTATGATGAAAATAATAATAAAGTATTTCACTTGTGAGGGGAGGATTACCCGACTCTATTCATACCATATCTGACTCCTCATGCACTTCACTAGAGTCAGAATGCTTCATATACCTCACTATATTCTCCAAAGCATTGAAAAAATGGCATACATTTTCCAAAGGAGGTAGTATAATCATCAAATGCAAAGTTTATTTCACCACTCCCCCATCAAGATGGTGGTCATGCATCAACTAGAGCAGAAGAACATTTCTTGGGGTATTTTCATTGCAAATGAAATCTTCACTTCCCTACCTAGTCATCATGAGCAGAGTATCCCTTATTCATCTCATCCTCCCATACCTACTTCTCCATCTCAGCCTGCTACTCATACTTCATCACCTGGTTATATCCATTCACCTCATGTTTACCCTACTTCTTCACCTCTCTATAACATTTCACCATCACCACATTATGAAATTGAGGCAAATTGGGCTAATTTAACTGATGTTGAGACATTTCCCAAGTCTTATCAGAGAGGCCATAGGAATGTGTTTTCTTCACATGGTGTGAAAGGGGCCATGCTCTCTTCATTGGCAAAACAAGTAGATAAGGGCAAGGAAAAGGCTACAAAGCCTAACGTTGTTGAGCAGGAGGACAAACATGAAATTGAGCAGGAGTTTCAGTTGATTGACCTTGATGATGAGGATGAGGTTAGAATCACCAATGCATTGATCAGAAGCAAAGAGGCAAAGACTAGTGAGCTTCAAGCTAATCTTGAGAGAGCACAGTATGTGATTGACTTCCTTGAGCAGGAAAATCAGCAATTGAAGGCCAAACATATCATCAGTGAGGTGAGGACCATAAAAGCTCAAAAAGAGGTAGGGAAGGCTAAGGATTTGTTGGAGGAGACTTTGGACAAATTTGGTGAGTTTTATGGTGAGGAGGATCAGCCTCCAAGATAGAAACCAAAGACAATAGGGCTGACGATAGCTCTAGCCTGTGAGAGACAAAGAGAGGCTGAGTTGCAAGAGAAGCTCACTCCAATTGAGATGCCTGCCCTTGAGATAACTAATGATAGAGAATAACAGCTTTATAGAACCAATTTACATCTGGAGAATCTACTGAATAAGGCCACAAAGGATAATGAAATTCAAAGGAAGATGACAAAACACTATGCCATGAAGAACAAGATTGCAAGGGCCAAGCTCAAAAGAGCCCATGCAAAGATTCAAGCCTTGATTGAAAAAAAGGAGAAGGAGAAGTTAGATATACTTTCTAAGGTGTCTCTTCATGGCTCAAACCCTTGATCAGCAACTAATTTCACCATTTTGACAAAACTATGGCACATCTGGCACTTTGGTGCAACTTTTGTTTTTTTGAGCAATTTGACACATAGAAAATTTGATTTTTCTTGGGGAATCCAAATGAAAAATGGTCAAGATCCTCATGTTAATAATGATGATTACATGAACCTCAACAAGTTCCAGGAGATTCGGAGCAGAAATAATCCCTCAAAAGTACAAAAACCTCCTAATTTTCATGTTTCTTCCTCCTTTTTCACCTTGGCACTACGCTAATACTAGTTTTTGGAGATCTCATTTTTGACAGGGCATAAGTGCACCATATTGGAACATGAAAGAATATTTGTAAACTATACATAGAGATCTTTCCAATGAGCTATCATGGAGCTGGTTTGGACAAGGGGAAGGCCTCCAAAAGCGGCTTACAAAACAAGTCAATTTTTTTGTCATGGCACTGCGCTAATGCCAGGAAATTTACATTTTCACCAGTTTCATCAAATTTTGAAGTTTCACTCTTGTTTAAATTTTTACTTGGGAAGATGAAGAATTTAATAATTTGAATTTCATATTTTACTTTTACCTAATGTAGATACATTGGATAAGTCTTCTAGAGGTCAAAGGAATCAGTTTCCTCTCTTTTAGAGGCAAATTGTTGAGTTTTCCTAGTCTTCAGATTCTTGTTTGGGAGTAGGTGAAACTGATCCCTATATCATGGATTCGACTCCCTGAGGCTAGGGAGAGTTTTTTTTAGGTCTATTTGATGTATTTCATCAGTATTTTGTAAATTTTTGAGTCACTTGGAGCTTTGGCATCTCAAGAGACATTTTGTATATCAGTTTGGCTTGGACATTAATAGAAATTTGCAACTATTTCTTTGGGATCCATGTGGTATGAGTTTTAGACATAGTTTCCTCTCTATTAACAAATTGTTTGAATATATTTTTAATTAATAAACCATTTCATGTCTATAATATACTAGATTTCAAGTTTGAAAGGAAGAATCCATATTTATTTATGCTCTGTTTTGGGAAATTTAGTATAATGTGTTCATTCTCCTAAGTTTAGGGAAACTACATTCCAGATTCTTTCCCTAGCTCCTCACCAGTCTCTTCACCTCACCATAATCATGTATTGAATGTCAAACATTCTACCTAGCTTTCCCCTTGGAACCCCTGCAAATTTTGACCTAATTTCCTTTCCCTAGCTGTTTGACTCCTCCTGATCGATCAAACCCTACACAAATAAAAAATCAAAACCATGAGCTACTATACCTAGCCTAAAATCTTCCTTCCTCACTCATCTTGAATGTGATCTATATGGAGAGAGCCCTCTCCTAGCCTATTAGGGCTAGCTACTTGGCTAAGCATGGTTTGAGGTTACCTCAGAATTTCCTCTCTCAACCTGAGGTTCAATCTGAGTGATAAAATTTTGGCAACTCCACTGGGGAAGAAAAAGTAAGAATGAAAAGACATATCTTCCTTGGGAAAGAACAAAAAATTTTAGATCTAATTGTTTATGGTGGAAAATGATCAGATGCATATGAAAGTTTAACTCTTCACCTGGCGACTCAAACTTGATGTAAAGACTCCACTGGAGGATCGACCTTGCCAGCAGGAACATGGAAGGATCTTACACAAAGGTCAGGTATTCAAAGTGGAATTGTATTCAAGATCTAATTGTCTTTCTTGTAAATTACTTCTTTTATTTTCCTGAAACTATCCTGAAAGTTTTCCGGAGTTTTTTGTATGATAAATATGATAAAAATCTTGATTCTTCCTATTCGAAAAGTGTAAATACCAAGTTTTCATTTGGCCTTGGTCCACATCCTTTTTCTGAATCTTTTGATGAACATCATCAAATTGATGAGCCTAATTAGATCAAGACTGGTCCTACAGCTTCTGTACATACTCATACACCTTGTAAAATTCTAGATTGATACAAACCACTCATATTACCTATTATACTCCAAGATTTCCTTGAAAATCATTACCTATATTTTCCGAGGTTTGATGGTGAATATGAGAACATCACTGCTAAGAGACATATGCAGAATTTTGAGACTTTCCTAAACCTTTTTGATGTTGACGAAGACGATGTCGGTATCAGGCTATTTTCTCTTTCTTTTCAAGGCAGAGTCAAGAGTTGGTTCAAAAACATGCCTGCTGCGAGCATCTCATATTTCCCACAGTTCGTCAAAGTTTTCCTCGATAGGTGGGTGGTCAAACAAAACCCTTTCCTAATTCTAGAAGAGTGTGCCCAGCTAAAAAGACAGCTAGGAGAGACACTACAATAGTTTTCTTCCAGATTCAATCAAGTCTATTATTCGATACCTGCTGATATAACACCTCCTCCTGGCTCAGCTCTCTTACATTACCCAGATGCCTTTGATCTAGAAATGGAGTTTCAGCTGAGAGAAAGGAACCTTACAACACTTTAAGAGATGCAGAATAATGCAGTAGATGTAGAGTCTAATTTGTTGATCAAAAGGGCAAAGTTGAAGGAATAAGAGAAGAAGAACATTTTAGAGCACCTGACATCTTTAGAGGTAATGATAAACATTTTGGTAAGTAAAATAGAGGAAATGATGCAAAGGATAACCATGGGAAATGTATTTTCCATTCAAGATCATCATGACACACTTATCCCAGAAAAAGAAGAGATTGCAAACCCTAAATATTTTCCTTCTAATCGCAGCAACCATAGACCAGAAAATGGATTTGTAGATCAATCAGAGGAAAAACAATATGATAATATAATTGGTATGATTGGTGACATTACTTATATTGATGTTTTTCCAAAGTTTGATCAGTATGATGATGATTATGTTCTCCAAATAGAAGCTAATCTTACAGAGCAATCAACAGTTGGTTTGTGGGAGGAAGTTCAGTTTCAGCAGCTTGAAAACATTGATCAGCCGATGCATATTAGCTATGACAGTGATGAGGAAAGCCTAGAAAATTTGGAAGTAAGTGAAGGATATTTTCCTCTTTGTTTTACTTCATTTTAGTTCATCAGAGATAGCTTTCATGTAATCATAAATCAACAGTCTTTCAGTTTTGATGTTGAGGTTGAGGTAGATAATGAACTTCTTGAGAAAGTTGTTAATGAGAAACCTTCTCCTGAAATCATTTGCGACATAGAATCCTCCTTAGCTCCAGATCTGTAGCCACCGAAAGCCATTGAATGTCAGGTTGTAGATGAAGGCTTGGAAGTTGAAATAAATTATCAAATGATACAAGATGATTCTATACCATTGTGTTTTGAAGCATTTCAGTTTTTAAAGGAAAATTTTCATAATATCTCTAAAGAAAAGGGTGAGAAACCTGTAGAGTGTCATGCAATCTCATTAGAACCAATGTAAAATAGGTTACACCGGTTTTTTCACGTTTTTCATGACCCAATGGCTAATCTGTTGGATGATATCTACAATAAAAGTCCTTCTCCATTAGCTAACTGTGAGACTGAAAAGAGAGTTGATATAAATTTGATCAGACATCTGACTTCATTGTCTTGTTCAACAAGTGTTTCATTATGAAGCTCATACCAAGATTTTCAGTCATCTCAGGAGAGTAATGAAGAAGATTTTGGTTTTGTTTTTGATGATCAGGAAAAAATAGTCATTCACGAGTTTCAGGATCCTTTTGTCAACTTGTTGCAGTCATTAAAGAAATAAAGCACAGATGTTAGGAAAATTTTAAAACCAAGGTACAAAGACTACCTAGAGAAGAAGAGTAACGCACTAAATTTGTTGGAAATAAATATGTATTCTTATGAAGATCATTTCGCAACATTCTTGAGGTCAGCCAGTGGGATTTTTATTTGCAATTTCAACAATATTTGATCTGTTGACAAGTTTTCATGGGAGTTTCCTTTTAGTAGTTCTCTCTTCTTTCTCATAAGAAAGCACTTGTGGAGAATTCAAATAGCAGCCAAAATTCTTACATGCTTACATTGGTTATTCAATTTCACTCGATCAGGTGATGTATGGATCAATTAGAGTAGGTTTTGATGAATAAGCTCAATTCTGAGCATCTTTTTTAATCAGTCTTGAGTCAATTTAGTTATTTGAGTCAAGTCTCTTTCAGTATTCAGTTATTGACTCCATGCCCAATGGCTAGGCACTTGCTCTACAGTGTTATTGGCACCTCCAAGGAGCTACCATCCCCAATTGGAGCCAATGTTAGTGTCAGTATTTTCATACTTCCACTAGGGATCAAAACACATTTTCATGTGCATTTTAGGGGTCCCATTATGAATAAATTTTTCATCATTCCATTAGGTCATGACTTAAATTGTTTCGCTGGTGGTTGTCCTTTTCAATAAGCTCCACTCTCCCTCAGAAGACCATATTGGCTAACTCATTCTCATGTCTCCTTGAGCATAATAACACCTATAGAACTTCTCTGGTCACTTGGAAGTCTTTAAAGTCAAAAGTAAAATTCTCATTCAAAAGTCAGGTCAAAAATTATTCCCATTAGGTTATTAGGGTTTTTCACTTCTCAAGGTCGTTCCTTCATTCAGATGAGGTCAACACATATATGAATGGGATTAATTAAGAAATTTTATTTCCAGATCATCATGATGTAAATATTATATTTTTTAAGTTGTATTTTTTAGTTTAATGACTTTTATATCAAAATGTCATTTTGATAGAAAATTAAAATATGTAATTTATTTTTATTTTTCCAAAATGTAATTTTATGTCATTATATGTAATAATTTTATCCCAAAGCTGTCAAATTTAATTATGTCTAGTTGAAGTGGAGCAACAGAACCAAACTTCATGTTGATCAAAGCCTGCAATGCCAAAAGTCAGAAAGCAAAAGAATATCAGTGACCAAGAGGAAAGTAAACATTAGAAAAATGTGTAATTTGAAATAAATTTCAAATTCACTAAAGCTATAAAGCTCATCAAGCACCTCAAAGTACATCATTGTTGTCATTCAAGCATTGAGAGCCTTCAGAAGAGGATAAAATCCGAGTTTTGGAGAAATTTGGGAAAAAATTGCTTGGCACTGCGCTAATTTCCAGGCGCTGCACTAATCCTCGAAAACTCAGTGAAAAATTGCTTGGCACTACACTAATATAGAGAGGTGCTCTACTAATACTCTGGCACTGTGCTAATGCCCAACTTCGCTTTTAAGCATTGAAACTCATTCAAACTTTCTTAACTCTTCACCAAAGTTCCTTCCATCTCTCTTGCAAGTAAGTAACCTAATATTTCACTCTCTTTGCAGTATTTAAAAGGATTTTTATGCTGGTTTGGTGTCTATGTGAAAATTTGGAGGTTTTTCATGCTAAAAACCCTAGTTTATTCCTTATTCCCAAATTTTCACCCTTAGATCCCACCTTACACTCATACATCAATCTAAAACCCTACCATATCATCTTATAACATCATAAAATCCCTTTCCCTATCCCTTTTCCCTAAACCTAATTTCACTTCCCATTCCCTTCTACCTCATCCCTAGGGTTTCAAAACTATTAAGCTTAAGATGACTGAAGAGTATGAGAGAGAGATCGGTGAGGAGGAAATACCAAAGGGAGGTGATCACAAAGGAGGGAAAATAAATAGGTTTGAACCTATTAACACAAAGGAGCTCATGACCTCTCTTCTTACTATTTCATGTTTCAAACATGTGGGTTGTTTTGAATATTGTGAGAAGGTACAACAGATCCATCATCATCCTTTTTTGACCAGATTGTTCATCACTAATATTCATGATAGACAGGCTACGCATGCTGGGGTTACTTTTACCATGTCCACTAATGCCATTGCAGATGCTACATGGATCCCTAATGTGGGAGATAAATGGTTTAAAAAGGTAAAACTTGATGTGAGCTATTATGAACCATACCTAAAACCCAGATATAAGGATGACAAGAAAAATGTTTTCCATTTCTCTCATCTCATTGACCGGTATGCCCCTATGATGAAAATAATAATGAAGTATTTCACTTATGAGGGGAGGTTTACCCGAATCTATTTATACCATATCCGAATCCTCATGCACTTCACTAGAGTCAGAATGCTTCATATACCTTACTATCTTCTCCAAATCATTGACAAAATGGCATACATTGTCCAAAGGAGGTAGTATAATCATCATATGTAGAGTTTATTTCACCACTCACTCATCAAGATGGTGGTCATGCATCAACTAGAGCAGAAGAACATTTCCTGGGACACTTTCATTGCAAATGAAATCTTCACTTCCCCACCTAGTCATCATGACCAGAGTATCCCTTCTTCATCTCATCCTCCCATACCTACTTCTCCATCTCAGCATGTTGATCATACTTCATCACCTAGTCATATCCATTCACCTCATGTTGACCCTACTTCTTCACCTCTTTATAACA
This sequence comes from Pinus albicaulis, assembly GCA_034641835.2. Classification (NCBI taxonomy): domain Eukaryota; kingdom Viridiplantae; phylum Streptophyta; class Pinopsida; order Pinales; family Pinaceae; genus Pinus; species Pinus albicaulis. Next base: position 549,031,049 of record CM076581.1, on the reverse strand, counting down.
TTTCACCATCACCACATCATGAAATTGAGGCAAATTGGGATAATGTAACTGATGTTGAGCCATTTCCGAAGACCTATCAGAGAGGCCACAAGCATGTGTTTGTTTCCCATGGTGTGAAAGGGTCCATGATTTCTTCATCGTAAAAATAGGTAGAAAAGGGAAAAGAAAAGGCTACAGAGCCTAACGTTGTTGAGTAGGAGGAAAAATATGAAAATGAGCAGGAGTTTCAGCTAATTGACCTCGATGATGAGGATGAGGTTATATTGAACAATTCATTGATCGGAAGCAAAGAGGAAAATATTTGTGAGCTTGAAGCTAATCTTGACAGAGCATAGTGTGTGATTGACTTCCTTAAGCAAGAAAATCAGCAGCTGAAGGCCAAGTAGATCATTAGTGAGGTGAGGACCATCAAAGCTCAAAAATAGGCAGAGAAGGCTAAGGCCTTGTTGGAGGAGAATTTGGACAAATTTGGTGAGTTTGATGGTGACGAGGACCGGCCTCCAAGACAGAGACCAAAGACAATAGGGCTTAGGATATCTCTAGCTCGTGAGAGACAAATGATAGATAATCATGGCTTGAAGGAGCCAATTTACATCTGGAGAATCTACTGAATAAGGCCACAAAGGATAATTAAATTCAGAGGAATATGGAAAAACACTATGCCATGAGGAAAAAGATTGCAAGGGCGAAGTTTAAAAGAGCCTATGCAAAGATTCAAGCCTTGACTGAAAAAAAGGAGGAGAAGTTATATATACTCGCAGAGGTGTCTCTTCATGGATCAAATCCTTGATCAGCAAGTAATCTCACCATTTTGACAAAATTTTGGCACATTTGACACTTTGGTGCAATTTTGGTTTTTTTGATCAATTTGACACACAGAAAATTTGCTAAAAACGCAGCACCCTTGGCGTTGCACTTTTTCTTGGGCATCCAAATGACAAATGGTAAACATTCTCATGTTCATAATTATTAGTAAATCAACCTCAGCAAGTTTCAGGATATTTGGAGCATAACTCGTCCCTCAAAAGTACAAAACACCTCCTAATTTTCATGTTTCTGCCTCCTTTTTCACCTTGGCACTGCGCTAATACAAGTTTTGGGAGAAATCAGTGTTGATAGGGAAGATGGGCACCATTTTGGAAAGTAAAAGACTATTTAGAAACTAGACTCAAATATCTTTCCAATGAGCTATCATGGAGATGATTTGGACAAGGGGAAGGCATCCAAAAGTGGCTTAGAAAATAGGTCAATTTTTCTGTCATGGCGCTACGCTAATGCCAGGAAATTTACATTTTCACCAGTTTCATCAAATTTTGAAGATTCACTCCTATTTAAATTTTTACTTGGGAAGATGAAGAAGTTACTGATGTAAATGTCATATTTTTCTTTTACCTAAGGTAGATACATTGGATAAGTCTTCTAGAGGTCAAAGGAATTAGTTTCCTCTCTTTTAGAGGAAAATTATTGAGTTTTCCTATTTTTTAGATTCTTGTTTGGGAGTAGGTGAAATTGATCCCTATCTCATAGATTCGACTCCTTGAGACTAGGGAGAGTGGCTTTGAGGTATATTTGATTTATTTTCTCAGTATTTTTTAAAGGTTGGATGCACTTGGAGCTTTGGCATCTCAAGGGACATTTTGTATATCAGTTTGGCTTGGACATTAATAAAAATGTGCAGCTATTTCTTTGGGATCCATGTGGTATGAGTTTTAGACATAGTTTCCTTTCTATTTTAAATTTGTTTGAATGTATTTTTAATTAATAAACCATTTGATGTCTATAATACACTAGATTTCAAGTTTGAAAGGCAGAATCCGTATTTATTTATGCTCTGTTTTGGGAAATTAGTATAATGTGTTCATTCTCCATAGTTTAGGGAAAATACATTCTAGATGCTTTTCCTAGATCCTCACCAGTATCTTCACCTAACCAAAATTGTTATTGAATTTCAAACCTTCTACTAACCTTTCCCCTTGGAACCCCTGGAAATTTTGAGCTAATTACCTTGGCCTAGCTATTTGACTCCTACTGATCCAGCAAACCCTACACAAATAAAAAATCAAAACCTTGAGTTACTATACCTAGCCTAAAATATTCCTTCCTTAGTCCAATTTACTATTATCTATACATAGAGAGACCTCACTTGGCCTAGTAGGGATAGCTACTTGGCTAAGCGTGGTTTGAGGTTACCTTGAAATTGTCTCTCTCAGCCTAAGGTTCAATCGGAGTGATAAGACAGTCTTGGTTTGATACACATCATACCTCGTTAGAAAGATCTATCTGAGGACTAAAAATTTTGATGTTAGAAACACCAGTCAATGGACAAAAAATTCTCTTGGTTTTCCCAAAAAATGTCGTATAGGGCATCAAAAAGGCTCCTGAAGTTCAGGATCCGAAAAACTGCTAAAAATAGTAAGTTGTGCTGAAACTAAAAAAATGAAACAACTGATGGTGGGGGTTAAAATTTATTAGGTGGGTGGCCACCAATATCCACCTGGATCATTAGGGCCTCTAAATGGCTAAGGAAGTTCAGGACTTGAAAACCTGCTAAAAACAGTAAGTTGTGATGAAACTTAAAAACTGAAAGAATTGATGGTGCAAGTCCAAATGGAATAGGTGGGTGGACACCAATATCCACGTGGATCATCCCTCCCTTGTTAGGAAGAAATGGTCCCCATTGCATTAAGTTCCTCCATTAGAGGTAAATTCTGTTGAACTTTGTATTGCATTTGTTCAGGATGTCATGTACCTGCTGGAGGACTTGTTGGAAGATGTGTTGAATGCGTTCAATAAATTTGGTTTCCTTAGATAGTATATGTGTGGATTATGTCTTTGTAATTACATGAGGTATGGCAATATCAAGTGGTGGTGCACCAAGGGTTAGATCGATGGAGTGCTTGTCTTGATAGTGTCGAGGAACCTCTGTGGGTGAGGAGAAAATGCCCTTGTGTTCCTCCACAACTTTGTCCATCTGTTGTAGCCGTTCACGGGAGAATTGTTTCGAGGTTGTGGCCGCAATATTATTCTTTCCCTGTGAGAAATTTTTAAGGAAAATAAATTTCGTGGTTTGGGAAACAATCTTACTGCATTGTTTTACAATAGTCAAGGAGATGGCAGGAGGCGGTACTACCTCTGGTATCCTGTATAATTTATTTCCAAAAGTAATAACAACAGAATGAGAACTAGACTCATACACAGCATGTCACCTCCACAAGTATGGTTGGCCGAATAATACATTAGCTACATCAAGAGGAGTAACATCACTCAATACCTCATATGTGAATGGCTTGATGTTGTATGAAAGGTGGCACTGCTGGAGGATGCGAAGATATCTCCCTGGGTGAAGCTACCCGATGGTATATGACTGCAAGTGTAATATGGTCGGTAGGCTGAGATGCTTCACAACCTATTTTGAAATGATGTTCTTTTCACTTTTTCTATCGACAAGAAATTGCAGTGGAGAGCCCTTCACGCACATCTGCAAATGGAAGAGGCACTCCCCCTCCTTTGGATCCTCAGGATCCTCCCTCTGGAGCTTGACGGTGGAAAAAATGGAACTTGGGTCTGCATTGATGATCTTCTTCCCTATGTCATCTCCCTTGTCTGGTTCTGGCTCAGGATCAGAACATGCATCTGATTCGGGTGCCTTCATTTCAGCCACTAGCGACTGTTTAGCCTGACACTCATTTGTGTTGTGAGTGGGGCTGTTATGAAATTCACACCACTTCCCTATGTCCTACTTTGGATTAGTGGTGGTGTTCTGAGTTGCTCTGCTTTGGCTCTGCCCCCTATTATGTGGTTTGATAGCACATTTCCTTGGCTTCGGATTTGTGGATCAAAATTCTTTCTTCTTCTTCTTAAATTTTTGCTCGATCTTGGTTGCATAGCGGTATACCGTTCCAAGACAAGTAATGTCAAGGAACTCCATTTCCTCCTGAATGTGTTTCTGGAGACAACTTTGGTACTTGAGCACCAAATGTCTCTCCGAATATTTAATACCAAACTTTGTGCGTAGGGTATGGAACAAATTCATTAGTTTGTGCACATATTAATCCCTTTGTTGTCGCAGCGTGGTCCATTGGATGTAATTTTCCTCATAGCTCCCCACAGGGTAATATTGTTCCTTGATTCCATCTTGGAATGAATTCCAAGTGGGTGTGGCTGAGAACAAAGAGGATTCCACCTCATCCTTTTTGTCACAGTAGGCTTCCCACCATTCTTTGACATGGGGGAAGGATTTGAGTAGTGAAAAAATAATCTTTTCTTGGTCAGAGAAATCATGGATAGGAAAATAGCCTCCAAAAAATTCAACCATCCATCTACGACGACTGCATCTATCTGGCCTTAAAATACAGGAATGTCAAAGTTTATGTGTATGTGCCATACAGGAATGTCAAAGTATATGTTCAAAGTTGAAGGGAGTGGTGCCTCCAGAGTGGTTGTTGGATGTAGATGTGCCATAGGTGGGCAGTCGTTGAAGGATATGAGAAAATTTATCCATCATCGCGTTCCTTTGTTTCTTGAGGGCCTCCTTGAGCAATATTTTGATAGGATCTCCTTCTTGTCATCTTTCTTTTCTTCTATCATGGGAGGTCTTTGGGGTTTGCAAGGCTGATCTTGCAGGGGGTTGAACCAGATCGAGCCCTAACTCCTTATACATTGATCTCATTGGGGAAATGCAAATAAAAACAGAGAAAGAACAAACCACTCCGATACCACTAATCTAGATTTATGCAGGAACACAATAAAATACAGAAATAGACAAAAAAATAGAGATGCAACGGAAATAACACTTCATTTCATTAATATCAAATAATAGAACCTGACAGTTGGTTCAAGGTAGTATGGAAGGTAAAGGTAGAATTAAAAATGACCATTTTTCTTTATTTAGTTTGGAGAGATAAGAATTTAACATGGAAAAATTTTCAAATAAAAGGTTGGCAGGGACTGGGTATATGCATCTTATGTGGTGAAGAGTCTGAAGATAATCAACACCTTTTCTATAAATGCACCTTTGCTAAGAAAACTCTCGAAATCCTGTGGGAAAATGGAAAAAACCTCCTCCAGAATATACGAATACGGTGGACTGCATCAGATGGTGGTTTCAAAGAGTTAGGAATTTCAAGGTCATCCCCATCCTTTTCCACTGGTACATTTGGTGCAATAGGAACAAACAATTATTTGAGGGAAGGTCATGCTCTCCGGAAAAGACAGTTTTCTAGATATATAGCTATTGGGATAGGGCCAAAAATTGCTAGAAACGCGCTATGGATTTATCTAAAATATTAAGACCTCATGAGGTACATTACCGAGCTGGTTATTTTGATGGGGCAACACAAAATACAATTTGCGTCTATGGAGCTCGGCTTATGCTATCACCCTCTTGCCATTATAAAATCTACTGGAATAGAGGGACTGGTACGAACATCAGGGTGGAATGTTTGGCTTTATGGGGACTATTATGGTTTTCCAATCAAATATATGTGGAAAATTTATGGCTTTTTGGGGATTCCAAAATCCTTATTGATCACATGAACTCGAAGTCCACTCTAAACTCGGGTATGTTATCTCACTGGCTTGAGAGAATTTATGTATTAAAGAGAACTTTCACTTTCACTTCTTTTTGTCATGTATACAAGGATAAAAACATGGAAGCTGATAGACTATCCAAAAGAGGTTTGGATAGTACTTTTGGAGAAATGAATTTTGAATTATTCAACACATATGGTCTGGGAGCAGTGGGGAAGGTCAATTTTGTTTAACACTCTGGAGAAGCCCCAATGTTATCCTGTTAAAATTTGTTTGATAACACACTCCTAAGAGGGTTGGACTGCTGTTTACAGGGGTTGTTTATTATTTTTGAGACATTGTTGCTGTGTTTTAATTTTCACTATATGCATAAAAATTTTAAGTGTGGTGCAAAAGATGGTTTTTTGGAACATGTTTTTAGTTTTTTTGTGGATCTGCATAACTATATTTATGCCATGTAACAGTCGGAGGGATGTCCTCTTTCAATATTTCGGAACAGATGAATGTAATGGCCTTAATGTGGAAATTCTTATAGTCTTTTCTCTAGTACATATATATATAAACCAGTCGTATTTTCATGTTGAAAAATCAAATAATAGAAATATGTTTACAGACATAATGGAAATAAACTAGCCAGGGTGTTGGTAGTTTATCTCTGAGAAGAGATGTGGAAAATACATGACTTTGAACTATGTTACAATGAGGCTCAAGGGCCTATTTATTATTGAGAAAAGATGAAAAACACTAAACATCCCAAAACCTAACCCTAGGATATGAAGCGCCAAAACTATGGACCTTGTTTCGGTAAATTGGTGTTTCAAGTTCTCGGGAATGTAACTTTGGCATACGATCTCCATTTGACATGCATGATACCTTGTTAGAAACATCTATTTGAGGAAAAAAAAATTTATGTGAGCAACATTAGTCCATGGACCCATGTTGCTCCTGGGTTTCCCAAAAAATGACGTTTAGGGCTTCAAAATGGCTCCGAAAGTTCAGGACCCGAAAAACTGCTAAAAATAGTAAGTTGTGCCGAAATTGAAAAACTGAAAGAACCAATGGTGGGGGTTCAAATGGAATAGATGGGTGGCACCAATATCCTCCTGGATCATTAGGGCCTCCAAACGGCTTCGGAAGTTCAAGACCTGAAAATCTACTAAAAATAGTAAGTTGTGTTGAAACTGGAAATATGAAAGAATTGCTGGTGTGTGTCCAAATGGAATAGGTGGGTGGAAGCAAATATCGGCCTATATGAAATCCTTTCCAAGAAGGCAATGTATCCACATCTTCAATGCATGAGTGATAGTTACAAACTCAATAACATAAGTCACATAGTTCTGCTTGTGCTCATTCAAATTCCTTGACTCATAGTAAACTATCTATCCTTCCTACATCAACACTCCACCAATTCCTTCCTTGCAAGCATCAAACTCAACAAAATCCCTATCAAGATCTGCAATAATCAAGACTTGAGAATTTGTATGCAAGTGCTTCAGTTCCTTAAAACTACCTACACACACCTCAGTCCATTCAAACGCATTCAATCTCTTATGAAAAGATGTAATAGGATAACCAATCCTCAAGAAATTCCTGGTGAACTACATGTAACAAATTTCTAGTCCCATGAATGATATATCCTCATCCACATTCCTAGGAGTTGGCCCCTCCATGATAACTTTAATATTTTCTAGGTCCACTACTATCTCCTCACTGGAAACAACATGTCGCAAGCAGTGAATTTGAGAATGAAAGAAATTACACTTGCTAAGCTTGGCATACAACTCACGATCTCCAAAAATATACACATTACTGCCAGGTGGTATGCATTATCTTCCTCATTCTTGTAATATATTAGTATATTGTCAAATAATATCAAAAATAATTTTTGGTAAGGATGCAACACACTATTCATCAAACATATGAAAGTGGCTATAACATTAGTAATACAAAACAAAACCACAACAAACTCATAATGTCCATACCTTGTGCAAAATGTAGTCTTGTAAATGCCTTCTTGTTTGATGTGCACCTAATTATACCATGATATTAAATAAATATTTGATAACACTGCAAATTCCTTCAAATGATCAAACAAAACATAAATCAACGAAAAAAGATAGTTGTTGTTGGTATTTACCTTATTCAACTTCTTGTAATCAATGAACAATCTAAGAGTACCATAATTTTCCTTTACAAATAATATTGGTGCACCCCAAGGTGACATTCATGACCTTACGCATCCTTTATCAAGCATATTCTTAAGATGTAACTTCAATTCCACCAACTCTAGAGTACTCATCCTATACGGTGCCTTATATGTTCGTTTTTCTTCTGACATCAACTCAATAGAAAATTTCACTTCTATATGACAAGGAAACTCAAAAATATCTGCTAGAAACACATCGTCAATTTTTTGAAAAATATGATACCTCTTCGGGACTTCATCATCCTCACCATGATTCCATTTGTGACTATAAATATGAACTACAAACAATACACATAATTTCTAAAAACTACATTTTTCAAGCATAGTTGTAACCATTCTCACTGATATAGGCTTCTTATTTCCCTACAAGATTATCCTTTCCCCATCATCATTCAAGAACTCAATATCCTTGTCATATAAGTTTACCTTAGTCATGTGAATGAACAACCAATCCATGCAAAAAATCATACTATATGAACACAAAGGAAGCACATTTATATGTGTTAATGTAGGCATACCATTCAACTCAAATGATCAATATCTCACCTAATGATGAACTCTTCTCTTTGTTCCTATAGCCAACTACACCAACCAAGATTTTGCATGCACTTATTTATTCAAGAAACACTAATTCAATAGGCCAGGAATGATATAACTATAATTATATATAGTATCAATCAAAATAGAAACAACTTAATCATGAATTTTACCTTCAATATCAATAATGGATGCCTGGTGATCAACCTGCCCACTATACATTGTTGCATAAAAATAAGGAATAATCTGACCAACATCTACAACTATTTGTCCCTCCTAAGCACTATAAATATGAGGTATGTTTCCCTTATTCAATGGAAAATCTCTCTTGTGATGCTCTCCACAACAATTCCAACACTACAAAGGTTTCCAACTATCATCCTTATTATGCTCCTCATGTTAAAATCCATGTTCTCTTTCAACTACATTGAACTTATTTTATGAAATTAAATTCTTCTTATCACCAACATCTTGAGGTCTTCCTCACTTCTTAGCCCACTTTCCTTTAGTTTTCTCATTTCCTTTCCAATCCAACATAGGATCCTTGCACTTAGAATTCTCATAATAATGCTTGAGCTTCCCGATGAATTCCACTAATGACCAAGGCTCATCATACTCAATCAGATCTTTAAATCCTAATGGAAGTTCATTGATGAACCTTTGGACCTTTTTCTTCTCATCCTTGAGGTATGACACATACCTCAACAACCCTAGAAACTTGGTTGTGTACTATTCGTTTATCACGGAATCCATCTTCAAATTAGAACTCCTTGGGATTTCCTTCATAATATCTCTTAGACAAGTACTTCTTCCTGAAGTATTTTAAGCTCATGTAAAATAAGCCCCACTACCATGATTCCTATGACCTATTTCACATCTTCCCACCAGATATCTTCTCCACCATTGAGACTTAATATCGATATGTTGTCTTTCATATTCTTTGAATGATCATGCAATCTAAGGAACGTCTTCATCCCAAGTAGTCATGCTTTTTCATCTTCTAGTTTCTTCACATCCCCATCAAAAGTAGAAAGCTTGGAATTCTTTAACTTCTTTGGAAAACACTGGTTGTCACTTCTATTATAAGGATGTTGGTGGTAATGATGATCATGTATCTTAGAAGAAGAACTAGAATATAATCCATGAGTACTAGGCTACCTGTCATGTGCATCCAAAGATCTGCCAATTCTGACTGTGTCAACCTTGTCCAATCTGTATCCTAAGCGATACCTACTACCATATTCCCCATTATTATTTCCCTCCTATCTATGATTGATCCTCAACTATCCTTTCATCTAAAAATGTGAAAGAATATGAAGGATGATTGCATTAACTTCTTCTTTCTTTTCTTGCTATATCAGGAGAGTATCTCCTCATTGATCAAAAGATCTATCCCATTCTGTTGAATTCACATCATGCATGTAAGGGGAGTCATGTGAACTATAGTTCACCATTATCCTCTTCATATCTGACCTTCTATCTCCTGCAAACATTTCATATTAGATAAACCAAATATAGACATAATAAAAATCATACCTTAATGAACTTCAAGGGAGACAATCACATCTACACAAATCAATCTAGATAAGTAATATATATATATATATATAATGACACCAACATATTGACATCTAAAAATCATGCATGATGGAACACAATTACAATAATATCCTTCACAATGCAAGTTTGACCTACTATAAATGCATAACAATATAAATTTTCCTATCCAATCCAAGTGTTTAAACCTGGAAACCATGATACAAATTTGTAACCACCCCTCCCACATTTACCCACTTTTAAAAATTTTCAAGGGTAAACATGATATGAGTGTTACTATGATATGGTCTGACCTCCAAGTTCCATTTATGGAAGTGGGGTCGATAAAACAAAAAAAAAAAATACATCCCACATAGACTACAAACCGCTTAGGAGCCTACAAACCACCCAGGTGATCAATCCCTCAGTTGGAACTCTTTTCCACATAGTTTACCCTCCACACATACCCACAAGACTGCATGAATGTAGTTGGGAGGCTACAACCGCACTCTCAAACTTGTTTTCATGCAGTTATGACCTAATTTCCCTAGTTCAGTGCATGCGATCATGAGATCTATGCCACTTTTTTAGGCAAGCCTCCAAACCACTACCCAGAACTGCCTATAACTTTGCATAATCATATCAATAATGATAATGATACTAAACAATAAAAACTTAAGCAAGATCTTGACCTAGACATGCCTAACACAGGGTAGGAATTTCATCAAACATATGGTAAACATGAAAGCTATGGGTCATGAATGCATATCTGATCATAATCTTCTAAAATTCATCTAATAATCGCCAAGAAGGATCCAAGCCCTCTCTAATTATATACAACAACACTTGTTAGTCCTTGTATTCATTGACCATCTAGTAACTTAAAAAATCATGAACACGATCCATAGCTACATCACATAATATAACGAGGTATATAACCAACATATAACCAGAATAGAGGCCATAAAAAAATAGCAATAATGTCAGGATGATAACTAGTACAAGTGCTCATAAATCACAATAGGAAAATTACTCTTATTAACATATAAAAATTCCAACCATATCTATATATTTTTGGCTTCTGTGATCCATCGTTGAATTATGAAGAAATCTTTTAGTAATAATCACATTACAAAGAACAATGTCGACGCTTTTTGAACCAACCAGTGTGGTTCATCATTAGGACTAGGTGAGAGATCAGATCCGGTCGTTGAGTTTAAATAGATGTAGAAATGGAAAAACAGGCCACTAGAATAACAACTAATTTGACTATGAAATTTAATAACGGTTAGTTATATTAATTTAATTATTTATTTAATTATTTAATAAAATCCTAATAGCTAGTTCTATTTAATAGTTTAATTTATATATAAAAATATTTTTATTTTATCAATATAGTTAATTAATTATTAATATTATTTTATTATAATATATATATATATATATATATATATATATATAAAGACAATTAAAAATATAAGGCAGGGATCCAACACTTGCTTATATTCCAACCGTCATCTCTATTGAGATTTACGGGTCTTTTTTCAATTTCAAGGGCCTCTCTTAACTTACGATGATGAAAATGGTCAATCCTGGATAAGACCTTAGCCTCTTCGATGCAGATATGATGGTTAGTCTTTTCCACATGCTCAGCTAGGGCAGAGGTGCGACTAACATTAGGCATGGAAGGTCTCGCACCTCTGCCCTAGCTGAGCATGTGGAAAATACTAACCATCATATCTACATCGAAGAGGCTAAGGTCTTAGCCAGGATTGACCATTTTCATCATCATAAGTTGAGGCCCTTGAAATTGAAAAAATACTCATAAATCTCAATAGAGATGACGGTTGGAATATAAGCAGGTGTTGGATCCCTACCTTATATTCTTAATTGTCTTTTTATTTATTTATTTATTTATATATATTTATATATATACATATATACATATATATTTTATTTCATTTTATTTTATAATAAAATAATATTAATAATTAATTAACTATATTAATAAAATAAAAAGATTTTTATATATAAATTAAACTATTAAATAGAACTAGCTGTTATTAATTTCATAGTCAAACTAACTGTTATGATTTTATTAAATAATTAAATTAATAGAACTAACGATTATTAAATTTCATAGACAAATTAGTTGTTATTCTAGCGGCCCGTTTTGCCATTTCTACATCTATTTAAACTAAACGACCGGATCTGATCTCTCACCTAGTTCTGATGATGAACCACACTGGTTGGTTCAAAACGCGTCAACATTGTTCTTTGTAATGTGATTATAATTGGAAGATTTATTCATAATTCCAACCATGTTAGGGACTTCCATGTACCACTGGACCATAGATTAGGTTGAACCAAATCTCTCTTTCAACTAGTCAGCTTCATGCCATATTTAAATCATGAATTTGGGGTCATAAGGGTTGAACAAAAAGAAAACAATCCAGGGTTTCCAGAGGCCAAACCACATCAAATCTCAACTACAGTGACCTCACCCAGAGGGTATATAAATCACTAACATCAACTAGATCAATATCTACCCAAGTTGTCCATGGATCCAGGAACTAGTAACTCAAACCACAACTAAATCAGGGCTCCAAATAATTTGTTCCAATTGATGACTCGAGGGACTAATAATTCAACCCACAAGGCTCCAAAGCATTTTTCCTAACCAACATGCTTCATGAAGTAGTAACTCAACCAATCTATTTCAAGGCTCTAGATAATTTGTTCCAACCCACACCCATAGGGAACCTGAGAATCAATCATAAATACAAGTGTGAAATCCATAACAACATGGCTATCCAAGAAATGGAAAGCCAAGGATGAAACAATTGTTAATCCTAGTAAATCTCCATGCCAATGAAAAAACATATCAAGGAGGCACATGCATATACCATGCATCAAAAAATCAGCAAGGAAATAAAAAATGCAACTTGTTACCTGCAAAGTATCCTTGTTGTAGCTGCAGATCCATATTTTCCTTTGCACTCCCTTTACTTCCCCTAATTTATTTCTCCAATCCAAGTGGATTCTAGAGTGCTCTAGGAATGCTCCAAGAATTCTCTAAGCATGCAAGAGTATGAGAGAGTGAGAGTGTTAAAGGAGATAAACCAAAATTGAACTCAAAAAAGTTGTGAATTGTTTCTCTGATGGATTTTTGTCATTAATGTATCATTTTTTCTTCATTTTCATTCATTTTCCACTGATTTTATTTGCATGCAAATTTGTATCTCTTAACCTTCCTTTTGTCATATTTTCCTTTATTTTTGATAATTAAGTGCCAGATATTTCCTCTTTGCCTTTGTTAATTCCTTTTTCAATTTCCATAGCCATTATTTTTCCACAATTGATGCACACTATAATATTTACCGACCATTCAACTTAGAATACATGTCCCATGACCTTGATATTATTTTATTTACGTGGAAAATCAACTAGGGGCTAATATATTCCCCCACAAAACATATCAAGTAATATAGGATCTAAAATATAAGTAATCAACGTCAAATTATCCTAGCTAAAATCCATGAATCCAAAAGTATGGAAATAATTTATTTTACATTTCCTCATACTATTACATAACAGTGGTTGGGGTAGGGAGTTTAAAGAAATTATACATGTATTAAATGTAAATTTACCTCATTTTCCCAACGTTGATTCATTTCTTGTGAGCTTCCACAGGTCCAAAAAATATGTCTTGGAACCATACAAGGAGGACCCCATTGTCAGCAAGTCATAGCCCTGACAGGTTTACTTGTACTTCCCACACCTTTTGGTGTTTTCAACTCTCTCAAGAGCCACTCTTTTTATTTTCTTAGTTGGAGAATTGTATTTGGTAATTGGGTGAAGAGAGCAGGGTGGTACGAGTGGTATTTTTTTATTTAAAGAAAATATATGTCATACACATTAATTATGACCCAATAATCCTTCCCTAAATATACCAATGTAAAGTGTTAATTTAACATGGAGGGATTAGCGAGGAATTCAAGGAATAAGACTAAGTCAATTATTTACGTAAAATAATGAACCATGTTGCTTGGAACAAATATATGAGTTCCTCCAAATATTATGGACCAATGTAGGGGAAAAGGAGACTTTAGAAGGATGATCTTTGAATAAATAAAAGCACACTATAATGACAAGGTATTTTGGAAATATTACAAAATTGAATCAAAATCAAGTAGTGAAACAAAATCACTTCAAAGGGTGTAAACAAAATACTATGAAAATATTAAAAAAACGAAAACAAAATAAGGAATAATGAAAAAATTGCAAATTACTCAAGAGGAAAGTAAAAATCGAAAATAATGCCATGAATCTATGAGAACTTCAGTAAGTAAAAACAAGAAGATGTATATCAAGTTAATATGTGTGTTTTCATTTAAGTGGAGATGTTGATTAGCTATGTATCACAAAGTTGTAATTAATTAGACTTTTTATTGAAAAGGAAATCCTAAATCTTAGGAGAATTTATGAGTAAAAGATGAAATCACATTAGGATGTGGCTTGCCTAGGAAATATATTTCTTCAAATTTAAAAACTTAATGATTATTTATTAAATGTAATACTTACAATAAGTTTTGCATTAAAAAAAGTATGAGCAAGAATAAAAGTTGATTGAATGCAAAAAGACTTCGTTGATGAAACTTGTTTGTAGCTAAAGAATTATTATAACCTCTTTTCCTAACAAGCCAACAAGTTCGAAATCTAAGCTAAAAACATAGTTAAGTTATCAAAGAAACTCCTAAAAACTTGCAAAATAAAACTCATATTATAAAATATTGAAAACAACTATGAAACTAAAATCAAAATGAAAATCACAAGAATATTAAAATAAACATATGAAATTTGTCTTGGAAAAATGCATTAAAGTTTACATTAGTAATCTCAATTTTCTCCAAATTATGTGTTTGAGCGCAGTAACCATTATAATCAACATTAAAGAGAATGAAAAATTTGCATCTTAGCCCAAGTTCACATAGACCTATGATCATCATATTTATTGAAACTAAACTAAGACAAACATCTATGAAAGGAAAAGTGCTAACGAGAAAATAAATGGATTAATGTTCGTAACAAGTATTTGATGAGATATTTGAAAATATATATAATACAACATTTCAAATGAATATAAAGAATCATCATATTTGTGCTTATATAAAAATTCTTCCAATAGAGTGAAAACAATAAAAATCTTCGAGGTTATAACAAATATATGTTTCTTTGCATTATGGATCACTCAAAACCATCGATATCAAAACATGTTATAGATATCCACCTCTTTTCCTCCATGAGAGCTAATTCTTAAATGATTGATGTTGAATCTAACCTGGAGTATAAAAGTATCATTACTGTACTCCATGTTAGATTGACTGATGGTCATATAATGAATGGACTAAAACTAACATTAAAACTAACATTAAATGGGTGTCGAGACGAGAAAAAATTGACATATTTTAAAATAGAATTTCCATTTTGAGATCGACTGTTTAAAGACGTGTGCATAAAAGGTGCAAGTTGGAAATACCAACGATCGATAACCAGGACGTGAATTTATGAGAGGGACATGAAATTCATAGTTAAGAGATAGATAAAAATATTTGTCTAGGGTCAAATATTTCAGGTGGTACCTTAACGTTATGCAAAGCGAATGTTCTGCTGAGCAGTAGCTGGGATGTCAAAAGTAATGAAAGTTTTAACTTCATAAAACATTAAAATGCCCGCACCACAACTGTGGATTAAGGAACCACAAGTTTTAGAATTTTAAGGAAGTGTCGATAAACGGGAGGCATTTCTGTCTCTCCCTAGTTGAAAAGTGAATTTTAAACAACAAGGAACTCTCATTCTGAGCGCTACCAATGAAGTAGCATTTAGTCATATTCATGCTTCCACAATTTAGCCATTTTGTATGATATATTTATTTATTTTTACCATAGGAACCAGGACTAATATCCATAACATTAACTAAAGCAGAATCTGTTGAACACAAACTTTTGATGGGTACCAAAACACTTCATGAACATGTTTGACAAATGAACTAATTTGTTGATATGCTTTAAACCATTATTTTCCCAGAAAAATTAAAGACTCATTTCTTGTTTATTAGGTAGTTTTTTCTTGTTTATTAGGTAGTTTCATTATCTAGTAAGTAAAAGAAAAGAAAACAAACTAAACTAAACTAATCCTACTATTACTCTACCAAACATATTAAAACTAAGTGAAATCATATTTCTAGTGGATCTAGTAAAATTATTTTATTTGTGCAGTCATATATATATCTAGAATTATCAACACAAATAATTAAAATAAAATTTAAACCTATTATGTACATATATTTTTAATAAGTTTAGGAAAAGAAATTTATCTACAAGAAACCTTTCTTTAAATGAATTCTTCAACCATATAATAATTAAATCATAAAATTTAGGATGAACATCTATTAAATATTGGAGAAGAATCTAAAAAGATGAAGATAAGAAGTGAGACACAAATTATTTACCTTTAAATGATGCAACCTATAGAAAAATGTTAGTACATTGAATAAGAGGAACAATATTAGCCGAAAGTTCTTTGAATTATATTTTTCCAAAAACTTTCCAAACTGATCATTAAATGAGAATGGAAATCTATTAAATGTTTTAGAAGATTTTTAGGTAAATGAGATAACTCGAAAGATTGGAACGACAAACTCTAAAATGTTGAAGATTTTGAAACATTCATTTGAGAAGAAAGAATGAGTTGATAGGTGTTGGCTTGAGGGGTCTTGACCCAAGTTCGGAGTGAAGGTTTGCCAACAAACCCCTATACTGCTGGCCCTTTCGGCAATGGCCTTCTTTCGCAGGCTAAGGTCTCACCCAAAGTAGTATGGATGGGTGTTCGAACCAGGTTTCCGCACCCTGGGAGAAAGTGGATAATGGAGGCAGTTCTTATCAATATCTATCAAGTTTGCACTGAAGCAGTTTCATTACCAAACCCTTAACAATATAGTAGCGAAGCTTATAACCTTTTAGACATCAAGTAACATAAACAGAACTATTATCATTAAACATATCTCAGCAAACTATTCGCATCCTCGTGCGCATCAGTAATTACTGCCATAAAATAACACAATCGTGGCTGGACAAATAACAAAAAGATATTTCAATCATAAACGCAGCTAACCCAGATAACATTGAGATAATTCAACCGTAAACACAACTAACCTAGATAAAACAAAGATACTTCAATATATTCAGCATTCATTAATCATCCAAAATCCATTTACAACCCAAGTTACCACCCGCACTCACAGCCAGTGGGGTCTGCGCACAACAAGACTGAAGATCTCCGCACACACAGCTAGCAGGAGTCCTTACCCAAAAATACCCAAAACAGATCTCAGCAGTTCATACGTAGCATCAATCTTACTTCTTGCCTACTTTTAGACTCAAACTATCCATCTATTTATATCAACATAACCTACGTTATCCTGTGGTCCGCAAACTGTGGTTTGCGGACTCTTGGTCTACCCTTTGACCCATTACATTACATTGGGGGCTTTCACCCACTCCAAATCCCCTGCGTTAGACTAATTAGTATTGAAATATACCAAAATGCAGCTAAATTATATATCAAAATGCAGCTAGGGGACCCTGTTCCAATAGGCCCCCAACACAATATTGTGACTCGTTCCGAGTCACAACAGCCATGGGGTTTTCATCTTCAGCTGGATCTGCTTAATGGAATTGACCAGAGGGGGCAACACTCCTTCGCTCTACGCGGCATCGTTTTGTGCAATGTCCACCAACTTCTGCAAATTTGGGCCTTTAGTGGAAACAATGACACTCTCCAGAGTCTGATTCAGCTGTTTGACTGCAACATCCAGGTCCTGAGATACCTTGAGGGCTTCATCGGCCCATGGCTTGAGGTGGTCACTTAGAACCTTCTTCTTGTGGCGTAGCCCTTCCAGGTCATCTCGGAGCGCATGGCTGGCTCGCAGACGTGCCAGGCGCTGAACTGGGATTAGAGTGGCCATTGTATCCTCTATTTGATCGAATTCTTCCTCCTTCTAGCACAGTTCTTGTGTAAAATCCTGTAGGAGAGGGTCACACTGCACTGTAGACCACAACTACATAGCTGTTTCGAGTAATTCAGTGCCATGAAAAATGTGAGCAGTGATGGTATTTGTAGCTTTTGTGACTAGAGTAGCTCATTGGCGCGTACCTCAGGAGGAGTTTTCGGCTGCAACTTAGCTTGCAACGCAGAAATCTGCTGCTCCATCTCGATCTTGACGTTCTGGATCTCTGTCCAAGAAGCTTTCAGGGCTACGACGAGCCCCTCAATCTTAACCTGGGGGGTGGAAGAGGCCGAAATGTCTTCATTCACATCTGTGTAGAGCCTGCTGATCAGGCTCTCCAACTTAGTCTGATGTGCGACAGCAAGGATGCACGCAGCCTGTGCCTGGGATGCCTCGGTAGTATTTTCTACTATTTTCTACTTGGTTGTACTTAGCTGCTGCTGCACCCAGTGGCCTCTATGCTGGATTTTCTCAAAGATGAATGTTTGGAGAACCTGCAATGGCTCTGGCAGAAGCTAGGCAAAATCCAAATGTACTTATGCGCAGGATTTGCGCACATAAGGCAGGTGGACTTAGAGTGAGCGTTGCACCTAGAAAGGGGTATAGGTGGCTCTCGGTCATTGAACTCAACTCCGTGCTGGTTTCTGGAGGCGGCCTTGCTTGAACTACGCTCATCTGTAAAGTATTGGCCTTGAGCTGTAGAGGTTGGAGCTCAAACTGTAACGTGCCAACTGCGGCTTTCTGTTGTTCGTGCAAGGCGAGCCATCTGTCTTCTAAAGCGAGGGTAACCGCATTTTCGATCTGCTCCAAATCATCCTCGATTAAGGTACTCTCAATTTTTTTTCCTTACCTCGTAGCCCGTTGTTTCGATCGCTGGCCTTTGAGACGTTCGACCATCTATTTTGTGCGACATGGAGAACTAGTACCCTGCATATCCATACCCTCTATCTCCATGTCGTCCTGCGACTCCTATCCTCCACCCTGCTCCGAATCTAGGGAAACCTCAGTCCAAATGGAGCCTTCCAGGCCACGACCTTCCAAATTCTTAGTGGTATTGAGTGGGGTGGTGGTCTTCGGAACCGCGCTTGTACCAGTAGTGTTAGCTACTATCGATTTGAATCCTATTTTACAGTGCAACGACCAAGTGGTGATGATTCAATCAATTTCCTCATCGGTGACCATGTAAGGCACTAACACCCAAGCTAGGTCCTTACGACCCTGAATATGTACAATGTTCATCGTGACTTGGAATGTTGCGATGCTATTATATTTTTTGTAGACTGCCAGTGACAAGCGTGGCTGGGAGTGAATTGCTACTGCAAGCACGCTCTGAAATAATACCCAATAGACTTTGTTATCCTTAATGCGTTGCTCATCCTTCGAATCCCACAAGTTGGCATATCGCGCCCCTTCACACATGTCTAGTTCAAGCTCAGGAAGGACCGAGTCATCAGGAGCTTCCCATGCGACCAATGTAATTAGGAGTAGTAGCCAAGAGTAGCAGAATTCCCTCCCATGATCTTGGGCCTCGCGCACATAGTCCAAAAACTCGTTGCATAGGAACTGGGATGAGTTAGCAGACCCCCTTTTCGTAATGACCAGCAAGCTAAATTACATAAGCAGGGATAGTCATGGGCGAGAACTTGCGCATAATTTTACAAGCTAGCAGCACGATACCCATGCATACTCCAGGGTTGGCAATGGTGTTGATCAGGAACCCCCTAGTATTTCTCTCAACATGGTAGTCTTCTCACACCTTTTCGGTGATCTGTTGCTCATATTTCTTGCTGACATGCTCCATGGGATTCAGCCCCTCAATGGGGAGACCAGTAATGCGATGAACTAGGGCGACATCAATGGGAATGCAGTCTTGGATCCACAAGCTGTCGTCATGAATGAGGGCTAGCAGTTGCTGCACAACTCGATCGGTTATACTGTATTGGCCAAAATGAGGTATTTGTAGCAATTTTAGCAATCTGAAACCTGCTAACCCACGTGCTGATGCAGGGTTAAACCCTTACGAAACCCAGAATCGCATCTTCTCCTCAAACACGAATACATCAAACTCTTCATATAAACTTTCTGATTGCTGGCAATTTCATACACTATCTTGTGGAAGATTAAAATTTCAAAGCAATGATTCAACATACATCATATTCCCACTTCAATTAGATTCTAACCATAATAACACACAATTCGCTTTAGACTTACCACATGTCTCTTTCATTTTCCTGTCACACATTGCTTCATGCTTCAAATCCATTTGACACCGTTTAACACTTTATGCCCATTTCAAATTCACCCCAACAATTTCCGATCTAGTCGATCCGACCCCTAATCTTGCAAATAGTCGATCCTTAAATTTATTCATAAATCGTGTTGATCTCTCTTACAAACAGAACGTTATGAAAATTCTTGCGCTCAGATCCACGTCTTCGAGGTTCCTGTCTATGAATCACTGCGGCCCTGTCAAAGACATAAATTCACAAACTCAAATCACCTGATCCAATGTTTCGGATCGATTTCCCTTTCACTGTTCAAAAACGTTCCAATTCTGGTTGACCTAACAATTTAAAACACTTAGCAAATCAGATAATTCGATATGCTATCAAACTGACGTTCAACTGCTCTGACTCGATATCATTACCTTTGTGCAATTAAACTGACATTTAACTGCTCTGAATTCAATCTGCCCGATATAATAACAATCGGTGGTCTTTTGAGTCACTACTGCAAACATTACAGTGTTTTGACACTTCTATAATTTCGACGCGATACCATCGGAAGTCACAAATCGCCGAAATCTTCTAATACCCAAACTGTCAACCATTATTCAGTGCCGATGCGATATTTCTCTACAGATCCGATCCGATTCAATCGGAAATCGACTAATTCAAAGTCACCTCTCCATAATCTTCGTGATATCTTTCTGATACGATATCATGTCAACCCAATCCATAAAATTCCGCTTCTGGATCTATGGTTATATGGCGCGATTTGATTACCTTCCCTCTCTTTAATGCAATTAGTTGGCGGACTTAACAATTTTCCAACCCAATTATAATAGCGCTGAATGCTATTCAAAATAGTATTAATTGATACAAATTCGATTATTTCTGTATCACTTACCTCCTGTAAGTGTGAATAAGTCCTTTCTCAGACTGAAATCGCCCACCGTTTGTGCTTCTGGACGTAGTTCCTTATACCATAATGCCGCTCCTCATCATTTCTTATCGATCGTATGCCAATTTCCGCCGGGATTCAATTTAAGCACTCCATCATACATTTCTCACCTGCTTCCACACATTGCGAACACAGTTCTACAACGTTGCATACACTTTATACAACCTGCGATTACAACCGACCTGATAACAAATAACACTGCACGTTCTATTTTCTATCAGTTTTAACATTACAAAGCATAATTGATATGTTCAAACCACAATTATATTCAAAGAATGAAACAAAGTCTCTCCCTTTCTTCCGCTCCAAATTTTCGATCCGATCCAAATTGTAATCGGAGATTGCCAACCCCAAATGTTAGTTGATTCATCGCCGATATTCATCGCCAATCTCCAACACCGATTTGGACTTTGGACCTGATGCAATTCTGAATTGAACTGTGAATTAATTTAACTCCGCTCCGAGGTTTGTTGAAGTATTTTATGCCATTACGCTGTGTTACGACTTTCCTCAATTACAAACTTCGACAATAACAGGTTGCATTGAACACAGAATTCTTAAAGGTTAATTAAAACCACGGATTGAACACACTTCAGCGATTTTTACACATAGGAAGGCAATACATCCATTCTCACAAATTCATCATCTATGGAAACTCCAGACAATAATAATTTATTCATAACAGAGTAAAAGACAAAGTTTCAACCATAACAATCCTACAAATAATGAAATCTGTATTTTTTTTTTTTTAATCTACACAGTCCTCTAATATGAGCTTTCGCTCCACTTCCTCCCCCCCAACAACATGTGACCATTCCATCACATTGTTGGCTTAGGTCTAGATGCTCCTGCATCAGACTCCCAAAGTTTAAATTAACCATGATCTCCTAATCATGCACTTCATGTCTGTGTCCTCCTGGATCCCATACTTGGTTTGATAGTTTGTCCTTGATTACTGCTGTTGTTTGTCCTTCAAGTCTCGACTCTTTATGTTGTAAGACCTCACTATCTGCTGCTGTCCTTTTCACATATTTCGCTGCTGTTTTGTTCACTCTAATTTGCAATTTTCCATACCATAAATTCACCACCATTTCTTCATTTTGTAGTTTTATGATCTTACCCTCCATTAATCTGATCTGTTCTTTCGAATTAAATTCTTGGTCCAGATTGACTTCACATTGCCTTTTTCCTGCATGTAAATCTTCATCAAAATTAATCAGCTCAATAAACTCAAATGCTTTACCTGGTTTCATCATCAAAAGATTCGACTTATACCACAAATCTGCCATCTTATCTGGAAGTTCTCTCAAAATTTCTGCATAATCTTCACTAACTGCATTGTCCGCAATATCTGTCTTTAATCCTTCTTTACTCTGGCTTTCTTCAAGACCAATGATTTTCAATGACTTAGTGTATCCTTTGAATTCAAAAATTATTTTTCCATTCTCCTTATTCTGCATATGACTATGAGTAGTCATTTCTTCAACAGTCTTCAATAACTGTTTGTCTTTCCTTAAGTCAATGTGACCTGCAAACACACAACAACCTTTAGTTTTCAAAATACAATACCTTCCATTTTCTTTTGATGCTTCAAGCACCAATCCTCCATCATAAATCTCTTGGATTTCAGCGGATCCTTCTTGCGGTGACTCGATTTCTCTGAGTCTTCCCTTTTTTAACAAATCAATATGAATTTGTTCAAGTTCCCTGAACTCGTTCATCAGTTTGCCATTCCACCTCTATTGCAATATCTTCCACTTTACCCTTTTCTTCAGTCTCCATCTGTATCTTCAGTCTTTGCTTGTCCTTCTTTGTACTGCCGAACTAATTCCTGGTTCTTCATTCTACTGCCAGCTTCTACACTTCTGCAATTTAATGCCTTCTTCAAATTCACTCTCATGTAGCTGATCATTCCTTCCAAATTTCTGGTTACTTTCATATTCATCTTGCTGATTTAATATTTTTGTCTCCTCCATGCTTCTAAGAACATAAATTCCTTGTTGCTCCTGATCTTTCATCTCACCTTCATATAATCGCTGCTCAATTTCTCTGATTTCAGCATCATATTTATTAATGTTGTCTTCCACACCTTTTCCTCCATCAGGTTTTGTAAGCTTTGTTTCTCCTTTGGGTTCCTCCAGTAATCTTTCCAAGAATTCTATCTCCTTGTGAAATCTCTCCAACAGATCATCACAATTTCCATTATCAGCTTCATTCTTTTCTTGGCAATCCTCCTGCGTTGACCTGTTTTCCACATTATCATATTACAAGCATCTTTCATCAATTCCATTAAATAAATTCATTGGTTTACCTTTTTGTACTCCCACTATGGAATTGTCTTTAGACTGCTCGTCTATATCAACCTCATCTGACTGTTTCACACCAAACAGGATTTCATCTATGAACTCCTTCTGTTGCAAATGATCAACGCCTTCTTCCTCTAAAAATGATTCTTCATCATACTTTACCTCAGGAGCTTCATTCTTGGTTGTGACAATTTCAATCGACTGTCCATCATCCTCTGCATATCCTGCAAACATACACAAACTGTAAGAATCAAAATCACAAGGCTTCATTGCCTCATCTGCTTCCTTTGTCAAGATATCTTCGAATTGTTCTGAACTCTGCCAATAGTCCATGAGATCTTCAGCTGACCTCTCATTATCCTCTTTCCCTAACATCTCACCCTGTTCTGGTCTACAAATGGAAACTTCCAATTCTACCTCTGCTTCTCTGAGTTTCTCTGATTCCTCTTGAGCACTCAATATCTGCTCAATCTTTCTCAATTCTTCTACTATCTCTGACTTCACTTGCTGATTTCTCATTTCTCGCAGCCTTGGCCACTTTACTCTTTTCCTCATGGTCCAAACACTTTTCTGCAGCATCTTCATCAATATTCCAATTTGGAAATCTGTTTCAGCTTTCTCTCGGTCAAACTCTTCTTGACTCATCCTCATGCCATTTGGTTTGGCATCTTCCCTTCTGCTGCCGCTTCCTTGTGAAATTCTACTATAACTATCTGTAGTCATTTTCTGCTCCTCCCTTTCCATGAGCTCCTCGCACCTCTGCAACAAGCCTCTGCATAGCAAGTCCTTCTTACTACAATCTTACCTCACTAAGCTCTCCTCACTCAATATTTTGGTAAGCACGATCCCCTTATCCGGAATCTTCTCTTGAGCAACACCTTTGCTCCCTCTAGGCTTCTGCAATCTCTCACTCTTTCTTTCGAGAACACCTCAATTGTCCTCTCTGTCCAATCTCTTGTTGGATTCTTCAGGTTCACTGCCACTTCTATCTAGTTCTTCTCTCACAACTTCTCTTGATTTATATTGCTGCAGTCTTTACTCTTTCAACAGAGCCAAGCTCTGATACCAAAAATTGATGCAGGGTTAAACCCTTACGAAACCCAGAATCGCATCTTCTCCCCAAACACGAATACATCAAACTCTTCATATAAACTTTCTGATTGCTGGAAATTTCATACACTATCTTGTGGAAGATTAAAATTTCAAAGCAATGATTCAACATACATCATATTCCCACTTCAATTAGATTCTAACCATAATAACACACAATTCGCTTTAGACTTACCACACGTCTCTTTCATTTTCCCGTCACACACTGCTTCATGCTTCAAATCCATTTGACACCGTTTAACACTTTATGCCCATTTCAAATTCACCCCAACAATTTCCGATCTAGTCGATCCGACCCCTAATCTTGCAAATAGTCGATCCTTAACTTTATTCATAAATCGTGTTGATCACTCTTACAAACAGAACGTTATGAAAAGTCTTGCGCTCAGATCCACGTCTTCGAGGTTCCTGTCTATGAATCACTGCGGCCCTGTCAAAGACATCAATTCACAAACTCAAATCACCTGATCCAATGTTTCGGATCGATTTCCCTTTCACTGTTCAAAAACGTTCCAATTCTGGTTGACCTGACAATTTAAAACACTTAGCAAATCAGATAATTCGATATGCTATCAAACTGACGTTCAACTGCTCTGACTCGATGTCATTACCTTTGTGCAATCAAACTGACATTTAACTGCTCTGAATTCAATATGCCCGATATAATAACAATCGGTGGTCTTTTGAGTCACTACTGCAAACATTACAGTGTTTTGACACTTCTATAATTTCGACGCGATACCATCGGAAGTCACAAATCGCCGAAATCTTCTAATACTCAAACTGTCAACCATTATTCAGCGCCGATGTGATATTTCCCTACAGATCCGATCCGATTCAATCGGAAATCGACTAATTCAAAGTCACCTCTCCATAATCTTCGTGATATCTTTCTGATACGATATCATGTCAACCCAATCCATAAAATTCCGCTTCTGGATCTATGGTTATATGGCGCGATTTGATTACCTTCCCTCTCTTTAATGCAATCAGTTGGCGGACTTAACAATTTTCCAACCCAATTATAATAGCGCTGAATGCTATTCAAAATAGTTTTAATCGATACAAATTCGATTATTTCTGTATCACTTACCTCCTGTAAGTGTGAATAAGTCCTTTCTCAGACTGAAATCACCCACCGTTTGTGCTTCTGGACGTAGTTCCTTATACCATAATGCCGCTCCTCATCATTTCTTATCGATCGTATGCCAATTTCCACCGGGATTCAATTTAAGCACTCCATCATACATTTCTCACCTGCTTCCACACATTGCGAACATAGTTCTACAACGTTGCATACACTTTATACAACCTGCGATTACAACCGACCTGATAACAAATAACACTGCACGTTCTATTTTCTATCAGTTTTAACATTACAAAGCATAATTGATATGTTCAAACCACAATTATATTCAAAGAATGAAACAAAGTCTTGCCCTTTCTTCCGCTCCAAAGTTTCGATCCGATCCAAATTGGAATCGAATATTGCCAACCCCAAATGTTAGTTGATTCATCGCCGATATTCATCGCCGATCTCCAACACCGATTTGGACTTCGGACCTGATGCAATTCTGAATTGAACTGTGAATTAATTTAACTCCGCTCCGAGGTTCGTTGAAGTATTTTATGCCATTACGCTGTGTTACGACTTTCCTCAATTACAAACTTCGACAATAATAGGTTGCATTGAACACAAAATTCTTAAAGGTTAATTAAAACCATGGATCGAACAAACTTCAGCGATTTTTATACACAGGAAGGCAATACATCCATTCTCACAAATTCATCATCTATGGAAACTCAAGACAATAATAATTTATTCATAACAGAGTAAAAGACAAAGTTTCAACTATAACAATCCTACAAATAATGAAATCTGTATTTATTTATTTTTAATCTACACAGTCCTCTAATATGAGCTTTCGCTCCACTTCCTCCCCCCCTAACACTGTCGCTCTCCTCCTTTTAAAACAATGGAGATTGCACATATCTAAGTTAACCATCTCCTCCACATTTGGAGGAATAAATTCTACATTTAGAATTCACATCCTATCCTAATCTAAACAAACTAGACTACTTGGCTTGATCTCCACGCAGGGAGGATCGCTTGCCATTTATTCCCAATTTCTGTTCTTAATTGGCCCACTTGAAATTTATACAAAATTAACACCCAAGTATTTCTCCAAATTTGTATTTGCCACAACATGTGACCATTCCATCACATTGTTGGCTTAGGTCTAGATGCTCCTGCATCACGTGCCCACGGTATTGGTACTACCCGTAGCACATCATCCTCCAGTACTTGTTCAAGATATAGCTGAGGTGCTAATTCTGGGAAGGCCTCTAGGTTGGCAAGGTCATGGTCATCGAAATTAATTGATTCGAGTTTGCCAAACGCTTCTCCAATTAGAGGGACTTCACCCATAATAAGTGGCATTTGAAGATAGGAATGCATACCTTCAATATTCTTGGATGCGCGCACTGAGGGCTTTCGAGGCCGAACATAGGGCAGTAGCCAAGTTATTGGTTCAGCAAACCGAGCTTCTTCCTGAGTAGACAGAGGTCACTTCGCCGAGTTAGGCAAGCGTTCCTGAGGCACTGTTCGGGGATATTTAACATTTTGAGGGGAGGTGTGTGGCTTCCCTACAGCCCATTTCACTGCCCTCCCCTACCCTTGCTCCTGGCCTTTTCACTTGCTTGTTTTTTTCTTCACATGTTTCCCCTATGTTGGTGTGGACACAACCTCTTCAACTTCAGGGGTGACCTCTAGTACTTCATTAGTAGTGATTCACGACAAGTGGTCTAGTCCTGCATTTAATCTCCCCGGCTTCACAATTATCTCAAATTCATATTTCTGAAACAGTAGTAACCATCAGCAGATTTTC
This sequence comes from Pinus albicaulis, assembly GCA_034641835.2. Classification (NCBI taxonomy): domain Eukaryota; kingdom Viridiplantae; phylum Streptophyta; class Pinopsida; order Pinales; family Pinaceae; genus Pinus; species Pinus albicaulis. The sequence continues at coordinate 549,003,686 of CM076581.1, read as the reverse complement.
CCCCCAACACAGGCTTATTGAATAGGTACTTCAAAGCTGAGTGATCTGTGAACATTTTGAAGTGCCCCCCTAGCAAATAATGCTAGTATTTCTGCAAGTCATCTACCATTTCCAACCCCTCTCGTTCAGTAGTGGAGTAGTTACACTCAGCATTAGAGAGTTTTCTACTGGAAAATGCAACCAGGTGAATAATGTTCCCCTCCCCGGGCTATGTAAGGACAACCTCTAGGGAGATCCCTGAAGCATCCACATGGACATGGAAAGCCTTCGTCTAGTCAGGAATATGAGAATAGGTGTAGGGACCATATTTTCCTTTAGTAGCTCAAAACTCTTCTGACACTCGTCGTCCCAAAAAAATGATATGTCCTTCTTTAGAAGTTTTTCCATGGGTGTTGTGATCAGTTTGTACCCTTGCATAAAATTCCTATAATAGCCTATGTGCCCGAGGATGGAGCACAACTATTTCTTAGTTGTGGGGATTTCTAAATAGATGATCACTGCAAATTTGGTGGGTTCAACCATCAGTCCCTGCCGACAGACTATATGGGCTAACAAGATCCTGAAAGGCACACAGAAGATGCACTTCTTAATATTTAGGGAAATCTGGTGCTTTCTATAGGCATCCAACATCATTCCTAGGTTTGAGACGTGCTTCTTTACCAATCCAAATACTATATAATCGTCAAATTATACCTCCAAGAACTTGTGAATGAAATCCTTGAATACTGCGACTAATACCTGCGAAAAGATGGCTAGGGCATTCTTATGGCATGACGGTGTACTGGAAGGACCCCCATTCAGTGGCGAGCATAGTTTTGCTACAATATTCAGGTGCGATTCGGATATGATGGTAGCCCGCAAACCCGTCAGTGAACGAGTATGCTTCCTGCCCTCCCACATTATCGAATATTTCATTAAAGGATGGTGTAGGAAAGGGATCATGTATGCAGACATCATTCAACTTACATAGGTCGAGACAAATTCTTATTTCTCCCTTAGTCTTCTTCTCTTGGACCACCATAGGGCTTACCCAATATGATTGTTCTACTAGTTCAATGATACTTGCAGCTAGCATTTTGTCAATTTCTTCTTTGACCTTCTACTTATAAATGGGGTTCAATCGGTAGGGGAATTGCTTGACAGGACATGCATCCAGCTTTAAAGTGATGTGCATAACCCCCAGGTCCCTTGTAATACCTTTGAGTTCTGACAAGTTCGTAGGAAAGAGGTCCTGGTACTCTGTGAGAATTTCAGTGACTTTCCCAACAGTATCATCATCCCAGTAATCCCCAATCTTAGCCAACTTAGGTTGTTATTTTGTTCTAGTGTTGACTTCCCTCAGCTTAAGAGGCTTGGTCACATCGACGGTCTGCAGTGGGGGTCCAGAAACTACTCGTTCACCCTCTGATTCTGGGATAGTGATATTACACGGGTCTTCGTCACATTCCTCCACTGATAGATTGCGACAGTTAGCAATATAATGCATCTGTGTATCCTAAGTTGATACCCCATATTCCACATGAGGGTGTTAGTCATCAAACACTAGGGAATTGATGTCCTACATGGCCTCATCTAATTCCACAGTTCCACCTATCAACCCAAACGTCCCACAAAGTCGTCCCTCAGGGTCTCCTAGTGGTGGGTGCACTTATGTAGCTCTGTATCTAAGTACCATGTGGTGGGGATTGGTCCCAAGGCATGAATGAATAGGTGGGCCCATTTGTCCCTTATCCTTTTGCACCACACCCCCATCCATGTGGAAAAGTGCTTGCATGGGTCTCCTTGGCCAAGTAAAGTCTCCATTTGTAGATGAGCTAGGGGCTCAAACCATAGGATCGTCATCTTGTGGAATTCCTCCCAATCCTGAAAAGTATCCTTGTGAGTTTTCCACCACCACGTAGGAGTTGCGTGCATGGCTACGTTAAACGCCCACATTCTTCATTCCCATGGGACTTCTGCTTCAAATGCTCTAATAAAATCCCTAATACTACCAGAATCATCAAAATAAGGCAGCTCTCTTACCTCTAAGGAGATACACTAGAAGATTTTTGTGATCCTAAGACGTCGTAGCACAGATACATTATGCAACCAGTTCTGCCAATTTTTGATCTCCCCGTCGGAGCCAGAGAGGCATTCACTATCTTTCTCCCAGCACAGCATGCCATCAGTCATAGGATTAATCCAATCTTTGTCCTGGGTGGTTAGTTTATAGATATGATCCACGTCGTCTCCTTCACGCATGGGTTCTGTATATCGTTCTCCCTCTGTTGGGTCTAGAGGGACTATTACTCTTGTACCCACATTCTCAAAAACCATGCTCCTCTTCTTCAAGTTGATAATGCCTCCCATGTCTGTAGCCTAATCTAGTCCTAAGAGAACAGGATAAGGGTCGAAATCCTCTAAAATTTGAATTACCTCAAAATCCACGTATACCCTAACTCCTGTGACATCTACCATAATCTTAGATAGTGTTCCCAGCGGTATGATCTTTTTTTGGTTACCATCCGCAGCTGTATAGTGGACCATTCTAGCATAGGTTCTCCCATCCTCTGCCATCTTTTCTTAGGCAGGACATTTTCATCAGATCCTAGATCCAAGATGACCTAATCCATTTCATAATCACCAATTTGTGCAGTGAGCCGCATTTCCCGACTAGTGCATTTCATAAGCTTGTAAATCTTGTGAACATCTTTAACTTATGTTGGAGGGTAAGTTTTTTCTGCGCAACTGTCTATTAGTGCTTGAAGATTTTCTACTTCCCTCTAGTTGCGTAGCAGCTTCATACATGATTGCAGGAATGGTTTGAATTCTTCGTCCGCTTTTAAGTTTTTTGGAGCCTTGGAAGTAGATGCCTCATCCTTGGTAAAGCCTTTGCGAGCTTCTAGGAAGGTTTCTTTATCTTTCTATAGGTCCAAGATTTCCTTCTTGATAACAACTTTTCGGATAAGGGGTTTAGCTGCAGCACTTTCCTCAGCTCCTCCAGTAGCCATACCATTGCGCGTAATGACATTAATATTGGGTCCCTCATCACGTGGTTCTGCCTTAACCCTTTGTATATTCTGCGTTGGATTTCGTTATTTTTCCTAAATATTTGTTATTAGCACCGAATAATCTTCAATCACATGATCCAATTCTCTACAATATGTGCAAGATTATCGCACAGGGTTTGGACAGTCCCTTGCGAAGTGTCCTACTTCCCCATAATTATAGCAAAACAAATGCCCTCTTCCATGACCTGTGCTTCTGCCTCTCCCCCCTGGCCTCTGGCAAGGGAACCTCCTCATCTCAAGGGGGATAGTGATGATGAAGGGTCAGCCTATACCCTGTACAGGTTTCCTCGGTCTATCACTAGGTCATATGTCCAGCAGTTGTGTTCGTCATGTCCCACAGATGAGCAGAATCAACACCATTGTTGCTTCAACTTTGGAACATAGGCACGAAGACGGGGGCAGTGGTTGGTATCATGCAGTCTAGCTACGCTACAGTCAGCGCACCATAACATGGGGCCACTTGGTTCCCAGCTTCTTTAGGGCACAATGGGTTGGCTCCCCCGACCTGCATGTAGTCTACCAGCAAAGGGCATTGATCCTTGGTGTGGCCTGACACCCTACATTTTATGCACCATACATTTGGACTAGCTCCTTTCCCTCACTCCTTCTGCAAATTCTGGATTTCAAGGTGCATAGCTTCCATTTGTCCCTGGATCTGTTGTATCCCAAAATGGGCATCGCTTCTTAGCGTAGCTTCTAGCTTCATGGAAATCTCTAACGTTGTTTCTTTTGTATCAATCACTTGCTGACCCATAGGTCCAAGTAGCGTGGCAATGAACCATTCTTTGTGTTTTGTATCCTCATAATTAAATTCCCCATCTCTGATAACCTTCCTTATCCGCTTATCAGCCTCCCATACTAACTCAGTGGGCCCCTGTTTGAAGTCTTTCAAGTCAATCACAAATTGAGAGTAGGACTTAGGCTTCCGAAACTATTGTTTTAAGGCATCCTTAATTTCTTGTATTGATGGACTACATGCTTGCCTACGTACCCCATGAACCAATCTAAGGCCCTCCCTTCAAAGGCTAGGGATATCTGCGCCCTTTTCACAATGTTGCTAGCAACATTATACGCATTCCATATTGATTCTGATATGAACCAAAATCGATCCATGTCTTCATCTCCCACACCGTTGAAGGTGGGCGGCTTCATGTGTGCGGCCATATCTTCTTCTGGTGGTGGCAGAGGGGTAGGTGAGTTCTTTCCCTTACACTGATTCGACGATGGTGTAGCTAGAGGACTAGTTCCTGCGTGCATAGATGGCTCTCTTAAGGAGCTGTAGATGGATCTATCCCATTATTGGTTGACTCAGTAGTACTTACCACTTCGTGTTGTACTCTCACCCTAATCAAAGGTCATTCATTTGGTGTGGATGCACAAAATGCATTTTTCGCAAAGTAATATTTTTAATTAGTAGCGAAAATGTTCATAAAAGCTTACCTCGTAATCCTTTGAAGAACCTTCGCTCTGCTTTAAAGTAGGATACAAACTTTTCGACTACGAATTCTGTTACAAATCCTCCTAGCACACTATCCACCCAGTGATCTACAGTTTGGGTGATTGTGTCGTCAACCTTCTCCAACTGTCAAATCAATTCCAGTGTCCACTACATAATGTGATTGTCTTTCCGGCACATTTCAAATTATACTAGCCTTGCTAGCCACTCCTGGAGCTCGTGTGCAAAAGTTACAAAGAAAATTTCATATACTTTTGTGAAAAATATTTGTTCTTCCACTTCTCAGCTGTCATCTTTGTGCTATGATTCTCTTTTATGGAAAATTCCTGAATCTATTTCTCGAACTAGTCTTCGAGCTCCAGTTTCTCAAGTCTCCAACGGCATCACGGCATTACCCGATCTTTCTCTCAAAAATCTCCCGGTCCTGGCAACAGAACCATTTGTTGGTTTGAGAGGTCCTGACCCAGGTTCAGAGTGAAGGCTTGCCAACAAACCCCTATACTACTGGCCCTTTCGGAAATGACTTGCTTTCACAGGTCAAGGTTCACCCAAAGTAGTATGGGTGGGTGTTGGAACTAGGTTTCCACACCTTGGGAGAAAGTGGATAATGGAGGCAGTCCTTATCAAGAACTATCAAGCTCGCACCGAAGTAGTTCATTACCAAACCATCAAAAATATAGTAGGGAAGCTTATAACCTTTTATACAACATGTAACGTAAACATAACTATTATCATTAAACAGATCTCAGCAAACTATTCGCATCCATGTGCACATCAATAATCACTACCATAAAATAACACAATCGCAACTTGACAAATAACACAGAGATATTTCAACCGTAAGCGCAACTAACCCAGATAACACAGAGATAATTCAACTGTAAATGCAGAAAACCCAGATAACACAGAGATACTTCAACAGATTGAACATTCATTAATCATCCAAAATCCAGTTACAACCCAAGTTACTACCGACATACACAACCAGCAGGGTCCTCACACAGCAGGACTGAGGATCTCCACGCACACATCCAGCAGGTGTCCTTACCAAAAACTACCCAATACATATCTCAACAGTTCATACATAGCATCAATCTTACTTCTTGCCTACTTTTAGACTCAAAATATCCATCTAATTATATCAACATATCCTACGCTATCTCGTGGTCCGCAAACCGTGGTTTGCAGACTCTAGGTCTACCCTATTGGTGTCTCGTGATTTGGCAGATTGGTATACCAAATGACAGGGTAACATGAAACCAATATTTGGAGCCCTAGGACATAGCCTTCCTAGACTCAAAGAGGGATATCTCTAGTTTTCTGCAAAGGATATGAACTTGTTTGCTTTAGATGGTTGATTTTAGGCTAGTTATTAAGTTTGAGGTTTTGTTGTTTGTTTTGGTTGGGTATAATGATCAAGAAACATAGGTAGAATGAGGAAATTTCTAAGTCATTGGGAAATGGGGTCTTATGGAAGTCATTATAAGTTCATCAATGGATCAGGGAGCATTATAGGTAAAATCTATCTTGGTCAGTGGATCTTCAAGTTTTTAGGGGTAATGAGATGGACATCAATTGTAAGAATGAAAAATAGGGTAAAGGGAAATTAAGAATCCCTTATCATATGCACTTCTCAACAAAGGGACTTAAATATCACTAACATGAAGAGGCAATCAATAGACAGGGAAAACCATAAATTCTATGATCCACACAACAACAGATAATAATTCAAGACAAAATTTTCCAATGAAATATAGAAGGCGAGAAACTCATTTAAATTCTAGTGATTTCACCTTCAAGGACATAAAACACTTAAGACACACATATAAGTGTAATAAGAGAAGACGGAACTCCTAAACATCCTTGATTATAGCAATGGAGATCTCTAAAACAATTAGTTAAGCAAGTACAAAGGGTATGATCGAAACAAAACCTCTTTGGCAGACTTTAAAGAACGATACTTTAGAGAGAGACTTCAAAAACAATGTTTTAGTGGCAGCAAGTAAGCAGGGATAACCATAAATCATTCTTGATACCAACTATACTCAACTATTTATGAAATAAACAAGCTTAGGGGGTCTAGAGAGCAATTAAGAATTCTCTAGAATGTCCTAGCAGAAGAAAAAATTAAGGAAATGAAGAATAAACAGAACTAAGGTGCTTTCAAAAGACATTTCTTAGCCTAAAACTTTTATTCTACTGCAACATATAAAGGTGGAAACATAATGAAAATAGAAAATAACAATAACATATTAGAAGCACTTCACCAACAACCAAGCTCAGGGATCCAGTGATCTACCCTCCTCCATCAACAAACAAAGTAGGGCATCCACAAGTTCCAAGACGTTCAATTTATTTTCAACTTCCAAGAGACTATGTATTACTTCAAAGAGTCATCAAATACCAACAAGATAATGAGTTTAGATGCAATATTTATGATGCAAATGAGGAGGTGAAGCTAATCTAGGGTTTGAGTTTCATTTATTATAGAGTTATTGAATTCCTAACCTTGAAGACCGTGCAAGGCTCAAGGCAGGAATATCTGCAGATATTTCTCTGAGCAATAACTTCCATCTTAACTTCATAAGGAAAAATAAGCGAAATGTTTGACTTTAAGTCCTATTCATAACTTTTACAATAATTGTTTAATAGATAAAAATATTTCTGACTCAGTTCAATAACTGCCTAGTGCTTTATTGAAGGAAACAAAGCGCTAGGTGGCCAAAAATATGTTCGAGAAGATTAACTGCCACAGGCTGAGTCTTTGAATTTGTCTTGAGTTAATCTATCCTTTGTTTTATCTTCAATTTCTGTCTTTAAGCCTTAAACTCTGTCTTTATGCTTTGACTATCTACTTTTTATCATATTTTCTTCAATTCTTTTTTATCTCTGTTCTACTTATTTAATTATTGATTTTATTTCTTTTGATCCTTTTGCCTTTATTCTTTTTGTCTTTCCATTGTCTTCCTTCCTTCTTTGACTTCTACTTTGATTGTCTAATCCTTTGATTTCATCTTCTGAACTGTGATTAGCCCTCTAATCTTTATGCTTTCTTTTTCTCATTGTTTCTTCAATTTCTTATGTTGTATGTGTGTAGGGGAGATTGTATTCATGAATGGAGGGTTCCTTTGATAATTAGATGACCATGTTTCATCGATGATCGACATTAGTGTAAATCCCCTGGCCATATTTTATTTGAATTTTCCTCTAGGATCGCCACCCATAGGTCAATTTGGTCGTTTCTTGACCATCAGAATGCCTTTTGGGCATTCTGCCATTAAACCTGCACATACAAAACACATTTGTTAGTTAAAAACCTGTTGGGAGGGCTGAAGACTGCTTTTTATGGGGTTTCAGGCTGTTGGGATGCTCTGCAGAGGAAAGGATGGTGCAGGCATAGGGTTCCGAAGGCGGAACCAGGAGAGATTCAAACAGAGGCGGGAGAAATTTGAATTTTGGCACGAAGGGTAAAGGTGGTTTTGAAAACCATAAATGGTTTATCTTATGGATAGAAGGCGGTCAATGGTTTTGGGTCGAATGGATGCTATATACCCCAGAGTTTGACGTGTGGCAGGGAAAAGTTGCATATTTCACGTGGGTTATAAAACTTTAAACCCATCGCAACTTTATTTTTGATATGCATCTTGGGCCATTGGATCTTAGATTTGGAGATCAACGGTGCAGAATGGCTCAAGGGAGTGGTGAGTAGGTTTCGGGAGCAGAGCTTGGGGACAGGTGGCATAATCCAAATGGATGTATGGTATAGTGGAAGGTGGGGCCTGGGGCCTTTAAAAATCAATGAAATGCGTTAATTTCATATGGTTTATGGAGGGGGGATGGGTGTAACAAAATGGCGGGGCCCGCTCTTAATATTTAAAAGGTGAAAAGTGGGGGGGGGGGTTTATAAGGTTTGTGGGGTTAAATAAAATGAAAGGGGTGGAGGTATATTTCAAATGGGGAAGGGGATAAGAGATAGTGGAGGCCGAGGTCTCATGTGGGCAAAGGGGGCTTGGGCTTAGAAGAGAGGGGCTTAAGGCCTTTTATATAAAAAAGGGGCAGTTTTAGACATAAAAACAGGGTTTTTAATAGAATTAAAAGGACCCGATAGTTTAGGACTCAATTTTAAACAATTTAAAAAGGGAGATTTTTACATTTTTTAATATTTCAAAGGAAAACATGATTAATGAAGGGGTTTTATGAGGGTTTTGAGGAAAGGAGAAAATGGGTTTTTCAGAGGAAAAATTCCATGAATGAGAGTGAGGGTAAGGCAGTGGAATGAGGCAAAAAGGAAAAATAAATGAAGTCCTTCTTTGTAGTAGTGGGGTAGAATTTTTAGAAGACAAAGAGGGGGGAAATTCAGTGAAACATTTTGACTCAGGATAATGAAGGCGGTGAGATTTATAAAAGTCACAATATTTCTCAAATTTTGTTTTTAGAAATCTCAGGTCATAATTTAGTCATACTTTAATATCAGCAAAAATTATTAATGACTACCAGTGGCTCCACTTGGGGAGGGAAACTCCCTTTTGGAGGTGTTCAAAACTTTCTGTTTATCAAATCTTTGAGTTTTTGTAGACAAGTGGCTTATCCATTTGGTAGATTTTCCCTTCTTTTCACTTGTTGATATTTCTTTTGAAGTGATAATCTCAATAATCTGCAACATGTGATTCTTTCAATAGCATTGATACCTACCCAACCTTCTTGTCATAACATTTTTTCTTCTTTGAGTGCATTTGAACTAGCATACTCTTGAATTTTTTATTTTGAAAACAGAAATAAACTATCTACTCCCATCCTTATTTCTTCCAAGAGTTTAGATTAAACTAGTGAACCCTTTTATTTTCTACCTAGGCTATTTGATTGCCAAGAGTAAGCTGTTTGGAAATCTTGATTCTCTAAAATATTGACATGAAATTTAAAGCATGGTTTAAATCAAGATTAGGCAGTTTGACTTACCATGGTTGTGGCATTGAAACAAGCTGCACACAATCATTATTTTGCATAAAAGTAAAATAGAAAGACAAGGTATGTAATTTATCTTTTGAAAATGCATCCTCACCTTGCTCTTTGGTTCTGTTTTGAGCATGTGGAACCAATATCTTTCATTTCCTAATCTATATTTCTTGATAAATCAAGTATAAATAGTTTTGACAATCATTGTTTCCACTAACTTATCAACATAAATTTAAAGCATGTTCAGCCATGATTAGACTAGATGACTGAACAAGATATTCATTTTGAATCAGTAGTGGCATTTAGGCTTGCACACTTTCAGTAGTACTGTTTTTTGGGTATGGGGCTATACCTCTTTTGAATATGCTCTCTTTTTCCTTTCTTTCTTTGTTTTTGTATTTTTGTTTTCAATATTTTCTCATGCAATGTTTATTTACAATGAATGAAAGCTTTGAAGTTAGAAATCTTGACAGAAATAATGTTTGAGCATCCTTCCATTGAAAGGACCTCCAAATAATTCTTCTCCATTCAGTCCTTGTAAAGAGAAAGCATTATGACCCCTAATTGGATGAATGATATAGGGCTCTTTCCACAAATTCTCAAATTTTCCATGCTTACCTCTGTCTTCCCTTCTAGAATCCCATTTCAAGACTGTGTCTCCAACTTGGAAATTATTAGCTTTAGTCCTTCTGTCAAAGATATTCTTGATGTTTTCTTGAACTGCTTACGTCCTTTTGTAAACTTCCTCTCTTGACTGTTGCAAATGAATAGTTTGATTCATCCTTCTCTGCATGTCCTTTTCTTCTAATTGCACTTCTGGGAGAAGTTTCATGACTGGAACTCCCAAGGATGTTGGGAAGACTCCATCCATGCCATAAACCAACTAATAGGGAGACATATTGATTGATTTTTTTGTGGTTAATCTATCAGCCCATAAAGTATGAACTAGCTTACTATGCCATGATTTCTGATTTTGTTCCAGCAATCTTTTGATAATGTTGATCATGGTTTTGTTGGAGGATTCAACAAATCCATTTCCCTTAGGGTAGAAAGTTTTGGAGTGTCCCACTGTGATATGATATTTATAGCAGAAATCAACCATTCTTTTGGATTTTAAGGCAACAACATTTTCTGTAATAATCTTTCTAGGACATCCAAATCTAGATAATATGTTGGTCTCAAAGAACTTGATAATGACTGAGTCAATAGCATTCCTAGAAGGAATGGCCTTTATCCACTTGGTAAAATAAGCAGTGGCAATAAGGATACACTTATGTTGAGCAGATGAGGTTGGATGAGTTTCTCCAATGAAGTCTAAACTCCATTGTTGAAAGGGAGCGTCAATATTGATGGGATGCAAAGGTAAAGTTAGGAGTTTTCTCTTGCCATAAAAAAATTGGCACTTATGGCAAGTCATGACTAGTTTTTTAGTATCAGGGAAAAGGGTGGGGCAGTAATAGCCAGCTCTAAGAATCTTGTTTGCTGTTGCTTTCTAGTAAAGGTGTCCTCCACGCTCTCCCTCATGCAATTCATGCATGATCTTTCCTGCATCATTCTCAAAGCAAAATTTAAGTAATATTCCAACAACATTTTTCCAATATAACACTCCATCTAAAATGCAGTAAGTTAAAGCTTTTTGTTTCAAGAATATAGCTTTAGTATTTGATAAAGAGGGAGGGGTATTGAGATAAAGAAGCACATATATGATATCAACATACCAAGAGGAATTCAAAAATATTTCTTCAATGTATGGAGTAGGGAATTCGTCCTGTTCTTCTAAAACATCAACCATATTTATATCTAATGCTTGGAAATTTGATTCTACCATGAGTTTTGCTAATCCTTGTCCTTTAATCAACTTTGTAGGTCTGATTTCTAAATCATATTCTAAAATAATAGCAATCCATTTTCCCCTTTTTCCATTAGAGTCTTGATTTAGAATCTTCTTGACAACTATATGTGGGACAAAAGCAATGATATGTGGATGTAAGATGTAGACTCAGAAATATTTCAATGCTTTTATCAAGGCTAAGGCTTGCTTCCCCATGATGTTATATTTGAGTGGAGCATCTCTTAAGGCTTTACTGAAGAATGATATTGGTTTTTCTTGGCCTATGTTATTCTTATACATCAACACTGCAGCAATGGTGTGTTCAGATGCAAATGAAAAAATGTAGAAATCCTTGGTGAAATCAGGACTCATAAGAACTAGTGTTTGAGCAAGAGCTTGTTTCTCTAGTTCAAATGACTGTTTGGATTCTAAGGTCCATTTAAATCTTGTTTCCTTTTTTAGCATGTTTGTGATATTCCTCAAAAGTTCAGAAAGGTTAGGGATGAACCTTCTCAAAAAGTTGATCTTCCCAATGAAAGATTGCAATTCTTTGAGGTTTATAGGATAGATGATTTTCAATATGCCTTCAATCCTTTTGGGATCTACTTTGATTCCTTCTTCATAAATTATGTGGCCTAGGATTTTTCCTTCCTCGAGAACAAAGAGTTTTTTCTTGGGATTCAAAGATAAGCCATATTTCCTATATTTCTCTAAAAATTTTCTCAAGTGGACTAAATGCTCTTTGTCAGTTTTGGAGAAAACAGTGATATCATCAAGGTAAATGAATATAAAATAGCCTATGTTTTTTGAAAAAGCTACTTCCATGGCCCTTTGGAAGGTGGCCCCTACATTCATCAAACCAAATGGAATTTTAACGTACATGAATGTACCCCAAGGTGTGGTGAAGGCAGTTTTGTGTTGATCACTTGGGAGCACTAGCACTTGGTTATAGCTTGAAAAACCATCCAAGAGTGATATTCTTTTAGATCCAACCACCTTTTGGAGTATGTGATCCATCTTAGGCAAGGGATAATTATCTTTCAGGGAGGCTTTGTTCAGATTTCTAAAATCAATGCAAAGCCTGATTTCCCTTGTCTTTTTCCTAACAGATACAAGGTCGAAAACCAACTGTGAGTATCTAAGAGGAACTATGATCCTAGCATCATAAATATTTTTGATCTCTTTCTCAACTAAAGGTAATAAAATAGGGTTTATCCTTCTTAGTTTTTTTTTTAAAGGTTTCTGATTTTCCTTAAGAGGAATTTTGTGTTGAATAATGTTGGTATCATATGATTTCAGATCTTTGTATCCCCATGCAAACACATCTCAAAATTCTTTGAAAAGTGAAATATATTCCTATTTGATATGAGTAGGAAGAGTTCTAGATAACTTGATCAATTTGGGTTCATTGATGCTGCCTATTTTATGTTCTTCTACATTAGTTTCTGTAAGCTCCATATTTTGTTTTTTAGCTACATCATTGAAGTAAAAAAGCTCTTCTAATGGTGTAAGGCCCCTTGGTATTGAATCATGTTTTCATTGTAAAACCTCAAGGTCCTTTTGATTTAAATTTTCAAGTAATTCTGCCTTATAAAGATGTTAAAATTGATTTATATCAGTAGTACAGGGTAGCTCTATTTCAGAGACCTGTTTTTCATCAAAAAAATATTCTTTATGGCTTGAGCTAGGAGTTCGTATAGAAAAATCATTTTCAGATTGCAGAAAATCATCAATGTGTTTATCTCCCTCAAACACTTGCCAATAGTTTTCATTTTCAGGGACTGTAGGTCTATTTTTCATTTTGACAGTGAATAGTTCATTTACATGGGGTACTTGACAATTGCTAGCAGCAAAGGCGAGCTCATTTGCAAGGTTATTTTGAGCTCTAGGAATGAAAGTGAGTTCATATTTTTCAAATGTTTTCAGGAGATCTAGGGCAGTATTCCTATATTCTCTTAATCTTGGGTTTTTGGCTAAATACTCCCCCTTTATTTACCTAATAATCAGCTCTGAATCTCCTTGGATTGATATTTTCTTGGCTCCTAAATCTTTGAGAAAATGTAGGCCAAGGAGGAGAGCTTCATATTCTGCAATGTTATTAGTGCATTGGAAATTAAGTTTGTAAGAATGTCCTTTGTTTGTATTATATATCTATACACCAGCTCCAGAACCAGCTTTGCTACAAGAGCCATCAAAGCTCATGTTCCAAATTGTTTCTATCTCATTCTCATCCTCATTTTTTTGTTCAAGGCTGCTAAAGTTTGAGTTGCTATGTTTTTCATTTGAGGGAAAATTTGACTGTTCAAGTGGGCTTAACTCTTTTTCATTATCATTTTCTTGTGTGCTAATTTCATCTTCATTGAACAAGGTAAATGAATCAAGATTTGAATGAATGGAATAAACAGGAGTGTTGTTTGGCCTATCTATGTTTCTTACCATCTATTTCATATGGTATTCCCTATACAACCTTCTTGTCTAGTTAAAGAATGTAATGGGAGAATAAGACATGTCCATTTGAAGACTCCCTTGAAGTTTGGCTCCCCATGATCTGGATAAAAGCATGCCATACTTTAGGGGAATGGCAGCAACAACTATGTCCATAACTAGACCCTTAACATGAATTTGTGCCAGATTGACACATAGATCCTTTATCAAACCTAAACACTTGACTCTGCTTGAATCAAAGGAATATAGGTCTTTGTAAGGTTTAGTAATTTCTAGGCCTAATATCTCCATGACTACTTTTGGCATAAGGTTGTGAGAGGCACTAGAGTCTAGCATGGCATTGTGTAAGATCTTATCATGTATATTTAAGCTGACATGGAATGGAGGGATGGCTCCTTCTACTTCAGGACCAAACAACAATTATGGTTTATCATCTATCAAGTTTAAAGTATCAGTATCATTTCCTATATTCAAAGATTTCAAAACTTGATTTTTATATACATCCTGGGTTACTAGTTCAGCTAAGGGTATGCTAATTTTGATCCTGGAAATTTCTCCCTCAAGGCTGAAAGGGACTAGTGTTTTTGACATATTTACATCTGTTTTGTCAAACATAGTCTTTTTAGCAATTCTATTTTGCTGAGTTTTATTAGGACTGTTATTTTGGACAGATTTCTCAGGGCCACTAGTAGAAGTACCAGGGCAGCTTGGGTCAACACTTAGCTGATAGGTTTTGTCCTTTTTTAAGTCAGTTTTCGTAGCCATAGTTTGAGAATTATTTGTTGTCTTGTTAAGAAGATTTTCTGAGGTATTCCTAACTGGAGTTTCTGTGTTTTTATTCTTAGAGGTATCTTGGTTATTTTTGCTCCTAAAATCATATTGTCTGTGGACCTCCATTATAGCATTTTCAAATCCCAATTGGTAATCTTCAGAATCCTCATGGTTATTTCAGTTTGTTTTGAGGAGAAGAATCCTTGTTCTTCTTCAGCGAGAAAAGCATCACCCTCATTATCAGATCCTATCAAATTTACATGATTTTCTTCCAACCTTTATGTATCCCTTTCTTATTCTTCATTTACATATTTTTCTTGGAAATGAGGCCTAATTTGTTGGTCATTATCTCTTCATCTATTTTGAATAGGATCTCTTCTAAAATTTGGATTTCTATTTTTGTTTTAGGGATTTACTTGGTTCTCTCTGGGAGGTTCTCTATCAATTAAGTTTATCTTTTCCAAGATTCTTTCAATTACCCTTACTAAGTTATCAATTTTGGCATGAGATGATGAGGTTAAGGCCATTGTTTCATCTTTGTATGTAACCCTTTTTTTTTATTTCAACCTTGCTCTTTTCTCAATTAGATTTTCTTCTACACTTATAGCTCCCCTCTGTATATCCTCGAAAGTCAGGGGGTCTCTTTCTCTTAGCTGATAGGCCATGTCTGGGTCAAAGCCCTTTGGAAATTTTGCTAAAGCTAAGCCTAGTGGAGGTTTCATGTTTGGGGGAAGTGCATTGTAAACACTATTGAATCTAGTGTAGTAATCTTGGACACTTTCCCTAGAATTTATTTTAAGTTTGCTATATTCTGAAAGGATTTGAAGAGGGTTCTTTTTAATTTTCCATTTTTTTATGAATGTTTGGTATAAAGAAGGGATATCATTTATGCTATTAGGAGTTAAGCTTTTAAACTATTTTTTGGCTTATCCTCCTAAAATTTGGGCAAATATTTCCATCTTAATGGTCTCTTCTTCTATTTCCATGTAATCAAAGGAATCATCCATTTTATCTACATGATTTTGGGCAGTAGTAGATTTAGTTCCAGTGAAATGGGGAATTCTAGATTGATAATGATTTGGTAGAGGAACCAGGGGTTGTGGTAATACTAATGGAGGATACCATGTTGCCATGATAGGAGTGAATGAAAGATTTACAAGAGGCGTATTTTTGGAAGGGAAAGTGGGATGAAATGGAGTGTTTTGAACAGTGGATGTGTGGATGGGCATGGTTGAAGTACTTGGACCAGCAAACTGATTATGAGAAAATTTGTTATGGAAGGAGCTAAAGTGATGGAGAAGCTAAAAATCAGGAGGAGTGGAAGCAGAGGCTTCCCTACGAGAACTCTGCTGCAAATATATGGGCTCAAGGTTAGACTGGTCAATATCACTATGTGATTTGGTTCTAAATAAGTTCTTTGAATGGTACAATTCAAAGTGAGGATCTTTCAAGACTGTAAAGTTTTCAGGGACAGATCTTGTTCTTTGGATAGTCCTATCAGTAGTCAAATTTCCAGCTCTAGAATTTTGCCACAAAATCTTTTCTGGATCATCAACTATAGTAGGAGGATTAGGGTCTGGATGAGATCTGGTATTGATCCTATGTGAAGCCAGATTTCAAACTCAAAATTTTGAAGAGGCTGAAATTTTTTGGACCTTTTTCAGAAGGTTGAACTCTCACAGTGTTTAGTAAACTTCTAAAATATGGTACTAGGCTTCTAAACTTCTTAGGGGTGGTTTAATACAATCCTAAGAGAGTCTTAAGAGAACTAGTGAAGTAATAGGCCTATTGGGGCTAGTTGAGTCACTAGGTGGATATTTTTGGTTGTTTTGAAGATAAATGTGTATGGTCAACCACCAATACGTGACAAAAAACCAATCTAGGGATGTTTTTTGGGATTTTCTGAGTTTCTTTTCTATATTCCTAAGGTTTGCAAGAGTATTCTACACCTGAATCATCATTTAGCTAGGATGGTGAAACAAATAGAGTCTACTCTTGGCTATCAATTTGATTTTATTAAGCTTAGCTGAGGGTTAAATGAGTGTAAGAGTTTCTTAGGCTACTATGTACTTAGTCCCACCGTGACCGCGAGAATGTTGGTGTCCCATGATTTGGCAGATTGGTAGACCAAATGACAGGGTAACATGAAACCAGTCTTTAGAGCCCTAGGACCTAGCCTTCCTGGAATCAGAGAGGGATCTCTCTATTTTTTTGCAATGGATCTGAAGTTGTTTGCTTTAGATGGTTGATTTTATGCTAGTTATTAAGTGTGAGGTTTTGTTGTTTTTTTTGGTTGGGTATAATGATCAAGAAGCATAGGTAGAGCGAGGAAATATATAAGTCATTGGGAAATGGGGTCTAATGGAATTCATGATAAGTTCATCAATGGATCAGGGAGCATCATAGGGAAAATCTAACTTGGTCAGTGGATCTTCAAGTTTTTAGGGGTAATGAGATGGACATCAATTCTAAGAATGAAAAGTAGGGTAAAGGGAAATTAAGAATCTGTTATCATATGTACTTCTCAACAAAGGGACTTAAATATCACTAACATGAAGAGGCATTCAATAGATAGGACAAACCATAAATTCTATGATCCACACTAAAACACATAATAATTCAAGACAAACTTTTCCAATGAAATATAGAAGGTGAGAAACCCATTTAACTTCTAGTGATTTCACCTTCATGGACAAAAAACACTTAAGACACACATATAACTGTAATAAGAGAAGATGGAACTCCTAAAAATCCTTGATTATAGTTATGAATATCTCTAAAAAAATTAGTTAAGCAAGTACAAAGGGTATGATCAAAACAAAACCTCTTTGGTAGACTTTAAAGAATGGTACTTTAGAGAGAGACTTCAAAAACATCGTTTTAGTGGCAGCAAGTAAGCAGGGATAACCATAAATCATGCTTGACACCAACTTTATTCAACTATTTATGAAATAAACAAGCTTAGGGGGTCTAGAGAGCAATTAAGAATTCTCTAAAATGTCTTAGCAGAAGAAAACATTAAGGCAATGAAGAATAAACAAAACTAAGTTGCTTTCAGAAGACATTTCTTAGCCTAAAAATTTTATTCTACTGCAACATAGAGAGGTGGAAACATAATGAAAATAGGAAAAAACAATAACAGATTAGAAGCACTTCAGCAAAAACCAAGCTCAGGGATATAGTGATCTAGCCTCTTCCACCAACAAAGAAATCAGGGCATCCACAAGTTCCAAGACTTCAATTTCTTTTCAACTTCCAAGAGACTATGTATTACTTCAAACAGTCATCAAATGCTAATAAGATAATGAGTTCAGATGTTGTATTTATGCTGCAAATGAGGAGGTGAATCTAATCTAGGGTTTGAGTGTCATTTATTACAGAGTTAATGAATTCCTAACCTTGAAGACCATGCAAGGCTCAAGGCAGTAATATTTGTAGATATTTCTCTGAGCAATAACTTCCATCTTAAATTGCTTATTCATAACTTTTACAATAATTGTTTGACAAATAAAAATATCTCTGACTCAGTTCAATAACTGCTTAGTGCTTAATTGAAGGAAACAAAGCACTAGGTGGCAAAAAAATATTCGAGAAGAGTAACTTCCATAGGCTGAGTCATTCAAATTTGTCTTGAGTTAATCTGTCCTTTTTTAATCTTCAATCTCTGTCTTTAAGCCTTAAACTCTATCTTTATGATTTGACTGTCTGCTTTTTATCATATTTTCTTCAATTTTGTTTGATCTCTGTTCTGTTTATTTAATTAATTATTTTATTTCTTTTGATCCTTTTGCCTTTATTCTTTTTGTCTTTCCATTGTCTTCCTTCCTTCTTTGACTTCTGCTTTGACTGGCTAATCCTTTGATTTCATCTTTTGAACTGTGATTAGCCCTCTAATCTTTCTGCTTTCTTTTTCTCACTGTTTCTTCAATTTCTTATGTTGTCTGTGTGCAGGGGAGGTTTTCTTCATGGCTGGAGAGTTCCTTTGATCATTCGATGATCATGTTTCATCGATGATCAACATTAATGTAAATCCCCTGGCCATATTTTATTTGAATTTTCCTCTTGGATCATCACCTAGATTGGTCGTTTCTTGACCATCGGAATTCCTTTTGGGATTCAGCCATTAAACTTGCACATAAAAAACACATTTGTTTGTTAAAAACCTATGGGGAGGGCTTAAGACTACTTTTTATGGGGTTTCAGGATGTTCGGATGCTTTCCAAAGGAAAGGATGGTGCGAGGATAGGGTTTTGAAGGTGCAACCAGGAGAGATTCAAACAGAGGCAGGAAAAATTTGAATTTTTGCATAGAGGGTAAAGGTGGTTTTGAAAACCATAAATGGTTTATCGCCTGGATAGAAGGCGGTAAATGGTTTTGGGCTGAATGGATGCGATACACCCCACGGTTCAATGTGTGGCAGGGAAAAACCGCCTATTTCATGCAAGTTATAAAACTTTAAACCCATCGCCATTTTATTTGTGATATGCATATTGCCTCATTGGATCTCGAGTTTGGAGATCAACGGTGCGAAATGGCTCAGGGGAGTGGCGAGTAGGTTTTGTGAGCAGAGCTCGGGGACAGGTGGCATAATCCGAATGCATGCGGGGTATAGTGGAAGGTGGGGCCTTTAAAAATAAATTAAATGCATTAATTTCGTATGGTTTATGGAGGGGGGATGGGTGTAATGAAACGACAGGGCCCACTCTTAATATTTCAAAGGTGAAAAAGGGGGGGTTTATAAGGTTTGGGTGGTTAAATAAAATGAAAGGGGTGGAGGTATATTTCAAATGGGGAAGGGGCTAAGAGATAGCAGAGGCCAAGGTCTCATGGGAGAAAAGGGGTTTAGGGCTTAGAGGAGAGAGGATTAAGGCCTTTTATATCAAAAAGGGGTAGTTTTAGACATAAAAACAGGATTTTTAATAGAATTAAAAGGACCCGATAGTTTAGGACTCAGTTTTAAACATTGTAAAAAGGGAGACTTTTACATTGTTTAATATGTCAAAGGAAAAAATGATGAATGAAGGGGTTTTATGAGGGTTTTGAGGAAAGGATAAAATGGGTTTTTCAAAGGAAAAAGGCCATGAATGAGAGTGAGGGTAAGGCAGTGAAATAAGGCAAATAGGCAAAATAAATGAAGTCCTTCTTTGTAGCAGTGGGGTAGAATTTTTAGAATACAAAGAAGGGGGGAATTTAGTGAAACATTCTGACTTAGGATAATGAAGGCAGTGAGATTTCTAAAAGTCACAATATTTCTCTAATTTTGTTTTGAGAAATTTGGGATCATAATTTAGTCATCTTTTGATATCAGCAAAAATTATTGATGACTAACATACCCTTTGACCCATTAAAATACACTGGGGGCTTTTACCCGCCCCAAAGCCCTTGTGTTAGACTAACTACTACCAAAATATACCAAAAAACAACTAAATTATATATCAAAACATAGCTAGGGGACCCCATTCCAACAATAGGATATAAACATTAGTAGAAATTGAAAAACTTGAAATTTTTTATTCTCATAATTCAAGATTTGAAAAAACAATCTCCATTTAATATACTTTAGGAGTCAATTCTTGAGATCTCAAATGATAACATTAAATATCAAAAGGTTGAAATATAAAAGAAATATATAATTCAGAAGAAAAAAAAAACCCATAATAAATGAAGGATGTCGATAAGTTCCATCATTAGGTATATTTGGAGGGGTTAATTGTCACCTTTTTAGCCTTACTAGTCTCTCTTTATCACATTTAATACATTATGGTCATATGTCGCCTTGTGTAGATGGTGATTAAGGGTTTTCATAATTCAAATGCCTAATATGGGTTAAATTCAGGATAATCACATAGATAATCCATTTTTGTTGAAGATTGTGCAATAAAATATCGAAGGAGACAACAAGGATAGATTATAGGATGGTTGTCCACCTCCTTAACTCCTAAAGGCAGCCAAGGGATCCTCTAGATTCACTCCAACAACTCGAAATGAAAGGAAGCCAAGCAAGTGGATGATAAAGTGCACCAAAGATACACTTCTCTTGCAGTTAAAGGGGACACATCACCTTATTTTTAGGGATTTTTTGGTAGCTACCCATTAGGTTAAATAGGGAAGAGAAAGATCTCTTTAGGATTGAAATTTTGGAGGAAGCTAGTAGACTCTTAGCTCTTGTGATAGACTTTTGAGACTTCCATTGTTATGTAATGAGAATATTTGTGCAATAAAATGAGTATTTAGTTTGTTCTTCGCTGATTTAGTTTTAGAGAGTTGAGCTTTTGGGTTAGGGCCCAGTCCATTGTCCCGAGTCTCTATCTCTTGTGTATTAATGTTTATTTTTGTGCCATTGTAGGTATTTTACTTTATGAGTTTTAGCTAGCTTGCTTACGTTTCATTTTACTATTTTTGGTTTTCTTCCATTTCATGTTTGTTATAGTTTTAACCTTGTATATCATGGTACAGTAGCATATAAACTCCAAAAGATGTGTGTCAAATCCTCCCTCTCTCACCTCTTTCATTGGAGCTTGAGGAGGGCACATCTTCACCACAAGCCCAAAATTTCTCTTCAGTTTATGATTTGTTGGAAATAATAGATAGTCTATTGTAGTTATCATGAAAATATTGAGAATATTGAGTTAGATTTATGTTTTAACGCATAAGTAGGTTTACTTATCATATTCAACTCATCTTTTCTATCTTCTTCATCATAGATTTGTCAATTTTTATTGCATGAACAAGTAGTGTGCTTGAAATTTTGAGCAAAGTAGCAGAGGAGGACTCCACTAGCATCTGTAGCCCCATTTCTCACCTTTCAGCAATCTCCTTTCAACAACATCACCCTCCACCTTGTTTTTTAGATTCTCACCACCACACCTAGAGAAACCCTAGATGTTAAATACAGTCTTTGAGAGAAGTTTTGAGCTTTCCCAAGGGTTTGGCCACCTTCCAGCCACCTAAATACACCTTCATTTTAGCTTCCTTACCCATTTCCTCGTCAATTTAGGTCTCAAAACACCCTCAACCTGTTTCCTCTAGAATTTATAGGACACTGTATAACACTACAAGAAACTTGTATAAGATCTTGTAGCAGTGCCATTTAGCCTCTCCGTTAACCCAAAAACCATCTTCCAGCTCACCTAACCCTACCAGAACCTCCAAGACACCTTTAGATGTCAATACATGAGTCTAGGACCTTCTTAAGCCACCTTAGCACGTCCTTATTTTGCTGCAAAACAGATATTTACAATCATAGTTAGCCCATGAATAGATGAATTGTTAAGGCATAGAAGTTAAGCATAAAATAGTTAGAGTTTACTTAGCCATTTGGTGTAGGAATGAGTGATTATATTAGTCTTCCTTCTTGCAATTTCAATTCAACAATTTTCTTCATGAATGTTGCCTAGTTTACTTCTATTTCCGGCAATAGCCTAAATTGTAGATTTCCTTCCTTACAGAATATCTATATGTATCTTCTTACTTCAAAATATTCCTTTGATTGTTGATAGAGTAATGGTTTTGAGTCATTTGTATTTCTAGGTCTAATTCAGAAGTGTAATAGATTTCACTCAGAAACCCTAGCAATAGCACCCTTACGTAGGACTCAAAAGAGGATGGCATGAGTATAATGCATTTGTTGTGTATATATAACTGTCACCTCCAAGTTTGTACAAAACCCGGGTTGATAAAGTAAAGTAGAGTAGCCTCTCGGAGTTGCAGCACTGTTGGTACAATACAAGGGCTCAACATTTTTTGTCACCGTTGTTGGGGAAATGTCTAAGTAGATGCTTGATTCTATTTTAGCATTATTTTTTTTATTTTAATTTACATGCAGTTCCAAAGATATTGAAAAATAAAAAAAAATTTTGACTTTCATGCTTCGTAGGAGTAGGGATAACCAAGGAATTTTTTTACTAAAAACCATGACATCCCCACACATTCACCCTTCACTATTATTTAGTAACTGTGAGGTTGCACACACCATAGGTGAGTCTCTTGAACAATTTGAAGAACCTATTGGAGAAGAAGAAGTACTTGCTTCACCTAAGGAACCTGCTTCACCAATCCAAGCCATGGCTGGGACTCGAACCCAAGGAGTCATTCCCATTAGAGAAATAGATGGGGAAACTAGGATAAAGAACATCACTCCCTCATCCCTTCAACATTTCCTTGGACTTACCTTTGAGGATCCTGACACCTACATGTTTGAATTTGTTGTTATTTATCGAACCTTTGACTATGCCTCAGATGATCAAAATTTTAAGCCATTCCCATCCACCCTCAAGGATACGACCTTACGCTGGTTCATGGTTCTTCCTATGAATAACATCACTACCTACACACAGATACAAGAGGCCTTAAAAAAATTGTACAAAGACTACTATAGGTCCAAGGAGAATAAAGAGGAAATATTCACGATGACTCTAGGGCCTGATGAATCCCTTGAATATTGTGAAGAAATATTCTAGTTAAATTATAAAATATCCAACTGCATCGTTGATCCCAGATCACTTAAACTGGTACTTCTCTAGCAGATCAGGGAGGAGGTGATATAAACCCTTAATATGCTATTAGGATGAGATATCTACCAACTTCCTTACAAGGACATCAAAATTTTCTTCAGGAACCATTCTAGGGTAGCTAGGAATAAAGGTAGGGCTAGCCAAAGTATGACCAACAACCCTTCGTCTTCCACCTCCATCATGAATGAGATTGGAAATATGTTGGAGGAATTCAAAAGTGATATGTTGCACACCTTTTCTTTGAAAATGGACACAACGCAGATCAAGAGGAAGCAAAAGGAAGTAGAAAGAGGCTTGGCTATCTTATGCCCTAAATGTAATATAAAATACCCTCAAAATGAATGTCCATTGAATGTTATACAGAATTTCTTTGTCTATGAAGAAATTGATGTCACAAATAAGTGTCCCTCCTTATTTTGGCTCAAAGCTATATATAAGGCCGGAGAAACTCTGTTTCATAAATCAGAGAAGCCCTCAAGGGCCTAGGTCATATCAGTTGGGTATGAAAGGTGCACCTTAATCCTATTACCATAATAATCAGAATGCACTAATATTGCATTTCGGGTACACCTCCACTCCTCCATCATGGCCTACACCTCCTACTTGGCCCTACAACCCTCCATATCACCCTAATCCTATGAACCAACAATTTCAGAAGTATGTTCCTCAACCACCTCAGTGGAGAAACCCATCACAAGGGTGGAGGAATCAACATAATCAATCACCTGCTCTACTTCCTCCTCCCAAACCTCAATTTTATCTCACTCATATGCTCCACCCAAGCTACCTCAGATGCCTACACAACCCAATCCAAACCCAAAAAACAAGTAGGCACAATGGGTTTATAGTGGAGAGACATCTTATCCAGCTTATGTTGTGTAGATACATGAGATCAATATCAATTCAGAAAGAGTAATCCCAGACAATAATCCTCCATGTCCACCTCCATAGGTTAAGGAGGAAAAGGAAGAAAGCAACACTTAGGTCCAAAAACCTTATTTTCATGATCGCTTGATCCAATCTAGTTAGCACACCCTAGAGGAGACTGAATTCTGGGAGAACTGATTTTTTTTTTGTAAAAATACCCCTTCTCCAAGCCATTAAGGATGTCCCTATTTACAATAGGCTCATCAAGGAAAATTTCTTTAAGAAACCTGGAAGAAAGAAGAAAGATACCCCCACCATCAATGTAGTAGGACAATTTTCCGACTTAATGTTGGGAAGGGTGATCTTGCTGAAGTACTTGGACCCTGGTAGTCTAGTTGTAGATGTACACATAGATGGTGTCACATTCCCCAATACTCCGATTTATCTTGGGGCTACTATCAATGTAATGACAATGGACAATATGCTTAGACTCAACCTATAAGGGACTTTGAGGAAAACCATAATGGTTATGCAACTTTCATATCAGTCCAGAGTATCTGTGGAAGGAATTGTTGAGGATGTTATGGTTTCATTCGACCCTTGGGATTACCCTACATATTTCATGTTTCTCCAGCCAAAAACCAAGTTTAATGGATACCCTCTCATTCTAGGGAGCCTTGATTAGCCACTACTGATGCTTATATCATCTATCGGGTCAGAAACATGGCTATAAGTAATGGGCCCTTGTCTAAACAACTGGTATTATATCTTCTTGCCCAGCCCTCCATTGACCATGACCTACTTTTATGGTTGGAGGATGAAGAATAATAATATGAAGTATACAACACTACGCCCTATCGCATTTGTACCATAGATAATATTCTTAGAGGGGGGAAACCTAATTCTGACCTCATCGATCAAATCATCCAGAATGAGCTCCCCACTGATAGTCCACTTAATGACCTAGTCAAAGAGTCCAAGAGATACCCTTGGATGGAAGTGCACTCAATGGATTCAATTGTGAAACCACCAAGGTTCTAGAATTTGGCCCATAAAAATATCCAAAAATTAACTCATCCCTATCAACTAAATAAAAAGAGCAACTACTCCATCTCTTGAAGGAAAACCTTGATCCATTTTCTTTGTACTACAAAGACATGAAAGGGGTGCGTCCCTTGGTGTGCATAGATAATATCTACATTAAAGAGGGGTGAAAGCCTATGCACCAACCCCAAAGAAGGATGAACCCAGCTCTAAAAGACATATGAAAGGAAGGACTGCAGAAATTATTGGATGCATGTTTCATCTATTCTATATCAAATAGTGAGTCAGTATCTCCTCTTTTCCTAGTCCCAAAGAAGAATGGAAAATGGTGAATCTGTGTTGATTACAGGGAAATAAACAAAGCCACCAAGAAGGACCATTTCCCCTTTCCCTTTATAGATCAATTTTTGGATGGCTTTCCAGGAAAGAAATTATTTTTTTTCCTAGATGGGTTCAGTTGGTATAACCGGATCCAAATTAGCCCCAAAAACCAGGAAAAGACTAGTTTTACATGTCCCTAGGGAACCTTCGCTTACATAATCCTTCCCTTTGGGTTGTGAAATTCCCTAGATACTTTCCAAAGAGATGTCTTGAGCATTTTAAGAAGCTACTCCATGACTTGGAAGAAATATACATGGATGATTTAACACCTAATGGGGATTACTGCCAAGAAGCTCTCTCCAATTTGGGAAAGGTGCTGAGAAGGTACATTGAGATGCATCCCTCCCTGTGTCCAGAAAATTTTGAATTCTTAAAAGAGCAGGAATATTATTGGGCCACTCAATATCACAAGCAGGAATACAGGTGGACCCAAACAAAATCACCATTAGAAAAATCATTCCTGCTCCTCAAAAGCAGAGAGATATCAGAAGTTTCGTAGGTTTAGCTAGCTATTATAGAACATTTGTCAAAGACTTCAACAAATTGGCTTCAAAATTATTTTTTTTGTTGGCCAAATATTCTGAATTTATTTGGTCCATTATTTTTCAAGAATATTTGGAGCTCATTAAGGAAAATTTAACTACTACCCCCATTCTTTGAGGTCCAAATTGGGCTCTACCTTTCCACATACACATAGATGCATCAAAAAAATCTATGGGGGCATCTTTTGGGCAGTTGGAAGACAAATTATCCTATGCCATCTATTTCATTAGCAAGAATTTTTCCAAGGCTAAAGTCAACTCTATTATCACAAAAAATGAATTGTTAGCCATTTTCCATGTTTTAAAGAAATTTAGACATTACATCACTGGTTATCAGACCTTTGTACACACTGAACATGCACCCTTCAAATAATTAATGAATAAACCCAATGTTAATGCTAGAATAATTAGATGGTTGTTGTTATTACAGAAATTTGACCAGACAATTGTTGATAAATGAGGGAAGGAAAATGTTGATGCATACACCACAAGAAAAAAGGACATTGGTGAGGGTCATGCTTGTGATGGACCTTTAAGGTCCATCACCAATGTCACATATGGTGACGGTCCTTAAAAAAACGTCACTGTAAGTGTATATAGTGATGGTGCTTTAAGGTTCGTCACCAAAGCCATTTTCAATGACACTTTTGGTGAGGGTCGTTAAAGTCCCATCACCAATTCTCTCTTTGGTGACACTTCTAGTGATGAACTTTTAATGACCCTCACCAATTCTCTTTTTGTTACTTTTGGTGATGGTTAAAAAATGTTCGTCACCATTGATCATTCCAATGAGTTTTTGATGACGCTATATGCCTCTTAATATTTTTTTTTCAAAAGATAACGATTTAAGGCCATTATTGTGGAGTATTTTTTATGATATTTCCAAGGCCATATTGGTTATAATCAGTCAATTTTTTAAGAAGTAATTGGTATGTATCATTTCCCTCAAGTAATCACTAGTCAAATAGAGTTTTCCTATGAGTCAACACATGATTCATATCTATTAAGTTTATTATCTATAAAATTCCCTTTAGATAAAGTTCCACTAGTGTGTATAGGAAATATATTATTTAATACATAATCAAGCTTTGCCAATTCTATTAATGAGAAAGACCTAACACTCCTCAACAATCCGGGCACACCTTAAATTAATGCTTTGTCACACACTAACATTTCTTAGCACCTCACATGTCTTGGAACATCTTTGTACCTAGAACATCTTGTCATGAAACTGATGCCCAAGCACATGGTGGCATGTGCTAGCACAACATGGAACTCTCCTAGCATGTGTTAGCGTGCATGTAGTCCCTAGCATGCCCTGGAACACCTTGGTTGAATGCATTGACATACATTAGGTGCACTTGGCATACAATGCCACTTGGAATGTATTGGGACCTATTATTAGTGTGACTAGCATGTCCCTTTTGAAAAAGATAAAGTCCTGACTTATTGACCCTCTTATGTGTTCATTTCCTTACATTTTGGATTGGTTCTTCCTTTTGTTGCCTTGACACTTCTTGACACATATTTACATACCCTAGCACCCTGCAAATCCTTAGCACCTGACATGTATTTGGATATCTTGGAACTATTTGGAACATATAATTAGCACACCCTGGAACTCCCTAGCACACTTTGGCACTTCTTTACATGCCTTGATATTACCTAGCATGCCTTACCAATGCTTAGCATACCTTGTCACTCCCTCCTTGGCATGACAACTAGCACTCATTAACACTAGTCCCTGGCACACGTTCCTCATATTCATTAACTTCCATGAATTTTGACCTAGTTCTCCCTTTATGTTTTGTCTTATTACTCCTTAACACTCCTAAACATGCATTAACACTCTCTAGCACACCTTAGAAATCTTCCACATGCCATTCCACTTCATAGCATGCATAACAGTCCCTGACACATATTGGCACTTGGCACGTGTTGGTGCTTGGAAAGTCTTAAAATGTATGGAACACGTTGAGATGCCTTGGTATGATTTGGCATGATTTAATATTAAATTTATTTTAGATCAATTTTTGGAAAGTATATGAGAAGCAACAAAGGAAGACTTGGCACTTAGAATGCATTAAGACCTTTCACTTGGCACCTATTGGTGCATAGTCATGTTGGTGTGCCTAGCATACCCCTCTTAGAAAAGGTAAATTGATGACTAATTAACCCTCTTATGTGTTTGTTTCCTTGTAGTTTAACTTGTTTCTCCCTTTTGTTGCCTTGACAGTCCCTGGCACACATTGACACACCCTTGCACATCTTGGCATGCCTTATCACTTGGCACATCTTATCATCTTTGACATGCCTTCGCACTATCTGGAACATCTTAGCATTCCCTAGCATGCCTTGGTACTCATGTCCTCACAACAAGCCTTTACATTTTTTCATGACTTGGGAACCCAATCAAGTTCTTGGCTACTGTAGTTCATGTGAAAACGCTGGCCTAATTCAAGCCCAACAACTTGACCAATTACACCTACTACAAGTATATTGTGCCTTGTTCACCTAAGAACTGCCTATAACTCATCTTATGCCACTCATGTCCAATCTCAACTTGTCCCACTTAACTATTTACAAAGACAGGGATCACATGATCTAGCCATGCCTATAAAACAACTAATCGACATAGCTTACACAGGAAATATTTCATATGTAAATTTAGTTCATATAAACAATAGAACATTAACTGAGAGTTTGCAAGAACCACAAGATTCACAAGGCACACAAGATATACCCTGACACAAGCTGAGTGCCCCAAAACTTATTCACAACAATGTACAATATGCAATTATCTAAAATAGTTTAAAACATGAGCATGTATCCAAAGCGTGCCACATCTCATATAAAAAAAATAACTAAAGGAAAAACAATGTTGTGCCTAGCACAAAACGATCTTCCTTTGTCTAAAATTGCTATGTTGAACCCCTTATAACAACCGTAGGCTTGCCTCCTGTAAATCCTATTCTAAACTTCTCCTAACAGACTTCGTTCTTAGCACATTTGAATTCACTAACACTCCCTTGCACACACTCTTATTTGTTCCTTTCCATGAATTTTGACCTAGTTATCCCTTGATATGCCCCAACACTCCCTAAAACTCTAGTTCAACATGCATCGGCATTGTCCGACATGTGTTAGCATGCATTTTCATTCCTTTGCATGCCCTGACCCTCCCTATATTTCATGCCCTCACAACTACCCTTACTTAATTTTCGACTTGGGAACCCAACCAAGCCCTCACTTGACTACAAGAGCTTGACCAAGTTATAGTTACTACAACTAGACTATATTGTTGAATTGTGTAGCTTGGGAGGTACTCCACAAGCCTAGTGAGATGGATTTGTGTGAGTTTGGTCACAAAAAGCTTTGTGGAAATAGAAGCAAAGAAAAGGGATTTTGGACCCAAGACAGGCTTTAAAATCTAAAAGAAAATTAAAAAGGAAAATGAATATTTCCTAAGGTCTAACTCGATAAAACCCATAAGTTCTAGAGGGTTCCTAAGAGGTCTAGGAAAAAATATTTAAGGAGTCCTTAGGATAAAGGAAATAACATGAAGTGAGAAGGAGCTCATTTGATAAGGGGGCGAGGAGACATGTAGTCCTAAAGAGGCCATGATCATTATCATGTATAGCATTCATTAAGACACCTCAATATGCTTTCGCATGGTATAATATTAAATTTATTGTAGATCAGTTATTGGAATGTAGAAGAAAAGTAACAGAGGATGATTTGGCACTTAGAATGCACTAACACTTGGAACTTGACACTCATTTCCACCTAGTGTTTGTGTGCATAGCATGCCCCTCTTGGAAAATGTAAATTGATGACTTATTAACCCTATGATGTGCTCATTTCCTTGTATTTTAACTTTTTTCTCCTTTTTTTTTCCTTGATAATCCTTGGCATGTATTGTCACACCATTACAAATATTGGCATGCCTTAACACTTGACACATCTTAGCATATTTTACATGCCTTCAAAGTATCTGGCACATGTTAGCAATCCCTAGCATGCCTTGGCACTCATTCCCTCAAAAATATCCTTACATTTTTTCATTACTTGGTTACCCAATCAAGTCCTTAGCTACTCCAGTTCATGTGACATTGGTCTGCTTCAGCCATAACAACTTGATCAATTACACCTACTACAAGTAGATTGTGCCTTGTTCACCTAAGAACTTCCTATACCTCATCTTAGGCCAGTGATGTCCAAGCTGAACTTTTCCCACTTAAGAACTTACCAAGACAAGGATCACATCTATCCATGGCCATAAAACAACTAAGAAACATAGCTTACATAGGCAATATTTCACATGTATGTCTAGTTCATATAAATAGTGGAGCATTAACTTAGAGTTTGCAAGAACCACAGGATACACAAGACACACAAGATATAGGTCGGCACAAGTTGAGTTCCCCAAAAATTATACATAACAATGTACAATATTGAATTGTCTAAAATAGTTTAAAACATGAGCATTTGGCCAAAGTGTGCCATATTTCATATAAAAATAATAGATACAGGAAAAATAGTGTTGTGCCCAACACACAGTCTCCCTATGTTTAAAATTGCTTTGTCGAGCCTGTTTGCACTCTATAATTTAGAAGATTGGAAAAACTAAACTATAAAGAACAACATCAAACCGCTTTGGAGTCTAGGACCTAGCCTTCTTAGACTCAGAGAGGGCTCTATTTGTTTTATGATTTAAATTGATTTAACTTGCTGGTTATACATACTAATATTAGGCTAGTTAGAGTGATGGGGGTTGTTTTTTTTATTGATTGTGTGGTTGGATAGATAGGGTTGCAGAAGCTATTCCATTGGGCGATGGAGTAAAAGGCTGGAATGGCACATCAAAATCAAGAGAAAATCACAGGGCAAGCTAACTGTGATAAATGGATTTTAAGAGCTGTATGAATTATGAGGTGAAATAAATATTAAGGTTTCATAGTGTCTAAAGAGCAATTAAGAATTCTTTAATCAGACTTCAACAGAAAACATTCAGATTGTAAATTCGGATAGAATTAAGGCGCTCCGACAACGAATCTTAATCTAAAATTTCTTATTTACAATTAGATGAGAAGATACACAACATAGAAAACAATGGAAGAATTTAAACAAAGATGAAACACAACACCATTTTGACACAACTCAAGAATCCTGTAAACGGTCTTTGATTATTGATGTCCAGCTCCAAAAATTAAAGTGCTTCAATAGTAGTTCTTACAATACAGGTGCTAAAATATCCAACCTTTTATAATGAGAATTCTAGTGATATTTAACTAACAGCTAAGTCGGTTTTCCCTAATCTACCCTGGAAAACTTTCATTAATTACAATTTAAGCAAAAAATGGACAAGTATGGCCATGCAAGGCTATGATGAGGTGAATTTGTTAGACATCGTTGGTTGTATTAACTTCAATTACCCTTCTTGAATTATAAGGTGAACGCAATTGGGCTTTTAAAATTCCAAAAATACAAAGTGAGGCAAAATTGATGTCTGTCCCAGCCTTTCTTGCACCGCCTTGGCTGGATCATTAACTCCAGTGCGGCACTGATTGCTTTGTTGTCCTAATGTCATATTGTCTGGCACTAATTTTATGGAAAATGGTTGCTGAAATATATTATCCTTGTTCACATCTAAGAACCATCATAAAAAAACAAATTCCTGAAAATCTTGGGATGTTTGTCATGCCTTGAAAAATGGGCGAAATTTTTGAAAATAGAGGTCAAATCAGACTTTTTTTGTCCCCAATGGTAACACCTATGAAAAATATGAGATATTTTATTGTTATTTTCCTCGTTCTGGTCAAAAAACTCTCTCGGATTTTCAAAATTAATCTCTAGCGCTCCACAAAAATCGCCACAAAATCATGACCAACACAGAAAAAACAGAAATCCAAAAAATAGGGCTGAGAGATGGTTTTTTATCATCCCAACTGAAGACACCTGCTCAAAATCTGGGAGAGGATTTTTTTCTTCAACCTGTGTTGAATAAAAACTTCTCTCTTTTTGTCAAAATTCGTTCCCATCTGCCCGGAATCTCCCTCGAAAACGAACTGGTAAAACTGGCTAAAAAATGGTTTTTCATTTGGGGAAAACGGTTTTGCAGGAGAAAAGTGGTATTTCGGACCCTTATAAAGTGGTAAGTGGTAATATAAAGGGGGGGGGGGTGTGAATTCATGAGATATTGACACATAGGGGGTCCCTTTCTTGAAAACCATTCGTTCCGGACCCCCCCTTCAAGGATAAAGTAAGGAATATTGTAAAGGGGGGGTCAGAATGAAACGTAGGCCGTTGGATTTAAAGATGACAATGGCGTAATGAGGTGGAAAGCCTTTGCTTGTTGCCGGGTATTTTGGCCTATTTATTCATGAAATGAGCTATAAACCTCGTAGTCCCTAATTGACCTGTTATACACACAAAACATAGTGACGACTCGTTCACCCAGACCTAAAATTATGTAGAATTTAGTTATGAAGTGGCATTGCATCCGCGCACTTTGCAAACCTTACAGTTAATTAGTTTATAAAGAATACGATCATCGATGTGATTCGATGGGGTGGTGACATGGAGGGTAAATGACGTGTTGGGTAAGTGGGATGGGACCACAGTACACATCGCAATTCGTAGCGTTTAGTTATAAGCGTGGAAAATGTAAACTCTAAAATCTGCGAAGTACGATGCGCAGGGGAGGAGATGAGTGACGTGGTAGGGAAGAAGTGGGACTGGATCGCAGGCGTACTTCGAAATTCTTAAGTTTTATTTATAATCTGCAGGGTTAACTCCTTAAATTTGCGAAGTGTGGGGAAGAGGGGCCCACTGGCATTTGGCGGAGTGTTATGAATCGAAAGAAGGTTTTTAAGAAGTCAGTGTTATCAAGTTTTATATGATATAACAATGTATTGCAATGGCTATGTAATGGGGCAGAGCTGCTGAGGTGCGGCCGACTTACCGCATCACAAACTAAATAAAATAGACTGTGGGCACTCACAAGGTAAAACAATGCGATGCGATATCGCAAATCAACGATTGCATTATTTAAATTTTAGTTCCAATGCCAAATACATAAAGTCTACAAAATGCAATGAGGGCCCCACTTTGATCATGAAAGGCGGAAGAAAGGTAAGGTAACGTATATTTCAAAATGGAAGATGAAATGGAAGAGAAGCGTGGCAGGGAATGGGTTTCAAAGCATGGGAGAATATGGAGGAAATGAGGGGGGAAAAGAGGGTGAATGAAATGAAATGGAATGAGGGCATAAATGAAGTTTGATCCCCATCACACCTTGCCAGCAATAAATTTTCTCCTTTCCACTGAACTATAAGGAAAATTAATTCATTTGATGCTCTTTGACAGTCAGGGTCTCCCTTTCTTCTCTGAAAATAAATGACAGCCATAGAAAATTATTTTCAGTATATGAACAATATTCTAATCAGTGATCAGTCACCTTGTGATACTATGAAATACATGAGTCTAACAGAGCCCCTTATCGCAATCGTAGGCTAGTCTCTTACAAATCCTATCATGAACTTTTTCTAACACACTTCATCCTTGGCAGACTTGAATTCACTGAGACTCCCTAGAACACACTCTTATTTGTTCATTTCCATGCATTTTGACCTAGTTCTCCCTTGTGATACCTTGACACTCCTTAACACTCCTCAACATGCATTGACATTTTTCAGCATGTGTTAGCACGCCTTTTCATTCCTTGGCATTCCCTAACCCTTCCTAGTTATCGTGCCCTCACAACTACCCTTACTTAATTTTAACTTGGGAACCCAACCAAGTCCTCACTTGACTATAGGAGCTTGACCAAGTTACGATTAAAACAACTAGACTATGTTGTTAAATTGTGTAGCTTGGGAGGTACTCCAAAAGCCTAGTGAGATGGGTTTGTGTGATTTTGACCACAAAATGTTTTGTGGGAAAATAACCCAAGTGAAGGGGCTTTGGACCTAAGATGAGGTTTAAAATCTAAAATAAAATTAAACAAAAAAATAATATTTCCTAAGATCTAAGTATATAAAATTTGTAAGTTCTAGGGTGTTCTTAAAAGGCCTAGATAGGAAAAGCTATTTAAGGAGGCCTTAGTATGAAGGCAAGAACATCAAGTGAGAATGAGCTCATTTTATCAAGGAGGCTAGGAGAGATGTAGTCTTAAAGTAGGTCTAGTTAGAGGTTTGAGTAAGTGTTGCTAAAGGGAGGCCATGATCATCCACCAAGAGTAAGATCATCATGTGAGGGTTCACAAGAATGTCACATACCTTAATGGGTTCAAGATAGGAAGTAGGATGGCATATTGTGGTTCTCTTAGGGCAGATAAAGCACAAGAGAGGCAAATCATGAGAATTTGGGCATGTGATTTCAGTGGTGTTTCTGTGTGAAGTCCGCATCAAATTTTGAAATAGTAGAGAGGGTTGAGACCCTACCTTGTGTTGGTTACTAGGTTGTGAGGTCTGTGATAAATGCCAACACAAATGGAGGAGGGTCTGCACTAGAATTTAGGGCTAGAATAGAAGTAGTCACAGGTGGAATATTGATTGAAGTAACCGCAGTTTGAGGGTCGTAGAGATCTAAAGTTCAAGTCAAGATTCAGTCAAATAAATGACCAGAATCTATGGATCCATATGAGCTAGGTCGAGTCTCTTATAGAGGAAAGAGTTTTATTTTTTGCTATGGGTGGATATGGTTTGTTCTAAAGAAATTAGAATAGAAGTATAATTCCATATTTAGGGAGGTTTCCTAGCATGTTCAATCCATAAGGTATGTCATTAATACTGTGACAAATTTGAATAGAAGAAGAGGGGTTGTGACCCTTAGAGAGAGGTTTATCTCTACAATATATACCACAAATTTGGAAGATGGTTTGCATAAGTATGTGCAGAGATAGAAGATCCAAAGGAAGGTGGAACCTGAGTAGAAGATGGAGCAGAATAAATGTGCCATATGAGGAATGGATTGACATGAAGAGGAGTTTATTTTGTTGGACTGCCCATAGAGTTTTGGACAGAGATTTGAAGCAACCTATAAACAGTTAGTGAATGGACTGTTAATGGATGATTTGTGACCCTAGTTCAGTCATCTACAAATTGTTAGAAGGATGATAAGGTGAGTAGTTCAGATTTTTTCATAGATTGGACAACATAAAATTGGCACACAAGAATAGTGATTTTGAGAGGACTCAAATAAATATTAGGTGGCATATTTGAAGAGCCCTGGATGAGGGTAGTGTTGTGGGAACTAGATCAGTAAAAAAATTTACTGTGGTTGGGAAAATTGATGGCAGTCCAAGTACCATTGGAGGGTTGTTAGGTGACTATCAAAGAAGAGCTCTAAGTCCTGTACTTGTGAAGGAAAACAAGACTGGTAGAAGGGTAGGTGTATTGAGCCTAAGGACGTGCAAAATTTGAAGGACTAAAGTAGCAGTCAAATGCACTAGCCAACTAGCCCTATTTCACTGTATTGTAGGGTATTGTGTCATTGAGAAGAAGGGAAACCTCCATATCCCTAGACTTGTCATCTTGGAGCAGCAGTATGGAAAATGTGGGTAGACCAAAGAGTTGTTCACAACAGAGTTTTGAACAGCTAATCGAAAACTTTAAGTGTTGGAAACATTAAAGGAAAAAAGAGGTAGATAGAGGGAATTGTTTTTTGAGCCGAGTTCAGTAACATAAAGGAATTTAGCTCATTGATAGAGGCAGAATGAGGAGTTTCATAATGGGAGGAAAGAGGTCCTGCCAAATGTGTTTAAGACATGTGGATTGAAAGGGTTGTGTGTGTCCACCATAAAAAATTGGGTCAAGTGTTGTCTTGTTCAAGGTATATTGGTTGTCAAAGGACTAACACCAGGACCTAGTTGTATTCCTTGTATTAGTGTGACTGTAAAGGGCCAACATCCCTGGTGTGAGAGCTCTAGCTTATTCTATTACACTTTGTAATTTAACGAAGAAAGTTTTGAAAAAGTTATAAATTTTCATGTGCACTAATTAATTCCCTGATGTGTGTAGATTTCATTATGAAAAGTTAATGTGCTGTGTCACTTGAGTGTGTTTGCATCAAAGATTCTAATACCAAACCCAAATTCTCATGTTTCATGGAAATTCAACATATGCCTTGTTCACCTAAGAACTACATGTAACTCATATTAGACTACTCATGTCCAATCTCAATTGATCCCACTTAACAAGTTACCAAGATTTTACACTCCCTAACACACCGTAGCACTTCCTGACACACCTTGGTAGTTTAACATACCTTGGCATTGCCTAGCATATAACCTTGTAACTCCCTTTACACATCAAGAATGGAGAAGATTTACCATGAAGGCTGGACACTATGTGATCATTCACACCTTCCAACAGAATTCTTCAACACTTTTCTGTCTTCTTTTGCCATGCGTCAAGTGCGGTAGCATCGCTAGAAGCAGGTTTTGGAATTTCTGCATCTATGAACTCCTTCAACCCATTGTCATCCAGCACCGCCTCCATCCTGTCCTTCCATGCAATATAATTCGAGTTTCCCTCAAGGGAATACTCCAATCGCAATCCGTTGAAATACATCTCAACTTCGACACCAAGAAAACACTGTTGCAAATTCGAATTCCACCAGCTCAAAACTCAATCGCTTCAATGTCTTGCAATTGCTCCAATGATCAATATCCCTCTGATGCCATGTATAAATTTATATAACTGATATGTTATATCCGAGATTCTCCTGATCACACACTATTTGACTTCATGCACAATACATAATCTCTTCTACCATTGATCATTAATTGCGGAAATAAAAACAATCACATGCACACATTAAAACCATAAACATTCACACATATGAACACAATAATTATGGGAAAGCTTAAAGCTAAAAACCCCCAACTATCTTTATATTATGTGTCATAGAGATCACGTAACAATCATTATACAAAGCTCCTCACAAGCTCTTAGTATAATCTCCAATTGCTACACACTAAACAGGTCCAATCTAGCAAATCACATGCTCCTATATCTGCCACCTGATAGCTTGCCTCTACTGCACAATCACTGCTGAAGAATGGCTCTGATTGAACTCGAATGGGTCCAGCCTTGCTCACACAATCCTCATTGGCATCTCCAACCACTGTGTGTTGCAAATCATGCAACACTATAGTCACAACTGATAGTCACACTGCTCTTTCACCTACCTCTTCACTGGTCTCCACTGAAACTGTCCATGCACTATAGTTAACTGATGTATTATTTAGTTGATTAATGAGTTAATAATTAGTGAATTAATTAATAGTTAATTCACACCACTCTCACTAGTGTATCAATCAGTTAGACTAGATACAACTAGCTCAACTATGTTTAACTCAGTTAAACTGAACACAACTCCACCAACTACCTCAATAACTCCACCAAACTCTGTCACATGAGTTCTAACATAAGTATCCATGCAATAGCTCCACTTAACCCTCAGGAATAGAATAATTCCTTCTGTCAGCTCCTGTGCCACATCTGTGCACTTAACTGAAGTGCTCCAGGAGAATAAGATAATGTTTATAGTCCAAATATTATTAAGAGCTAATAATATTCGACATATCTATTTTTAGAGTGGAAATCTAAAAATAGATTCTGCCCAATATGTCTAAAAATATAAGTCCATCTATTTTTTCCAACTTGACCAACCATCCAAAAATAGCATCCTACAACTCATAGAATATGATCGACATGTCTAAAAATAGACTTGCGCCAAAAATAGCCTGCGGGCCCACTTAGTGAAGGCGACTTCTTTCCACTAAGCTCATCATCTTGTTGCAATCTCAACAACCCTAGCACCTAGGACATCTTGACATGTTGCCTTGGCCTCTAGCATGCCTTAACACTGCCTATCATACGTTGTCAATCCCTCCTTAGCACAGTTGGAAGTCACTGACACTTCCAATCACAAACTCTTATTTGTTCATTTCCATGCATTTTGACATAGTGTTCCCTTGTGTTTCCTGGGCACTCCTAGTTAAAACTTCCTTGCACGTGTTGGAACATCTGGGATGCATCCCACCCTGGCACTCTATCATTCCTTATCACTTCCAAGCATGCCTTTTCACTCCTCCTTATCACACATGGAACTCATTGAAACTCCTTGTCACACACTATTATTCATTCATTTCCATGCATTGTGACATAGTGCTACCTTGTGTTTCTCTAGCACTCCCTAAAACACCTTGGCACACATTGGCACACCCTGGAACTTGGCACAACTCGGCATGCTTTCCTAGCACTCTATCATGCATTGGAATTGCCTAACATACCTTGTCACTCCCTTCTTAGCACACTGCCCATCAATACCTTTGTGATATCAGACTCCATCTATATGATGGAGTATGACCAAATAATTATTCATGTCTAAGCTTGAAAAACAAGCCAATGTAGATTGATGCATGCACTTTCCAATCATGACAATCAATTTATACATCTTCTCAATAGAAAAAACAAGTAATATTTTTTCTCTACTAACTTTACAACATAAACACCAATTTCACCCATAATGTTAGGATAAGTTGAATGATATGACCGAAAAGGTGGGAGGAGTATTTTGTGGTGTATTGAACAAGACTAGGGGACACACATGTAGCATGGATGGGTAGAAGTGGGATGTCCAAGCATGGTTTACTAAGATCTATAATCCATGCATTAGAGAATGAGAAGGGGGATTAAGACCTAATATCATAGGGGCTAGGGGGCCTAGAGTGAAGGTAACAAGAGAAATTGAAAGGGGAACCCTCAATAGTGGTGACAAGGGGATTAGGGCCCCCATTATCACAACCAATAAGTTATTAACCCATAACCAATAAATTCCCTATCCCTTAACCCGAAGCCATAATACCTTAACCCCTACACTCATAACTCATAAGCCATCAACCCCTTGACGCATTAAACCTTAGGCCATTAACTCCTAACATAGAATCCATGAACCCCCTAAGCACTAACCCCTTATTCTCTTAACTCATGACCCTTAAACCATAATTGTTAAACACCTTAAAACCTAACCCCTTAACCCATAACACCTAAATCCCTTAATTATTAATCCCTTAACCCCCAAATCCCTTCCCCCCCCCCCCCATCCCTTGTCCCTTAACTCTTAGCTCTTGAAGCCCTTAATCACTTAGTATCCAAGGAAAAAAACAACACCTCAAACCAACAAAATAACCTCTTAGGAGAATCCTTCACCTCTAACTAAGAATATTGGTACCATTTGATTTTTAGAGAACTAGGTATTGGTCTCGAGGGTGTGTGTTTGTGGGTAATGCCCTTATTAGCATGTATACAAAATGTAGAACAACCGGATAATTTGAAAAACCTCAATAAGAATTGCTCACAATATCTACACTTCATGTTGACATGGAGCTTGTAGTGCTCTCCCATATAAGGAGTTGGTAAAGAATAGATCACTCATAATGACGCAACCTATTCAAACCTAATGGAAAAGGAGCTAACCCTTGATACAAATATTTTGTTTGCTAAAAAAATGCAATTGTGTCAATGTAGAATACTATACATAGGAGAAAATAAAATGATATTATCCACATCAATGCCAGAAATAGCCTCACATTTGCCATGAGTGGTGAGCCAAGGGGTGAATGTAGGGCACTATTGAAGTTAGATCATGTTTAAATTTCTTTTACATCACGATATTGTTCTCCATTAGGTTGATGCATCATCACAAGGGAGCATGACACTTTTGTGTGGGGGAGTGATTACAATTGTAACACAATTCAAGTGACACACCTCCAGTGTAAATTACATCATTATATGTTTGTGTCAAGTTGTTAAAGAGGTTATTTATAAACAATTAATTTAGTACTTGGACTTCATCTTTTCATGACCTTAACTCTAAGATGGATTTGTACTAGGAACACTTCATGCAAATAAGAGGGGGCCTTATTTTTTAGCCCACAAGAGCACTAGATGTTGCCCTTCAAATCCCCCTTGGTGGTTTCAAATTGGGTTTACATTAGTGTGTAGTTGAAACTAATAACATCACGATATTTCTCTTCTCAATAACATCTTCTAGCTTTGAAATATACACAACATTGAGTTAAAAGATCACCTCATATGTAAATGCTCCATTTATTATGAGATTCAAGAGAATGCTCTATTTTCTTTTATCAAAATTTATATGGTCCAAAATATTTTATTTTATTTTATCAAAATTTATATGATCATTATATTTTCCAATATATATCTAACTATCTAACTATTTTATGAAAAATATATTTAAATTGAGATCTTCATATGATACCTTATGTGGCTTTCCACTTTTGAAAATTTTCAAAGTGCCACCTCCTTCCATGTTACCTTGCATTACCGCCAAAATTAACAAGTCAATATTCAACTCCTTCAACTATCAAATAGTTACTCGGCTTTTCTCATTTGGGAAATTCTCAGTTTCATTCATATGGAAATGAGTTCAAGTTGTTCGGATCTAGTCACAACTTTGAAGTCACCTATTTCTCTGCTATCGATCAGCTTTGAAGTCGCCTCTTTCTCTGCTATCCACCGATCTTCATCTTGCAGGATTCTTCAACTATCAAATGGTTAGTCGGCTTTTCAATGGGCACTCGGCTTTTCTCAGTTGGGGACTTCCGCGCTGGAAATTAGTTCAAGTTGTTTGGATCTAGTCACAGCTTTGAAGTCGCCTCTTTCTGTGCTATCCATCGATCTTCATTTTGCAGGAGTTGGCAACAATTTTACAGTTAAAACCTCGGCGTTAGGGTTTCTACAAGGTATATTTTCTTTCAATACCAAGGTTTTACTAGGATTTTAAAGTTGGAGAGGGTAAACGGAGACCAGCACATTAGTATGTTCAGTAATAACCTACAGTTTCCAGCGGCTAAACTGGAGGCCCTGTCTAGTAATTTTTATCATGGAAGTCCCCGCAACGCTGGAAATTTATCCAGGTAAGAAAACTTTAGAGCCCCATCCACATTTGTTAGGATTCAATATAGGGCATCCTTTTGAATTCGATATTTGTTTATTTTCATTTGTTACTGCGAGAATGAAATTTGTTTACCAG
This sequence comes from Pinus albicaulis, assembly GCA_034641835.2. Lineage (NCBI taxonomy): Eukaryota > Viridiplantae > Streptophyta > Pinopsida > Pinales > Pinaceae > Pinus > Pinus albicaulis. The sequence continues at coordinate 548,962,767 of CM076581.1, read as the reverse complement.
TTATTCAGGTTCATAATATGCATAGTTATCCAATAGGGCCATATGAAGATAATATACAGACCTATATAAAGGTCATAAATGTTATGTCAGAAGGATTGATTATGGAATCGGATGCTTTCGCTTGTAATAATCATTAATCCTAGTTCTTCTAGACTGCCTCTTTCTTTGATTGATTTTGAAAAGAGTAGAGAGATAGATGGCTGAGATGAACCTAGATTTAACATATATCAAGGATTTAAGATTGAGACTTCATAAGAATGCCAAGTCATAAGAGAAATGTTCATGGCCATATATAGAACAAAGACTGAGGTTCGTAAATGTATTGAAATCAGAGGTCAGGATCCCTATCCAAACAGAGCGAGAGATGAATTTATGGAGTTCATAGCCAAACTGAAATCAACAAACTGTACCATCTAAACTATGCCAAGATAATATGCATAGTTATCCAACAGGGCCCTGTGAAGATAATATACAGACCTATATAAAGGTCGGAAATGTTATGTCAGAAGGATTGATTATGAAATCAGATACTTTCGCTTGTAATAATCATTAATCCTAGGTCTTCTAGACTGCCTCTAACATTGCTTCAGGTATTAGGGTGCCATTTTGAATTCGATATTTGTTTATTTTCATTTGTTACTGTGTGAATGAAATTTGCTTACAAGTTATTCAGATTGCATTTTTTTTCCAGATTTTGCTATATGCACATGAAACTGAGAGATTGTTGTTTTGTTTTGTTTTTTATTTTCATTTTTTTTAGATTGAGACTTTTGTTGTTGTGATTTTTTTAAGATTGACACTTCTGTTGCTGTTGTGATTTTTTTTTGTTTAAGATTGAGATATAAGCTTTAATTATACCCTCCCTGCGGCCTCAATTTGCCTGGTGTCTAAGTGCACTAAAATCCATGGCTTCTTTGTTATTTCTAGTGTATATATCATAATCGATAAATTCCCAAGATAAATAAGCCAAAGATCAACCATACCACTGTGATGCCAATAAGCTGCCACTGAGATACTACAACCACTGTGATATCAAGCGCATCGGAATATCATAATTATGCCAAGTCATAAGAGCAATGTTCATGGCCATATATAGAACAGAGACTGAGGTTCATAAATGTACTAAAATCAGAGGTCAAGATCCCTATCCAAACAGAGTGAGAGATGAATTTATGCAGTCCATAGCCAAACTGAAATCAACAAACTGTACCATCTAAACTATGCCAAGATAATATGCATAGTTATCCAACAGGGCCCTGTGAAGATAATATACAGACCTATATAAAGTTCAGAAATGTTATGTCAGAAGGATTGATTATGGAATCAGATGCTTTCGCTTGTAATAATAATTAATCCTAGGTCTTCTAGACTGCCTCTTTCTTTGATTGATTTTGAAAAGAGAAGAGAGATAGATGGCTGAGATTAACTTAGATTTAACATATGTCAGGGACTTGCCAAAGCACCATGATTTCTGGACTGTCATATCAATACTGATTGTATGTCAGACTGTAAGTCTGAAGCCATCCTTACCTCATTCAAACATTATACATCATCTGAAGTAACTAGAAAAGCGAGGATGTGTCTCTAACATTGCTTTAGGTATTAGGGTGTTGTTTTGAATTTGATATTTGTTTATTTTCATTTGTTACTGCGTGAATGAAATTTGTTTACAAGTTATTCAGATTGGATTTTTTTCCAGATTTTGCTATATGCACATGAAACTGAGAGATTGTTGTTGTTGTTTTGTTTTTTATTTTCATTTTTTTTAGATTGAGACTTTTGTTGTTGTGATTTTTTTAAGATTGACACTTCTGTTGCTGTTGTGATTTTTTTTTTTAAGATTGAGATATAAGCTTTATTTATACCCTCCCTACGGCCTCGATTTTCCTGGTGTCTAAGTGCACTAAAATCCATGGCTTATTTTTTATTTCTAGTGTATATATCATAACCGATAAATTCCCAAGATAAATAAGCCAAAGATCAACCATACCACTGTGATGCCAAGAAGCTGCCACTGAGATACTACAACCACTGTGATATCAAGCGTAGCGGAATATCATAATTATGCCAAGTCATAAGAGCAATGTTCATGGCCATATATAGAACAGAGACTTAGGTTCATAAATGTACTGAAATCAGAGGTCAGGATCCCTATCCAAATAGAGCGAGAGATGAATTTATGCAGTCCATAGCCAAACTGAAATCAACAAACTGTACCATCTGAAATTTTCCCAGATACTATGCATAGTTATCCAACAAGGCCCTGTGAAGATAATATGCAGACCTATATAAAGGTCAGAAATGTTATGTCAGAAGGATTGATTATGGAATCAGATGCTTTCGCTTGTAATAATCATTAATCCTGGGTCTTCTAGACTGCCTCTTTCTTTGATTGATTTTGAAAAGAGCAGAGAGATAGATGGATGAGATCAACTTAGATTTAACATATATTAGGGACTTGCCAAAGCACCATGATTTCTGGACTGTCATATCAATATTGATTGTATGTCAGACTGTAAGTCTGAAGCCATCCTTACCTCATTCAAACATTATACATCATCTGAAGTAACTAGAAAAGCGAGGATGTGTCTCTAACATTGCTTTAGGTATTATGACTTCATTTTGATACCTGTGCCTAAGTTGGAAGTTGAATCTTTAAAGACCCTTATGTGGATGACGGAATGTAAAAAATTTACTTAGATGCTATTAAGCCATGATTCGCATTCAGTAAATCTTTAAACTCATGGACAAACTTGTAAAAGCCTCTTATGAACAATCTAATATAGGAGAGCTGGTAAAATTGCATCAAGGTAATATTGTAGAAATGAGAAACAATATGTCCACAGATATGACTTAGAGCATTTGTATTTAATCAAGACATTATCGACCAACCTTAGATTGTAGAATTGGCCATGAGGAATAAGCTCCAATACTTGGATTAACCAGCCAAAAAAAAACTTTACTTCTGAGATAATGAATAAATAAAAGTGTCCAAAAATTAAGTCATATCATACTGGGATTATGACTCTAAGAGTGATAATCATTCTAGGTATCTCCAGAGGTCGGCTCTTTTAAACCATATATATATTCTTAGAAGTAGGAACCTCAGCTTCTTTTCTTGGATGCACAAGGGACTCAACTCCTTTTGTAACTTCACTATGAGGCACCCAACAAGGCCTTAGGAGGGCTTTCAATCAATTTGAATTCTTTATCAGAACGGCAACATAAGATCAGTCACCCACAGATGTATATGATGCTTGGATCCCATAGGTGGTACATAATGCAAATTGATTGAAAAACTCCTTAAATGAAGTAGGAACCTCGGCTTCTTTTCTTGGATGCATAAGCATTAAGGCATGCCTTTGAAACATACAAATGCCACAAGTTTGGGAGGGACTCAACTCCTTTTGTAACTTCACTATGAGGCACCCAACAAGGCCTTAGGAGGGCTTTCAATCAATTTGAATTCTTTATCAGAAAGGAAACATAAGATCGGTCACCCACAGATGTATACGATGCTTGGATCCCATAGGTGGTACATAATTCAAATTGCTTGAAAAAAATCCTTAAATGATGGGTCCCTTTGTTGACTTTGTCAAGAGTTTGATTAGCCATTCAAGTTCACCAAATTCTGAGGTGGATTAGTGGATTGGAAATCTCAGACCTCATATTATGTGCCCAAAACTGCACTCTTCTAATCATGATATTTGAACCAGGTCTTGTATGATCTTCAAAAAGGAATTTCGCTCTTTATCCACAAAACTGTGGGCTGGTCACTGTTATGCACTGGATTTATATCATAATTTCATACTATCTGATCCTTTGAGGGCGAAAGAGGCCATGAAGATTTGACAACATTTCTAGTGATTGCTTTCCCTCTTTCTTGGGCTTGTCCTCAGCCTAGCTCTAATACCGTGTTAAATTTAGCTTAACATGTTCTTAGCATAGGAAAGTCACATAAATGTTTATATATAGCCCAATTATCAATCCATAGCAACCAAATAAATTGAAATCATGATGACTGTAACTAATAAAAGAACATAAGAAAATAATGGAGAGGATAAGCCAACGCAAGACGACACATGAATATGGCTCAAGCTAGGGAAAAACCCCAAGACAGCAAAAACCCTTGATCAGTTCTTATTATTCATAATCAGAATAATCTAATCTCTGATATAGAGCTTTGAGGCTCCTCCTCAAAAATCCCTTCCCTTCAACAATCCCTTGCCTTTATATATTGACCATGCTTTCAAACCTTCGAAACAAATTAACAACAGGCTGGTGTAGTGGCTTTCTTCCTGCAGTCTGTAGCAGACATAAACCTCACAAACACGCACAGAAAAATCAACTAAAGATACGTTGCCTTGCACATACTTCCTATCCTCCAACTGTGGCTCTTATCCAACACAAAATTTGCACCCAAATAGAGATACGCTGCCCAGACAGACCTTGCATCCTCCACGCATTATGTCACAGACCTATGGCCCTTTCTCAATAAGAAAACTGAGCCCTAAATAGAGATGGGTCTGATAATAACCTCGACCCTGCCACCTGTTTTTAGCCTTATATGTCATCCTATTTCAGAGGAGAAGATGAGCCCTTCAATGTGTCAAATGAGGAAGAAATCACCCCTTTATATACTAATTGGTGGAGTATCACTGTTTGAAGGACTAACCAAATAGAACTGTAGGTTCGTGCTTCCACAAGGACACACCCAAGCTTGCTGATCCAAGGGAAGTGTAACCACAAGTCAGCAAACAGGTGGCCAATCCATGTTTCTATGAGCCTCCACGAGATTGTTGTACTCTGAGATTCTTGTCCAATAGGTCCGAGCTCTTTTTATTCTCTATGGATATGAGTTATGCACTTCAAGAGGATTCGAGCTCCATACAAGTGTGAATTATGCCACCACACGTCCAAGGAAGAGGCTGTATTACTCCAAATGTGAGCTTATGCCTCAATCTCATATATACATACGCTGCAGAGCATCGATATCACATATATACATCGCATTGCAAGGGTATGGCACAATGTGGAGACCAATGATTAATGCGAAGACAATTTTTGAATGAATCTTAAATGGATAAAATCACAACAGAAATCAGACAAGAGCTCCCCGCTGACATGAGCAAGGAAGGGGAATCTTGTTTGCTTCATTTTTATTAGAACCAAACAAGTGGACCTCTAAAACTGGAAACTGGTGTCAACCAGAAAAAACTGTATGACCCAAAAATACACAAAATATTCAAATTTTGATTAAAAAAAAACTCATGTACATCCATATGAATCCAAACCATCATACACAAATATGAAAATTTCTCTCATGTATATAGCTAGTAAGGATGCATATAATAAAAATAGAGCACTAAATACAATCCATATATGAACCAAAATAGTAAAACCAAAATATTTTTTCTCACGGAATTCACCATGGCTTCCTGATGCTTAGCTTTGCTCTGCCATATGCAAGCTTCCAGTTTCAGCTGTTTGACCTGCTCCTCTAGTTCTCTGTTTCTAAGATTGAACTTCTCCATCTCTGAATCTTTTTCCCTTATTTTCCTCAAGACGCTTTCGTCAATCATAGAAAGCATAGATAGATGCCTCCACCTCTTCCCTTCAAGATATTACCTCATCTGCCTGTGCCCTCACAAATTGATCAAGCTCTTCTTTCTGTTTTTGCAACTGTGATGCTATATGCTCTGTTAGAAAATGAAGGGTAGAAGCTGCATCGCCTCTCGTTGTAGATGGTATTGAAGAATTGACTTGTTCATCCTCAAATTCCAGACGGAGACCAGTTGATACAGTACCCACTGAGTGTGGTACATTCCCTGGTCCTGCAGCTGGGGCTTGCTGATGAAGGTCGCACAAATTTATTAACAAGGGTCTCCGATGTTGCAAAGTAATAATATCCACAGCCTCCCTTTGTCTCTTTCGTGATGGAGGGTCCTTTGGCATATGGAAAATTGCTCCATTCTGCTAACCATGCACAGAATTAGGCACTGCATTGATATTTAGAAGAGCATAAAATATAATGCATTCAAGTTATATGGTTTTTGGATATGATAACCTATGGAATGAAAATCCTCGTAAGAACACTTTCCATGAGATTATTTTCTTATCTAACATGGTTTCCAGGGGTGTCCCCAAAGCTTTGGAAACCACTCAGTGCCACCCATTATATCTTTTGGTGATTCTCAAAAGAAGAGGTTTCACTAATGGAAGCATCACAAAAGGAGATAGAGACAAATTTAAACCTTATTCTTATGATGTTTATTTCCTTTTCAAAACCACCCCCTCCCCCAAACTCATGATTTTACAAGATTTTCTACCAGAGTTAAGGAGGTAGCAAACAAATGGTGAGCGAACAGTGAAAGATGCAGCAAACAGTGGAGTAAATAGTTTCTAATATCACTACATTATAGATTATGCATCTACAAATTTGATTATAATTTTTGGTTCATTGTTTGTAGAATGTCTGCAATTGAATTTGTGATTAAAAGTCTGAGTTTTTAATGGTATCTGAGATTTAATAGATATTTAGAAGGCTGATACTAATATGCATTGATGAATCTGATTGGAAATGCGTATGAAGATATGGTGCATATATTTCTCGTGGTGTTGCAGAGCTTCATGCAGTAGGTGTCTCGTGTATGAATCTCAAACCATCCAACCTTCTTTTGGATGCAAGAGGGCGAGCAGTAGTTTCTGATTTTGGCCTTCCAGAATTTTTGAAGAAACCTCAATGCAGAAGACCTCGCTCAACCCTGGAGGATGATGTGACAAGGACACATTCATGTGTGGAGTGTACTATGTTGAATCCTCATTATACAACCCCAGAAGCTTGGGAACCACTCAAGAAGTCTTCTTTGAACATTTTTTGGGATGAAGGAAATGGAATTTCTTCAGAATCTGATGCCTGGAGTTTTGGTTGCACCTTGGTTGAGATGTGCACTGGAGCAATTCCGTAAGTTATATTGTGTCTACCCTTGTGTTTGTAGTTGAGAAGTCCAATCTTCAATTCCCTTTTTCTTCTGTAATGTGCAAACATGGTACCCTCTATATGAAACACACTTGCTAGATATTTAATGAGATTTTTCATGCAAATGGAATAACCTAAGTTTAGAGGAGATCTATAGGGTTGTTGTCAAGGCTCAAAGGCAGCCACCTGAATATGCTAGAGCTGTGGAAGATGATTGGTGAATGTTAACAATTTAAGCTTTTAAAGAGACCCACTTTTCATGCAGTGTTGCCCATATTGTTACGCCATTTGCAAGAGATTCCTCTTAGCCCTCCTGCAAGTCTAGACAAGTAAGAATATACTGGGAAGCTTTATGTTGCTATTTGAAATGTAAGGCTTTCATTGATTAGTTTTATTTTAACTTATGGTATATTTTCTTGATGCAACTGATGTGAAGCGTATTTAGTATGTACATATGCAGTTTTCTCATAGATTTGTTATTTCCTGTGTTGCTTGCTAGTTACTATACTGCTAAGATGGAACAATTAAAAACAATTGTGACTTTCACCATAGAATGTGAAAAATGAGCTGCATGACTTTCTATCAATGTTAAACAAAATAAGTATATCAGTCAGGTGAAGAAATATTTCTTCCATAAATATGATTACTGATTAATGATGGACCAAATTTTACTGGGATATTGAACTATTTTTGTCATGCCCGCCTTGAGTACTGTGTAACCACTTTTTGGAAGAGGCATACTTCTTTTTGTCAAAAAAATTAATTGCAACAGGATTACCACTATTTTCCATTGAGCTGAGCCTAAGACTAAGACTGAAATCTATAATTTTTTTGTGGGTAAAACCTCATAGATTTCATGGTTGCTCATGGTAGTGATCCATCAAAAGATTCTAAGACTACATGGATAGAGCCATCTCCTTCATCTGTCTTGGAATTTGTACAGGATACTCAAATGTTCTTCATCATATGGTCTCAGAAGGGGATGTGGAAGGTGTTAGGTGATTCTCTTTACTCTCCAAAATTTTTGTTGTTTGCATGAATTTTTGTTCAAATAGATTTCTCAGATATATGGCTATAGTTTTATCTTTGACAAGCAATGATTTTCATTTACGCTATGCAGAGATTTACTTGCAAGAGCTTCATCTGGAAATACTGGAAACTCAATTGGCCCCCTAACAATGTTTCACACCCTTCTGTAGAGTGTACTTGGGTTGATCCAATCTACTCCTCTAGGCTACCAAACACCCGAGCTCCAATCTGCCAGGCTAGCAACAACTCTTGTACATTAGAGTGTTTCACTTCGACACCGTCCTTCATCCAACCTTCAACTACTCTTCATCCTTCAAGATAGCTTGTCTATGGATACTTTGGGTAGCCAATCTCGCTACCCTAAAAAAAATCTATGACACCCAACCATCCACTGCGGAAACTGCCACCACTTGAAGTGCTCTCGACACCCTTGTCCACTTCACTACTGGGCTTCCACATTCAACAACCAAACTAATCCAATCCGGTCACTTCTTGACCCAAAAAACCTCCACAAACACTGTTGTTACAATAATGTAGTACTGTTGTCCTGGTTAGGAAACTTTGCAGGCTGCACTAACCACTAACCAGCCATTGGACAACCTGCTCCTAGCTACGGCCTAGGCAAGACAAGGTGCCCTATGTATGGGTTGTTGTTGTGGGCATGTGGTAGCCTTTAAAGACTCCACACTGGCCTGTTTGGAGTGGCTAGGCTTGCGGCCTACCACAGTTCACTGCGGCTCCCTTACAACAGACCCAATCCACCTTCCTTCTCCACATGCAACCCTCAAAAAAGTGCACAAAAGGCTCCTCTTCCAGCGGATCACCATGATCACACTTTTTCTGTAACGCGTGAATGAGGTTTTTTTTTAAATCTTTGTATAAATTCATTAGACGTGAAATTATTGCTTAGTATTTTATTGTTGTTTACCATGCCTACTAGAAATTAGGAACAAATGCCCTGTTTAGATTATTTCATTTACAATTACTCTGTCTCTGCTTTCAATTATTTTATGTCCTTTTTGAAACAATTGGGTTGCATCTCCTGACTAAGAAATTCTCAACTAGGTGTTCCCAATAACTATGAACCTGAACTCTGCATTAATATGGTGGCTTCTAAGCTCAGCAAGCATATTTAGATGAATGGTACTCTATGTAGATGTGGGTTTCCCTTCGGTTTATTGTTTTAGGCAGTGTTACAAAGACAAATATTTGGAAGGCTGGGACAAACAATACTAAACTTTTGGTTTAGAGTATGAAACTCGGAAGAGTTGCGATCGTAGATGCTTTTATTTTTTATTAAGAAATGGGTTTGTTTGTAAATCAAACTTCTTGTCTCCTGCCAAAACTAAACTTGTATAAATTCATTAGACATGAAATTATTGCTTAGAATTTTATTGTTGTTTACCATTCCTACTAGAAATTAGGAACAAATTCTATGTTTAGATTGTTTCCTTTACAGTTGCTCTGTCTCTTCTTTCAATTATTTTATGTCCTTTTTGAAACAAATGGGTTACATCTCCTGACTAAGAAATTCTCAACTAGGTGTTCCCAATGAACTATGAACCTGAACTCTGCATTAATATGGTGGCTTCTAATCTCAGCGAGCATATTTAGATGAATGGTACTCTATGTACATGTGGGTTTCCCTTCGAGTTATTGTTTTAGGTAGCGTTACAAAGGAAAATATTTGGAAGGTTGGGACAAATAGTACTAAAATTTTGGTTCAGAGTATGAAACTCAGAAGAGTTGCGAGCATAGATGCTTTTCTTTTTTATTAGGAAAGGGGTTTGTTAATCAAACATGTTGTCTCCTGCCAAAACTAAACTTGCTGTAAATTTCTCTGAAAAAGGCTTTGGTGCACAATGTAAAGTCAGTTGATCCTTTCACCTTCCATTTTCTATGTATCCACCATCTTAGTGCTTGCTATAAGGGTGAAATTCCTGCTAACCGATAAAGAACAGCAAGACCAGTCAGGTACTAAATGTTTTAGGTCGCTGTGACAAGTAATCTTCGGGCATATGTTGTCTGGATATTTTTCTAAGAAGCTGCAGAGGCATCCTGGAAGCCTTGGATTCTTCCCAGCTGGACACAGTAATTTTGCAGTCTCCTTTAACCCAACAGTAGCATCCTTATATGATGGTTTGGAAAGAGAGTCCATTGCCTCGTCAATTGGAGCAGCCATTGGATCTCAAAACTGCAGCAATTTGCAGAACTTGTCTATTTACCTTCAATTTTTGGCTAACATTGCCCTTTGACCCAATTTGTGATTAATTATTTGGGAAAAAGTCCTCTGAAATTTGTGACCTTCTCTCCAAAAATCTTTGATACATTTCGTTGCATCAAAAAAACTTTATGGATCTTTGCTAGGAATGTAGTTGTAGGGACATTGACTTAAAAGCCAGTTTGGAAAAAAACTTTGTATAGCAGTTTATTGAAGGCGTTTGTGAGACATATTTTACTGTTGTTAGAATATAAGTTCAATTCTTAGTATTCCCCTCCTCTTCATTCTATGGTGCAAGAGGTTTATCTGCTTTTCAGATAGGGAATTTAAGAAGAAATTCTCATGTTTTGTCACCAGAAATTTTGTCTACATCTTCCATTCTTCATTCCCATATAGCTCTATGTTGGTTTTTGTCATTGGTGAAACTACTCGGTTGTTTTTTTGTACCTACGTCACATGATACAGGGACATGTGGATAATTGAAATGTTCCATGAAATCTCTGACCTTCTCTCCACAATTCCTTGATACATTTCCTTGCATCAAATTTTTTTTATGGATCTTTGCTACGAATGCAGTTGTAGGGGAATTGACTTAAAAGGTAGCTTAACATAAATCTTTGTATACCAGTTTATTGAAGGTGTTTTTGAGACATCTTTTAAGGTTTTTAGAAGACAGTCTTGGACCAACTTTAAAACAGTCCTGTAGCAGCAATTGAAAGCTTTTTTAAAACAACCTTGAGATACCCGTTTATAGCACAATGAAGACCTTCTCATGATGGATTTATAGCAGGTTTAAATTCTTACTTTGGACAGTTATTTGAAGCATTTGAAGACCTAGAGGCTAGAACAACCTCCTTGGAGAAACTATTGAAGGATCTTCGAAGAAGACTTGGATTGACATTGAGAGAAGTATAATGGGCATACTTTAAACCAATATTTAAGAAGACTCTTGGTCAATACATATTAAAGTGAATTTGAAGAAGTCTTGGGGATATTCTTGCCTATTCTCCTAAGTTCTTCAAACACAATAGAGGAAAAACAAACAAACAAACAAAAAATCTCAAAAGTCTGTCGACATAAACCGTATTTGAATTCCCTATCTTGCACTATAGCATCATTGTATATAAATGTAGCAATTGGGTTTGGTCTAGATCTTTCAGAAAACATTGATACTCCCATATCCCAACCATGCTCATACCCATGCTCAAGTTTCATATTGATTCTGAAAACTTCAGGCCTTGGAGCATATCATCCAATCATACCAATGCCCTATTTGGGCACCTTGCTACATCCCAACTCATCACCAATGCTAATTATAATAGAGTAAAAAACATAGTGATTTGAATCTTGGCTCAACTGCCAATGTCACCATGAAAAACCCAAACCCAAAACCCCCACTCTATTACTGCAAACAATGCCTACTGCATTGCAATCCACTCCATCCTAATACACCAGTGATCATAGCCTTTAAGCTATAAACCTGGCTATTTTGATTTCTATGGTACAATTTTCACTGCAAAATGATGGCAGTATTGACCACTTGCACGTGCTTGACTTATGTGACATGGCTGCTCCTACCTTGCAGGAAGCATTGATGTTGTAAGCCTGCACTATTTAAGCATTCATAATTACAAATCCCTTGGACTTCTTTTGTATTTCATTTCTCTACCTGCAACCAACGAAAAATAGCTTCGTTACATCTTACAAAATTTCATTATGAAATTTTATTTGTTACAGATCTTTTCAAATTAAAAATTTTCTGTTATGTACATATCAAATTCAAAAAAAAAAAAAAAAAATATTTCCATCATCTAACATTAAAATTGCAACAATAAATGCTTCTTTCATCTCATGCCATTTTACGATTTTTATTTTGTTTTATTCAATGGGTATTTTGTCATAGACAATTTCATTCCATTGACTTTGTCTTTTCTTATCAATTATACAATTTATAATTCTATTTCATTGAATCTGTTTAAGTTCTTGTAATGATTGTATGGATATAAAAAAATCAGAATTTGGCAACTTGGATATTATGGGAATTCAATTGGTTGATATTGTCAGGTATCCAAATCTGTTTGGAAACAACTTAGAGACAAGGATGATTTGTTGGTATATGGTGCTAGAGGCAATGATTTCTAAGAAATCACAAGTGTTGAAAAGAACAAGGTGTTTTTCAAGGATTATTGAGTATCCAAGGAGAAACTAGATCGAAAACTATAGTGTTTAAGTAGTTTAGGTTTCTCTCAACAACAAATTTTGTATTTAGCAAGACACGGGCCAATTATTCTAATGCTTTCAGAGGAAAAACTGAAGAGTAATGTAGGTGTTTTGGTCAAAACCATGGGATTTCAATTGGATTATATTGTTAGGTACCCAAATCTGTTTGCAAACAACTTAGAGACAAAGATGATTCATGTGTATATGGTGCTAAAGGAAATGAAGTCTTAGAAATTACAAGTGTCACAAAGAGAAAGGTGTTTTGAGGATTATTGAGTTGAAAGAAAAGCTTTTCCATGATATTTAATGCAGAGGGAAAGCTGGTAAATTATTCATTTTCAAGGAGAAACGAAGTGAGTTTTCTCACTCAAAAATATTGATGAGAGTTTCCATAATTCATAAAGAAAACTGATACGAATTTTTTTATGCATTATTTTTCATGTTAAAGTAATTTTCCTTTAGCTGGAGAACTTCTGGTAAAGGAGTTTCACATTCAGTTAGAATTTTGCTCTAGATAATTTCTATGGCTTCCTTAGCCCAAGAAGAGTTCAAAAAAATAGGCTTGCAATATTAAAGTTATACCGCTGCAAGTAGCATTTTTGAAAAGAAGATTTAAAATTATGATTAATTTGACAGTAATGTTTTCTTTCCTTTTCTACATACAAACCAACATCCTCTTCTGAACCATCTAATGCCTATGGCTTCTTTAGCATGTAAATAATTCAAAAAAACGTATTTACAATATTAAATTTATACAACTTCCAGTGGCGTTTTTGAAAAACAGATTTAAAAATATGAATGATTTTAGAGTAGGGATTTCTTTTTAGTTCAAGATACAACACAACAACAAAAGAAAATTAATTTTTTTATTATCAAGACATCATTTTAGAGTTGGTTTGTTGTAGTGTCTCTTATACGTAACTATTTTTCCCTCAACCCACTTTTCATAACTTCCATAACCATTAGGTAGGCACATGCAACTTCGATGATGTTTTTCTTGTTTAGTAAAAGATTGTCAAGACTTTAATTTATTGAAAGTTGTAGAATTTACAATCTATACAGTTTCAAGATATAATTTTTAAAAGTATAATTCTTTAAAGGGTGCTAGCTCAATGGAAGAGCACTTGCTTTACAAGCAGGAGGTTGATGGTTCGATTCCATCATGCCCTGATATTCATATGGAATGGCGACGATTAGTTTTTGATGACGGAAGCTCTTATGACCATCACCAATGAGCTTATGGTGACATTTTTCGACCCTTACCAAAATATGAAATGGTGACGGTCAATGAACACCACCATATATACACATCAATAGTGACGACCATGAAAGTTCCATCACCATAAATCGTTTTTGTTGATATGAAATGGTGAGGGTCATTGTTTGTCATTATAGTGATTATTAGTGACGGACCTTGATGTCACCAATGAGTTTATGGTGATGGTCAATGAACGTCACCATATATATGCACCAATAGTGACGGCCATGATAGGTCCATCACAAAAAATCGTTGTTGTTCATATGAAATGGTGACGGTCACTATCCGTCATTATAATCAATATTCGTGACAGACCTTGAATGTCACCAGAACACATACTTTTGGTGATGCCACCTTTGGTGACGTTTAGTTTTTTGGTGACGTAGGCTATTGTCCGTCACCATTGCTCATATGAAATGGTGACGGTCACTATCCGTCACTATAAATCATTATTGGTGACGGACCTTGAATGTCACCACAACACCTATACTTTCGGCGACGCCACCTTTGGTGATGTTCAATTTTTGGTGAAGAAGAATATTTTGACCCTCACCAATGAGTTTATGGTGACCAGTTTTGCCCCTCACCAATGTCTTTTTTTCTTGTAGTGATATTTTTATCTATGCTAACTCTACCTGTAGATGAGGAAGGAATGGTGGATGAACAGGTTCCGGATGAACGCCTATTTTCTATCCCAGCACTCTCTTTTTGGTTTTCCCACATAGCTAACTACTTGGTTGCTAAAAAATTCCCTCCAAACCTCTCATCCAAGGAGAAGAGCAACATTGTCACAAAAACTGCCCCTTTCACCTGGATCGATGGAAATTTCTTCAAGTTGGGCCCTAACAAAATTCTCAAAGGATGTATGAGGGAGGAATAATTTTTTGAAATCCTCTCGGCATGCCATGATAGTCCTTGTGGATGACACTTTTCTACAAAAATAACAACCTTCAAAGCTTTGCAGGAAACTTACTATTGGCCTACACTCCACCAAGATGCCATGAGATAAACTAATAGGTGTGACCAATGCCAAAGGACGGGGAAACCTACACAAAGGGATGAAATTCCTCTGGACCCTTAGGTGTCTCTAGATCCATTTGAAAAATGGGGCATGGAGCTCATTGGACCCATTGATCCATCATTCAGGAAGAAGCGTTATATCATAGTTTGCATTAACTACTTGACCAAGTGGGCCAAAACAAGGGTTGTAAAGGTGGAAACAGAGGACAAAGCAGTAGAGTTTCTTAGAGAGAATGTTCTCTACAAATTTTGATACACCAGAGACGTAGTCACTGATCAGGGGGCTCAATTTACATCTCATCTCATTGAAAATATTCTAAGGTGGCACAAGATCAAGCATAAGACGTCCACTACCTACCATCCGTAAGAAAATATCCAGGTGGAAGTGACAAACAAATCCTTGGAGAATATCCTCACCAAGGTTGTGAGAAGCAGTAGAAAATATTGGGAAGACATATTGGTGGAAGCCGCTTGGGCCTACAATACCACTTGGAAGACAACCACAGGGTTCAATCCTTATGATTTAGTATATGGGAAGAAAGCTTTGCTTTCCATTGATTTTGAATACAAAACTTTGAGGATGGAAGTTGAGTTAGACCTATATATCACAAATACCAAAAAATAAAGGTTGTTGCATTTTAATGGTTTGGATGAGTTCAAGATATAGGCACTCCATCACATAGAAGTGATTCAACTACAAAGGAAGGTTTGGAATGATAAGCACATTGAGTAAAAGACCTTTCAAGAAGGAGGTTGGGCACTACTTTAGGGCTCAAGGTTAAATTAATTCAAAGGAAAATTAATGACAAGATGGATGGGACTTTACAGAGTGTAAAAATGCTATGGTAATGGTGTTTTTCAAATCGGAACCATAGATGAGGAGGCCCTACTTGTCAATGGTTATAGGCTCAAAGTATACAAGAAGCCTTTGTCTATGGCTAAGTTTATATATTCCATAAATATGGAGGTGTATGTCATTGGAAGCTCCATAGTTTCTAGAACCTCCCCCTCCTAGAAAAAGGAAAAGAAAAATAAAGAATAAAAAGGCATGGGTGAAAACCTCTCTAAGGCGCCCAAGGCCAACTCGAGGGTTGAAAACCTCCATGAGGTAGTCCTGGAGCAGAAAAAGGAAAAAAATAAAGAAATAAAATATCATTGGGTGAAAACATCCTTGAGGCACCTAAGGCAGGCTTGTGGGTTGGGAACCTCTCTTGAGGCAGCCCACCTATCTTAAAAACAAGGGGAAAAAAATAAAAAAAAATAAAAAAGAAAAGAAACAAAGATCACATCTATGAACTCACTTATTTTTGTTTTTCACATTGCTTATCAAAGGTATTTTTAGACACAGAGGAGAAATTTTTTTCCTATATTCTCTCTCTCCTCTTCCTACCCACTCCATAATAAATTCCAGCATGCATCCATCCACCCATTTCTCCCTTCAAGTAAGCAGGAAACCCATTTTTTTCTCATGTCTGCAAGGGCTACAGGATTTCTTGTAGTGCTATAGGAAACTCATCTATGAGAAAAGAAGCTCTCTCAAGGGCATATAAACTTCAATAAAATCAGGGAAATATATATTTTTTCCTATGCCTACCACTCCTAACCCTCAATCCACTCCATGCATAAGTACTCACTCTCTAAACCCTATGTTTTGCTAGTAACAACTAGGTTACCTATATATGGACATGGGACCTCTACCCTCATCTCTCCATCACTCCACTCACTCCATAGTTTCATCCTAACCTCCATAAAACACTTCCCTTCATTTATCATCAATCTGGAGCTCCAGCAGGGTTTGCTATAGGAATTTCACTAATTTTTGTAGCAATCTTGTACATGGCACAAAAAGGTCAAAAAGTGAGAAGAAATCGATGTAAATGGATTCAAACAACCACAAAAAGACTCTAGGAGGATGATCACACCAGAAATATTACCCAAGGAACTCCATGCAACACCTGCAAAAAGAACAAGAAAATAAAAAGGTTAAGCATCTCACTAAAAAATAAGGTGCTCACTGAGAAAATTCATAAAAAAAACACGGAAAAGGAAAAATAGTCATGGCTATCACCAAAATCTAACTCCCTACATCCAATTATATCTACAACTCCTTATAAATAGGTAGGCTCAGGCATGGCCCTTGTCGCTATGCACTTATGTTGACGAAAATGAATTAATGTTGATAATTAGAGATTAAAAAGGGGAAAAGGTGACCAGTTAACTTGGCCACCCTCGTGAAGTAAAGTGAATGAGAAATTGATTTTGCATGCCACATGGGCCATTAAAATTAGTTAAGGGGGAGTTCAAGAGGACATTGATGTAATTTCGAGGTAGAGTCAATGATTAAGTGGAGTAGGACCAAAGGTCTAGAAGAGGAAACCTCGTGCTACAGTCCAATTCATCACTCTGCTCCAAATTCGGTTAAGTTTCCATAAATGGAAATGTTGGCTCATTCTTATCATTTCATTTATAATTTCAAGAACAGTGGGAGGAAGGAAATTCATAGGATCCATCAAATAACACAGGACCAAGATTGAATCTCCATTCAATCAAGGTTGCATGATTTTATTTAAAATATATAATCTCTAAGGCTACACTTCACCAATAACTCTCAGAAAAAATTATTTAGCCACTTCCTAACACAAAAACAAAATGGGAGGAGGATTTAATAGAAGGGATACCACATATATCAAAAGGAGAAGATTGCACCCTCAGGTGGTGGAGATTTTCAGGAACTACTAGAGGTTAGGCTTATTCAAGCTCCTTAAAGGCCTAGATGAGGAGATAGCTCAAGAATTTGCAGTGGCCCTACAATCATAATCAGATGAGAGGGCCACCATTATAATTATAGGCCTAACTATCACAATAACATGGGTTAAGTAGCAGAATCACCACTTTTCCCCTAGGATTTAAGTGGAATAGGGAAGATAGGGTTTCCAAAACTTCAGCTTAAAATAGTTTCTTTATGCTAGGTGAATAATTAATTGAAGAAAAAATGAAGTGAGGAGAGAAAGCCTTCCATACCCTTGGGATGAAGTAGCATTACACATTATGAAATTAATTTCCTATGAGGGAAAGCTTAGTATGGTTTATGGATACAACTTCAGGTTTTTGAATGAACTTACATTTCATGGAGAAATACCTCTATAACAAAGACTAAGCATTCCCTATTTCCTTCTGCATTCAATTAGGGACATGAGAAAAATGTGAGGGAAAGGAAGTACTGGCACTTAGCTCAACATGGCCTCATCAAGATGATAGTGAATGATGCTCTAAACAGATTTAACCTCCTTGTGCACTGGTCCTCATTCATAAATATGGATAGGGAATCCTTCATAGCCACTGAAACAAGAAAAATATGTTCCTTTAGTCGTGGAGAGAGGGGAATGGAAGAAGAAGAAGAAGAAGAAGGGGAGGCCGAAGAGACAGAAGGAGAAGATGAGGAAGAATAAGAGATGGAGGTTGAAACATAAAACAAAAAAACCCTAGAAACAGAAGAAGAAAAAGAGGGAGATGAAACAAAGGGAGATGAAATAGAGGATAAGAGGGAAGAGAGTGTCGCTGAAGAGGAAATATTAGACCCTATCCAAGGCATTGATACCTCTCTTCAGCATACCATCATATCACCTGAGATAACAGAGAAAGAAGTGGATTCTACCTTAGCCACTTTGAGCACACTAGTGAAGGCCAAGAGAGAAAGAAAAATCCCCATGTACTTCAGTACTAAAAAGAGTGTCAGGGTTGAGCATGGGATTTCACAGACTCAAACCAATATCCCTATAACAATTGAGGAGTCACCCAAAAAGGATGATGAGATAAGGTTGGAAGAAGAGAAATTTCAAGAGGTCACCTCACCTAAGAGGACACCTGTGACCTATAGGATGATAAATTCATCTAGTTTGGCATTCCGTACACATCTACCAACCCCCTCATACCCTCAAAAGATAGAAAAGAAGGAAAATCAAGTGGGAGGGTTTGCTACAAGTGTAATATTATGAAATGGGAAAAGTAGGAATATAGTGCATAAAACTGGAAATAAAAGTGATGAATCAACACACCATGATATCATAAAAATGTATAGCCATATTATTAAACATATCAGAAAATAATACGCACAAGATCTTGAGGATCAAGTCACTCAAGCAATAGAAAACAAGCCTCTACTAATAAATATGTTAATACATGAGAAATAGCTGTCATACAAATGCCATGAGCTAAGACAGCGCAATTTTATGACATGACTGGTACATAAATGATAGATAAATATGGATCTTCTGTTATATAGCTCAAATAATGGAGTGAAGATCTAGGCTCCCAAACACTTTTCCTAGACAACCCAGAAAGGGTTTCCGGAAACACCCAAAACTACAAAATGTCTAAATGTTTCCCTAGAGATGAATTGTAGCTACAAACTGAATACTGGAAGGAGGTGGCTAAAATGATAAAGAAATGAATAGATATCCTCCAAGAAAGTCTCCAAGTGAAAGGTTGATCCTAACACTGAAGATCTCACCCTCCAAATCAAGCACTGAAACCTCCACTGCAAGTGCTCACTAGAATAACACAGTCAAAGAGCGAATTTGTGACGTAGCTGATGGAAATAGGTTGGAATAGTGCCAAGATATGATGGAAAGATCAAGAACCTCCTTTGTTGATATCCCAATGGGAATAATGCTTCCTCCACTGAAAAACTAGCTCAGAAAGTGGGTTTTCCAACCCTCTATTGCAACACCCTACAACACAACACAACTCTGAACAAACACTGCGTTGTAGCTGAAGACTGAAGCTTGGCCAGAATTCCGGAATGTGGGAATGTAGTGCAATACTCTTCATAGAGGCTACCTCAAGGAAATAGGTGGGATTCTCGCTCGGGAACACCCTATGCTAAACAACACTGCAAGCTCAACTAAACAACTGAAGGATGTAAGAAGTCATACAGACCACAAAATCAATAATCAATAACATAACCATCTATGGCTTCCTTTCCCTCGTTATAAACAATGTCAAACTTCTCACCTTGGGTCCCACTCATTAAAGTCATTACTATCATGGAGAATTCCTCCCATTCACACTATGATGTCTCTCATTGATGATCCACTCCCTCCATACCAGCGCTATTGGTTTGGTCAAAATTGACCTTGTCCACATGCATTAGCCCCTGTTCACACATGAGGGTGATTTATCCAGCTATGAAGATGATATCTTTTCACGTTAAGAGGGATTTTATTCCTACTAAAGAGATTTATGGGTATCCCTACCCATTTATTTATCTAACTAAATGACAAGAGAAAAAATTAATATTCCAATTAGCTGCATGCTAATTTAGGAATATTACAGTCGTCCCCTCCCAAATGTTGCTTGTCCTCAAGCAAATGCAAATATAGAACTGAAGAGCCTCTCTTCTTCCCCTTGTAGCATCCCCATATGATAATTTCCTCCAATGAACAAGATTTTGTCTCATCAATAAGTCTCCAAGTTGCTCCTCCCAAGTGTGAAATTTAGCTTTTGGTGATAATCGCAAATAGATATCCTCATGAAGAAGTGGAATATCCATGGAAGAAACTAAATGTGGTCTAGAGGTCTCCTTGAGGCATGGAATCAAAAAATTATTTGGAACCATCATCCCCATGTGAAACTCCCATCCCCAAGCTATCATCCATACAAAATGAGTCACCCTCCAATATGGCAACTCATGAAAAAAATCTTCCACCTTAAGCTCCTTCAAAGTAGGTGGGTTGCATAGCTAAACATGATGGATAAAATTGTCCACCCCACACTCTCTCTCTCTCCACTTATGATAAGTGTAGAGTTGATACTGAATTTGGTCTGCAATAATGTTGCCTTCATGAAGCAAAAAGGAAACTGGATCCTCAAAGACCCACTCTTTGGTTCTTGCCCAGCCCGTCCCATACAAAGTGAATATGACATTATCATCATATGGAATCCAAATGAGAATGGTATTGAAGGTTTCATGTGGTGTTGGAAGGTACCAACAGTCTCCCAAGTGGCTACAATTCAGTTTTACTAACGACAGTTTCAAACCATGATGTGGCAAGTTGTTCCCCAAGAAATTGCTAGTTGTGTATGTCATCTCATCTACTAGTAAATAGAAAATGGCATTATGTATCAACTAAGCATACAAATAATAGTAGAATGCTTTCTTGAATCCATACAAGAGATGGCTATCCCCATCACTGATGTTGGTCCTAAAATGACCATGAAGAGAAAATAGAGGCTTGCCCTCTTGTGGAGCAATGTACTATATAGAAATGGAAAGAGAATGGAAATACTGTGTTAGATAATCAATAAGTGCACAAACAAAACCCTTAACATGTACTGAGAGTAGGATGATAATAAGATCCATGAATGAGCCCTCCATAATGGTATGGCATCTCTCCATGAAAAAAAATGTACCATGTGCTGCATGCAAAACCTTCTTCTCATGCTTGGAGATCCAAGTCAAGAAGATCATATCATGGTAATGGATGTCTCCATCCACCACTCCATCACTCCCATCTCCTAATTTTCCATCAAGTGAAACATATGTGAAGTGATCCTAGGAACACTCCATCCACAAACCCAAGCTCCCAAGTGACAGTGTTGTTGGCCTTTGTAATAAGGCTCCTATCATCTCATGGCTCCATTCTTTGACATGCCACATGCCAAAGTCATCTACCATAATGCTGCTACATATGGGAGATTCCTCCCAAATTGGAAGTACCTCCTAATCCTCCAAGGCTAAGGATTAGCCCCTTTGCACCATGAAGGTGCCATCACCTACTCCTGCAACATCATGCAAAATATGGGAGAAAATCAACCCATACTCTCCCAAACATTTCCAAATCAACAACAACTCTTGTTGCCACCTCACACCATCACCATATAGACCATGAAGCAACAGCATGATGGTTGACATGAAAGATATGACATCACCCCAATACACCCAAACTCCTTGCTGCCATATGATGCAAGTGCCATGCCAAGTTCCAACCACCAACATACCCTTTGGAGTAGGATATGTCACATGTCGACCAAACTATTTGAAGAGTAGCCAGCACACCCATGCCTTCTACTACCCAGTGTCATAGATCTGCAAGTGGCTCACCAACCCCTTTCTCACCATCCAAACCTATTCATCCAAATGTGGGTGTCTCCTACCGTGCTCAAAATTTGTATCTGTCCATTGGAGAATACCATCCTCCCAAATCAGGTTACTACTTTTTCACTTCATGGGATGTTGAAGTACAACCTCTTAGAGATCTCCAAATGAAGACCACTCATAAATGACCAAATTGAATCCATAAAGATCCAAGGATACTGAAGGAAAAATCTTCTTACTGAGCTATGAAGTGCTCATCAATAAGGATCCATCATAACAATGGAAGATAAGATGTGTATCATCAACCATCTACCTATCCCTTGCTACACATGTATAATGGTCATTGGAATGCTCCAATAATGGTTGGGCCCTCAACTCATCACTGCTGCTCAATGATAGCGATGTTGATCTCCATGATGGTGCATATTTTGTCTCATGCTCATGCTCAATACTGAACATATAGTTTTGCATTGGATTGTTTAAGAAAATACTCATCCTATCCTCTAAAAATCTGCAATCCAACCCTAAAAGTTGTGTGCAGCTCAACAATGAAATACCAAGATGACTATATATCTCCTCCTTCAAGAAATCAAGGGTCCTCTGCGCAGTGATAGTCTGCTGCTCCAAATCAGCAATATGCTTTCACCCTAGGTCATGTATTTGCCTTGATGGCAAGTTTCCACAATCCTCCATATGATGTGCTGAAATAATTGGAAGTGGAAATATGTGCATACCTTGGTGTTACACAATAATTTGTCACCGTCCCTGCAATTCCCATCCCACACATTGGAGGGCTCATTCTGTGACCTGTGAGCAGAGACAAAACTTGAAATCACTTTCATGACATCCCTCTGAACAAGAGCTTTCATTGCCCTGAAGACATCTCCTTGTGAAAAACCCTAAAAATGGTCGTTTTAGCATTGGCGCGAGTAGGCAGTTCAGTACCCGTGCCAATGGGGAAAATACTTCAAAGAGGTCGCGCCAGTTGGCGCTCTGTCCCAGAGCCGCACTCGTGCTAGCCAATTTAAGAGGTGTTTTTTAAAAATAAATGGCAAAATTTTTGTCCTAACTGATCCAGGAACTGATATCTATCTTGAGTTGGGAGGTTTGGCTATGGATTTCCATAGAGAGCAAGTGGTTTGCCACCTCTCATGGAAGCTTCCTTGATGATAGGGCCAATCCCACGATTATAGGGATCCCAACTCCCCCTTCCTCCATCTATAAAAGCTTGCCCATCTCCATTGCAAGCTAGTCTTCAAGTTCCCAAATTCCCAAGAGCCTTATGCTGCAAGAGCCTCCATAATTCCCTTAAGGCCAATTCAAACAAGGAGACTATTGTCAAGAGCTGAAGAGAGAGGTTTATCCCATCCTTGACAGGCTTTTCGAGACGTGTTCTGCTGGCGACCACATCCGAAGGAGAATTAGGCGTCAGAACTATGGTTGTAATTTTCCTTTGATTGATTATTAATGAATGACTATTGGTTATGGTTCCACTCTCGTTGTTTATGACGATGAGTTATGTCCTTTCTGACAGACATATAGTTGCATCTACTCGATTTTACGCTTGCATTTGTTTGTTTCTCGCATGTGCAGGTGTCCCATCACAGATAACGTGGGGATCGTGATCTGCCAGGGCTAAGGAACGGGAGCGCCACCTCTTCTACAAGCAACAACGTTGGATTCCAGGTAAGCCTTCATCGCTAGTTGGTTTATTTGCAATTAGGAACCTGCACTGTAGCGTGAACGATTGTTGCTAGACCTGGTCTGGGCTAGTAGGGATCATCTCTATCCGCAGAGGGGATTTACCTCCACAAAAAATTGGCGACTCCGCTGGGGAAAATACTTCAAAGAGGCCGCGCCAGTTGGCGCTCTGTCCCAGAGCCGCACTCGCGCCAGCCAATTTAAGAGGTGTTTTTTAAAAATAAATGGCGGAAGTTTCGTCCAAACTCATTCAGGAACTGATATATATCTTGAGTTGGGAGGTTTGGCTAAGGATTTCCATAGAGAGCAAGTGGTTTGCCACCTCTCATGGAAGCTTCCTTGATGATAGGGCCAATCCCACAATTATAGGGATCCCAACTCCCCCTTCCTCCATCTAGAAAAGCTTGCCCATCTCCATTGCAAGCTAGTCTTCAAGTTCCCAAATTCCCAAGAGCCTTATGCTGCAAGAGCCTCCATAATTCCCTTAAGGCCAATTCAAGCAAGGAGACTATTTTCAAGAGCTGAAGAGAGAGGTTTGTCCCATCCTTGACAGGCTTTTCAAGACGTGTTCTGTTGGCGACCCCATCCGAAGGAGAATTCGGCGTCAAAACTATGGTTGTAATTTTCCTTTGATTGATTATTAGTGAACGACTATTGGTTATGGTTCCACTCTTGTTGTTTATGACGATGAGTTATGTCCTTTCTGACTGACATATAGTTGCATCTACTGGATTTTACGCTTGCGTTTGTTTGTTTCTCGCATGTGCAGGTGTCCCATCACAGAGATCATGGGGATCGTGATCTGCCAGGGCTAAGGAATGGGAGCGCCACCTCTTCTACAAGCAACAGTGTTGGATTCTAGGTAAGCCTTCATCGCTAGCTGGTTTATTAGCAATTAGAAACCTGCACTGTAGCATGAATGATTGTTGCTAGACCCGGTCTGGGCTAGTAGGGATCGCCTCTGTCCGTAGAGGGGATTTTACCTCCAAAACAAATTGGCGACTCCGCTGGGGAAAATACTTCAAAGAGGTTGCGCCAGTTGGTGCTCTGTCCCAGAGCCGCACTCGCACCAGCCAATTTAAGAGGTGTTTTTTAAAAATAAATGGCGGAATTTTCGTCCTAACTGATCCAGGAACTGATATCTATCTTGAGTTGGGATGTTTGGCTATAGATTTCCATAGAGAGCAAGTGGTTTGCCACCTCTCATGTAAGCTTCCTTGATGATAGGGCCAATCCCACAATTATAGGGATCCCAACTCCCCTTCCTCCATCTATAAAAGCTTGCCCATCTCCATTGCAAGCTAGTCTTCAAGTTCCAAAATTCCCAAGAGCCTTATGCTGCAAGAGCCTCCATAATTCCCTTCAGAGGGGATTTACCTCCACAACAAATTGGCGACTCCGCTGGGGATCGTCGGCTTGTTGTCATTCATTTTATAGGCTATAGACGGAGCCTGAAGTTGGCCAGATAGCCTTCGAAACTCTTTTGCTCTGCAATTGCGAAGTAGATCAACGTTGCTTCAGTCAATCTCCGGTTTAGTTTGTAAACTGAACCCTTTAAGCATTGTCTTGTCTTTTCGGTTGATTCTTGATCCTCCTTGCTTGATCAGCTCTTTTGGGCTAGTTATTTTTGTGAATTTGGCTTTTGGATAGCTTGATTATCACTGGTCTACTTGTTGGATTGCTCTTTTTTATTTTTGACTGGTAAACTTGACTGGCGCGCTTTTCAGCTTGACATTCGCACCCATTGGCATAGGTTTCTAGTGTATTACTCGCGCCAATTATATTCTGGCGCTAGTTTCAGCCTTACAGGCACGCCAATCCTGTAAGGTACCAGGGTTTATTCTGTTTTGAGATTTCTGAGCTTGATCTGTGTCTGTCTCGCTTTGAGCCTAGATCACACGCTTCATTTGAGTCTTGGAGATTCTGCTTGAAGTGGTGAGTCTAGTCTTGGTTGGGAGAAATTCTTTGTTTTTTTTTCATTTTCAGGCATTGGTGCTTGTTTTCAGTTAGCAACCCATGCCAATTGGCCATTGGCGCTAGTTTTCAGCGTTCAAGTCGCACCAGTTGGCACTAGTTGTCAGTGTGCAAGTCGCGCTAGTTGGCGCTAGTTGTCAATGTACAAGTCGAGCCAATTTCAGGATGTGTGAAAATTGAGATTTTTTCCCTAAATCCTTCACTAGTGTGTCTTTCCCTTCTAGTATTTTCACTATATGAGCATAGATTACATTTCTCATTGTTTGAAATGTCTTCTTTCCATGATTGTTTGATGTAAAAGGGAATGAATGCCTTGTTTTGATCTCTTGCTTTGGAAGTCCTTTTTTGTGCTTGACCTCATATGTCTTGTAGCCTTTTGAGGGATTTCTTTACAAAGTGTTTGAAACAACGATTGCATTCTTAGTGTTTGTTGCATCTCTTTTGCATTAATCCTTCATTAAGAATATTTGTGTTCATTTAGTTTTCGTCTCAAAGTGTTCTTTTTGTTAAAATGCATTAGATCACATCGCATTGAAAAGTACTTTTGAGATTTATCATTGAAATTAGATCACATTGTTTAGTGATTGAAAACTAAAAATCGCTTTGAGTGCATTCTCTTTCATTAAAAGAATGCATTAAGTAGATTCTCATTTCATCGAAAAATTCATTGAGTGCATTCTTATCATTTGAAAAGAAAAAGGAAATTGTGCATAGATTACAATTGCATAGTTTTCAGAGAAGAGGATTTTGCATAGATTACATTGCATTATTCACATCATTGAATGTTTTAGAATACTTTTGCATAGTGAAAGTCATATAGTTTGGAAAAGTTTCGTTTTCAGTTTTGCTGTTTGTTGCATCATTGTTTGAAGCTCTTTCCTTAACTAGATAGCATTCAGTGAATTGAAAGTTTTCTTTTCTCATATAGCTGCATACAGGAGATTGTCATATGACGTAGGGTAGGGCCTTGAAACCGAAACGTAATTGAAGATAAACTTTAAAATTTACTCAATTTACACTAAGGCAGCATTGAAATCTCATGAAACACATTTAGAGGTCTAGGCTAGAGACGTGTTCCAGTGTCTTCAAACCTAGTAGCTGCCGTTCGCCTCTTGGCTTTAGACAACGCTAGTATGGACTTGTGCTCCCCGTGCCGTCGCATATATAAAGGGAGACCCCACTAGGTTTCAATCCTTTATCCATAGGAAGCCGAGTCTGCCACCCTATACCCATGATACACTGGACACAGCATTCGGGGAGATTGCCTGCACGTACGTCAAGTCCTTGGTTGATTTCTCTTTCATTTTGAAACCAAGGTGTATATTGCAATTCACGGTTATTCGGTACACCCTTTGCCTAGTATTCCTGAGTAGTCATTTGATCTTTTCTGACTCTTTAAATTTGAAAGGATCACCAAGCGCTTGTCCTTTCACGCTTGCTTCAAAACTGAAAGAGATAGAGTCACCTTTTCAACCGTTTCTCGACTCTTAAAATATGAAACAGTGAAGTTTCTAAGTTTCAATGTGGTAAAATAAATCACCCACGATCACATGCCCTTTTAGAGTTTGCTTGTTGGCCGTTTGATTGTGTGCCTTGGTTTTTAGCCCGTGTGCGGTTTTGAGTTGTTGATGGCAAATTTTCCAGAGTTCACCAACCAAGGAATCCCCTCTGATGGGAATCCTGGTCATTTTCCTCCTTTTGGAAATGTTGGTACTCCTTATATGGCAACGTTGTCCCTTCCTGGGTTAATTGTTGGGTTGCATGTTTGGTTATTTTCAACCTCTGTGGTCCCAAATGTCTCAGCTACTGTTCAATCAGTTCCTCCGCCTGAACAACATCATGTTGATTCTAAGGTGGACCTCTCCCCTTCTTCGCCTGTTTCTGCGTCCTCCTCTTCTACTTCGCCTGGTGAAAGTCTAGATTCGAGTAACCAGGTGGCTAAGAAGAAGAAGTCTGATAAAAGAGAGGCTAAGGCTGCAGCTACTGCTTCCGAAGCATCTCCTCTTGATAAACCTCCCAACCCTCCACGTAAAGTCAAGTTCCCTTGCATGTTGTGCACGAGAGAACATCTTCTTTGAGACTGCCTTAGCATTCCCAAGGTACTCAAAGTATGGTCCAACGGTCGCCCGCCATTTCCTTTGGCTTCCGGGAGTCAGGTTGGGGGCACGTCTTTAACTGGTGCTGGTAAGGCTCCTAAGAAACAGGGTAAGATCACCAATCCCTGTAAGTTGTGTGAAGGGCACCATGCCATTCACCTTTGTCTGTATATGGATGAAGCCAAACGAGTGTTGGAAAACTCAACTATTTCTACACCACTCCTCCCGGCTGGTTATAAATGGCTTTCTGTGAGCCCTCCACCAGTTGATCCTACGATCGGTCAAGAGTCATCCTTGGTCAATCCCGCTCCCCCAGAAATTCAAATTCAGGAATCCATCCCTGACCAACCATTGGTCGTGGGATCGGTTGAACTGGCCCTATCTATGGTGCACCAGGTCTTTTCCGTGGAGAGTGGATCACATATCCCTTAGGTTCTTCTTGTTTCTTTAGATTCCTCGGACTTGGAGAAAGATTCTCCTATCCCTATACCTCAAGAAGTTTCTCCTCCACCTCCCGTGATGGAGGTCCCGGAGGATTCCCCTCCCGCCTTCGAGCTGGAGGTCGTGGAGGATGCTCTTTCTTCTTCCGTAACACCAGGGGGAGACCATCTCGGTTCGATGGTAGCCCCTCAGAGTAGTTTGGTCGCTTCCTTTGATTGGAATCGATTTTCAGGATACCACCTTCCGTCTTATGTGCCTTTCGAGATTATAGTACAGGCTTTTGGTCTGGTCGTACCCAGCACCATTATAGATGAAGGTGCGTCTGTTAGTATTCTATCCTCAACTACTTGGAAAGCTTTTGGTTCACCGCCGCTTGCGCCTGTTACACAGAAACTGTTGGCGTTTAACAGAAGAACTAGTCAACCATTAGTGATCCTTCCAAGGTTACCTGTTACTTTGGGAGGTAAAACTATCCATATGGACGTGATGGTTGTTCCAGGCCCCTTGGATTTCAATCTGCTCTTGGGGCGCGATTACACCTATGCCATGGGAGCGTTTGTCTCCTTCCTTTTTCGTGTGGTCTGTTTTCC
Source organism: Pinus albicaulis (assembly GCA_034641835.2). NCBI lineage: Eukaryota > Viridiplantae > Streptophyta > Pinopsida > Pinales > Pinaceae > Pinus > Pinus albicaulis. Next base: position 548,934,142 of record CM076581.1, on the reverse strand, counting down.
ACATGAAGGACGGATCGTGACCATTGATCAACTTTTGTTCTTTGGTCCTGATGTGGCAGCTGGCCCGCCATCATCCCTTCCTAGTTTTTATCCACCCGTTGTATCTGCCCCACCACAGGTCAACTATGTGGCTACCTACCCCATGCCTGTACTTAGTGATAGTGCCGTTGTGCATCAAGTGCTGGGGGAATTGAGTCCTGACTTCCAGGATGTTTTCCTTCCATCGGGAGTGGAACTCTTGGAAGCTATGACTTCATATTCATTATGATGAGGTCGGTCAGAGCATGGTTCTTTTCCTGTGTCAAGCTCCTTAAAAAATGAAACCGGGTCTGGTCGGAGCAGAGTTCCTTGTCTTGTGTTAAGCTCCTTAAAAAATGAAACAAGGTTGTTGGAGCATAGTTCCTTGTCTTGTGTCAAGCTCCTTAAAAAATGTAACAAGGTTGTCGGAGCAGAGTTCCTTGTCTTGTGTTAAGCTCCTTAAAAAATGAAACAAGGTTGTCGGAGCATGGTTCTTTTCCTGTGTCAAGCTCTTTAAAAAATGAAACAAGGTCGTCGGAGCATAGTTTGTTTTCTTGTTTCAAGATCCTTAAAAAATGAAACTGGGTCTGGTTGGAGCATAGTTCATTTTCTTGTGTCAAGCTCCTTAAAAAATGAAACAAGGTTGTTGGAGCATAGTTCCTTGTCTTGTGTCAAGCTCCTTAAAAAATGAAACAAGGGTGTTCTGAGGATATTTATTTTAATGTGTCAACCTCATTCAAACAATGAAACACGTTCTTGTTCAATTCGAGTCTTTGTTTAGATCTCGTAAAATCCCAGTCGAGTCTTTCCTAGATCTCGTAACTTGAACCTTCACTCCCTCCATCTGTTTACTCAGGTGCATGGACTAAAGCTTGGGGGCATGTACCTTGAATTGAGTCACCATGCTGGGGGCATGCTTACTTTTTCAAGCATATTTTGTTTCCGTTTCAAGCTTGTGTCAAAATGAAACCAACTTCAAGCAGAGTTTCCTGATTTCAAGCTTGTGTAAAAACGAAACTTTTCCCATTTTACCCCTTGTGATTACCATTTTATCAGCCTGTTTTTCCAGATGAGCCTTGGTTTTCTCACTCCATCATCACTATCTGCTTGGCCGATCATATGCCTTCACTTGGTTATTTTACCCGTTCCTGAGGAACTGCTGCGATGAGTGGTCTTGTTAGCCAGCCTCTTGACCTTTACTTGTTCTGAGCTGTTCCACCATTACCGGAACCAGTTGCTACCCTTTATACCACTTGTTCCTCCAGGAGGAGTCATCTTTCAGCTCTTTTCTGACTCTTGAAAACCTAAAATATTGCCGAGTCCCTTGTCATTTTCGATCTCGTTAAAGTGGACACGAAATGACATCTACCTAGTATAAGTTTACCCCTTTTTCAGGCTGGGATGGATTATTTACGAAAAAGGAATACCCTAGCCTATCGTGACTAAGAGGCTTTCTCAGATATTGTTTTCTACCTTTTCGGGTCTGAGAAACTATTTACGAAAAGGGACCATTGGAGTTTACTTTTCAGCTGTCTTTTCAAACTCTCTAAACATGAAAAGACACCAAGTTCTTCCTTTGTCAGACTCGTTAAACCCTGATGACATCAGATTCAGTCGTAATGACGCTATTCGAGTCACTCCTTCCTAGGGATTGTTAATGTACTAGGATGGATTCGTCCGAAGGATGGACTTATATCACAAGCATATGCTATCCCCTTCAAGCTTGTTATAAAAAATAATTGGGGTAGTCGCCAGAAATGGCGGGGAAAAAATGGAACCAGCATCATTGTCGTGTCGGCAGTATGTCGCTCTTGAACATGGAATTTGTCTGCATTTGTGTCGGGTTGGGGACATCTCATCTCGTTTTTCACTTGCATCCATGGGTTTGGATAATCCCTTTCAACCTCTCATCTGTTCTTTGCCTCGTCGCCATGACCTCTGATCCATTGATGTAAAATACTGCCAAGTCCACTGTCGTGTCGTCTATATGTTCAAGAGAAGTTGACCTCTGCAAATATCAACCTCCTTTTGATTCTCATCTGATCATGATTCACAAAATATTATGTTCCTCTGTCTCGTGTCGATGATGTGGGAAACATTATGGCCCACCTTCGATCAAGGTCACTTCCTGTCGACTCCAGCTCATTATCCAGGAAGATGATCTAGAGACTCCCTTCTGGTGCCTTGGAGCCTGCATGCCTCAATGGCAGGTTCTTCGCGTTCGACGTGAGGTTTTCATCATTGGCCTCCGATCGATTGATTCTACGGGTGTTCGACGCCAGCACATTGATTCACATGCCTTAGATTGTACCTGTGGTACCTTGAGGACCATTGGCATTAATGGTGGTACCTCTCGTGTCTGTTAACAGCTTTCAGCATTGGCTGGTAATCAGACGATGTTCTTGCATGTTCGACTTCAGCTCACATATTTGCATGCTTGAAATTGTACTTTGTTCAGGTCGAGATGGAGCGCAAGACCCTGGATTGTGTCTGTTGTAATCCAGGCTGCGATTTTGTGGATTATTACGATTATTTACATGACTCACTGATTGGATGGCTGCGACCATACCTGAGTCTATTTATCGATCTTCACTGGATGGCTGCGTCCATGCCTTGGATCTAGCTTATTGTATACTCTGTTATGGATGGTTGTGCCTATACTGCATATATGTCATGTATCTGAGACATCAATTGCATTTCTTCACGCAGGTTTTCTGACGGCGAAGTTTTCAGTCGGACACGTTCTCGTAAAGCATTTCACCCCTCTCTCTCTCTCGGGCCTCATGATTTAGGGGGCATCTGTTACACAGTAATTTTTCACCGTCCCTGCAATTCCCATCTCGCACATTGGAGGGCTCATTCCATGACCTGTGAGCAGAGACAAAACTTGAAATCACTTTCATGACATCCCTCTGAACAAGAGCTTTCATTGCCTTGAAGACATATCCTTGTGAAAAACCCTAAAAATGGCCCTTTTAGCATTGGCACGAGCAGGCTGTTCAGTACCCGCGCCAATGGGGAAAATACTTCAAAGAGGCTGCGCCAGTTGGCGCTCTGTCCCAGAGCCGTACTCGCGCCAGCCAATTTAAGAGGTGTTTTTTAAAAATAAATGGTGGAAGTTTCGTCCTAATTGATCCAGGAACTGATATCTATCTTGAGTTGGGAGGTTTGGCTACGGATTTCCATAGAGAGAAAGTGGTTTGCCACCTCTCATGGAAGCTTCCTTGATGATAGGGCCAATCCCACAATTATAGGGATCCCAACTCCCCTTCCTCCATCTATAAAAGCTTGCCCATCTCCATTGCAAGCTAGTCTTCAAGTTCCTAAATTCCCAAGAGCCTTATGCTGCAAGAGCCTCCATAATTCCCTTAAGGCCAATTCTAGCAAGGAGACTATTATCAAGAGCTAAAGAGAGAGGTTTGTCCCATCCTTGACAGGCTTTTCGAGACGTGTTCTGTTGGTGACTCCATCCGAAGGAGAATTCGGCGTCAGAACTATGGTTGTAATTTTCCTTTGATTGATTATTAATGAACGACTATTGGTTATGGCTCCACTCTTGTTGTTTATGACGATGAGTTATGTCCTTTCTGACTGACATATAGTTGCATCTACTGGATTTTACGCTTGCGTTTGTTTGTTTCTCGCATGTGCAGGTGTCCCATCACGGAGATCATGGGGATCGTGATTTGCCAGGGCTAAGGAACAGGAGCGCCACCTCTTCTACAAGCAACAGCGTTGGATTCTAGGTAAGCCTTCATCGCTAGTTGGTTTATTTGCAATTAGGAACCTGAACTGTAGTGTGAACGATTGTTTCTAGACCCGTTCTGGGCTAGTAGGGATCGCCTCTGTCCATAGAGGGGATTTACCTCCACAACACTTGGTAAAGCTTGGGAACATATTGTACTGCTACAAGGGTTCCTTCCTCCTGTGTGATGACTTCCCCAACTTCTAATGATGATATATACTCTTCTATGGTTGCATCAACACTGGTACAAGTTTCCTCCTCCTCATGCATCTCCTGAATAATGCATGGGACTCTAAATGTCAAGAGATCAAAACCAATTTGCAAAGGTGTAAGTGTTCTTTCTCTTGATGTAAGTGCTCCTGCAGTAAGTGGTGGTGGAAGTTTATCCTCTGATTTTTTCTTTTCAAACCTCTTGATCAACCTTTGAGTAAAATATGCATATGCAGTCACTCTTGCATGACCCAAATGGTTGAACCACCAAATTTTTGCTTCACCCTCAAGGTGTAGCACTGCAATCTCAACAGCTTCTTTCTCTACTACTGGATGTAGTAGAAAAAATGCATCCAACTTCATTCCCCAATCCTTTTTTGTGCATGTGTATGACCCATCAAATTTAGACAATATGAATCTATTGTTGCAAGGTCTTCTTTCTTCTTTGAGCTAAATGAACTGTAGGAGAGTTAGATTCTCCTTGAAAGCTCTAGGTTGAGAGTTATATTCTGCAAGATACTCACTTAGAATATCGTGATCTAAGTGTCCTCCATCTCCATGCATTTTTTCTTCTTCTTCAAAAGAAAAGGGCATAGTGTATTGCTTTGGAGCTCTATGAAATATCGGTTTTCTCTTTTGCTGATAGGAAGTGCATGGTCCTTCCTCATCTTGAAACCCTAGTGTGGTTTCATTGCTTGTCTCCAAATTTATTTTCTTGACCTCCTTGGTGAGGTCCCTCTTAGATCTGAAAAGAGATGAGATAAACTCATCCCTTCCATCATTCTGATATCTTTCTCCTTCTTCTTATTCTCTTGATAACATACTGGCTGAGATCCATAGGCTAAGCCAAGATTATGCTCTGATACCACTGTAATATTCCCAAATGGGAAAAGAAGGAATATAGTGCATAAAACTGAAAATAGCAGTGGTAACTCAACACACCATGATATGATACAAATGTACAACCATCTTAGTAAACATATCAGCAAATAATAGGCACAATATCTTGATGATCATGTCACTCAAGCAATAGAAAATAAGCCTCTACGAACAAATATGTTAAGACATGAGAAATAACTTCCATACAAATGCCATGAGCTAAGACAACACAATTTTAGGGCATAACTGCTACATAAATGATAGATCAATATTGATCTTCTATTATATAGCTCAAATAATGCCAGGAGTGAAGATCTAGGCTCACAAACACTTTTTCTAGACAACCCAGAAAGGGTTTCCAGAAACACCCAAAAGTACAAAATGCCAAAATACATCCCTAGGGCTGAATTGCAGCTGCAAATTGAATACTGCAAGGAGGTAGCTAAACTGAAAAATAAATGAATAGATCTCCTCCAAAAAAGTCTCCAAGTGAAAGGCTGATCCTAACACTGAAGATCTCACCCTCCAAATCAAGCACTGAAACCTCCACTGCAAGTGCGCACTAGAATAACACAGTCAAAGAGGGAATATGCATTGTAGCTGATGGAAATAGGTTGGCCTGGTGCCAAGATATGAAGGAAAGCTCAATAACCTCCTTTTTTGATCTCCCAATGGGAATAATGCTTCCTCCATTGAAAAACTAGCTCATAAAATGGGTTTTCCAACCCTCCACTGCAACACCCCACAACACAAAAAAAATATGAATAGACACTGTGTTGCAGTTGAAGACTGAAGCTTGGAAAAAATGGCAGAATGTAGGAATGTAGTGCAATACTCTTCCTAGAGGCTACCTCAAGGAAAGAGGTGGGATTCCCGCTCAGGAACACCCTATGCTAAACAACACTGTAATCTCAACTAAACAGCTGAAGGATGCAAGAAGTCATAGAGACCACAAAATCAATAATCAATAACATAACCATATATGGTTGCCTTGCCCTCCTTATAAAAAATGTGAGCCTTCTCACCTTGGGTCCCACTCATTAAATTCACTACTATCATGTAGAATTCCTCCCATTCACACTGCACTATCTCTCATTGATGATCCACTCCCTCAGTACTAGCGTTGTTGATTTGGTCAAACGTGACCTTCTCCACATGCATTAGCCCCTATTCACACATGAGGTTGCTTTACCCAGCTATGAAGATGATCCATTTTCACATTAAGAGGGATTTTATTGCTACTAAAAATATTTATGGGTCTCCCTACCCATTTTTTCATCTAACTAAATGAGAAGAGAAAAAATTAATATTCCAATTAGCTGCATGCTAATTTATGAATATTACAACAGGAAACCATGTCTGTGTTATAGAAAATTGTATTAGTACTAGAAACAGAGCAGGAAGCCTTGGGGGAGGGATATGAGGCACCCATCGGTGGGAAAGAGGCCCAAGAAGTTCAAAAAGAAGCACAATTTGAAGGGCAAGATGCAAAAGGGGAGGAAGAGAAGGAGAAAAACGAGGAGCCTACCTCCCCAAAATATGTCCCTAAAGATATATCAACAGTTTCACACCCTAGCCCTCAGCCAAATCCCGGTTCTTAATATACATTTCTTGAAGGGGGTATAATGATTCCTTAGAAGCTTGCAGTCCCCATATTTTTTTAGTTGGAACAAGAAAGATAACGCACTCATCTATGGATGAAAATTTCTACAACAAGAGTTTTGCATGGCATAGGGATCATGGAGGAGAAGGTTGCTAAGTTGGGAATGAATTTGTCTAATGTTAGACTCAGATAATCCATGTTGAAAGAGTAGCTTCAGGAAACACAGATGAAGAATGCAATATTGGAGAGTCAAATTTAGAAAAAAAAGAAAAACAAATTTCCACCATGGTAGATTTATGCATGAAGGCCATCCAACAAATATATCCTTCAAAATCCTATTCCATATACCTCAAATAAAATTGGATCAAACTTGATATTAAGAAATTAGCCTCTCATGGGTCCTTACCTTTTTAGATCTGCAGGCAATTCATTGAATTTTGCAATTAGTCCAACGTGGGAGACAATGTTAAGATGGTATAATTCTACATGCACAATCTTATTTTGATGGACTTAAACATTTGCGACCCTAACCATAGGTTGGGAGATATGTAGCTAATGGAATTTTCCTCTTGGATGGTGAATGACGAAGAAACAGTAGATGAAGTAAATAAGGTGATGAGAAGAGAAAACAAAGAGCCTCTACACATAAGGGTAGAATTATTCAGCCCTAGGGGAGTCATAAAAAATCAGCTCATGATAAAGAATGATGCCAAGCTTGTAGACAAGTACCTAAGCACACAAGCACAAGACGTTTCACATTTTGATGATATTTCTAGGTTTTTGGGAGATGAATGTGTATTTTAAAGTCAAAGAAGGTTGAATGGACTCCTCTTATATTTTGAAACATGGACTATCATACCCCAGAGAGATTAAAGAGTACCCTAGAAAAGGCACCATTATACAAGAGGGCTATGCAGAAAATGAAAATACAATGTCTTGGCTTGAAACTCAGTACACCTTTGCTGCTGGGACTGGGTGAAGGGAAAGACCGAGATTAGGAAAAAAAATAATGGGGGAAGGCAGAAAATAATGTTGGATTCGACCCTCCTGAAAGAACTCCTTCACTTCTTCCTTGGGAGGTCATTAGGGCCACTAAAGCACTAAAAGAAATGAAGAAGGAGGAACAAATTGCTCAGAGGATGAGCAACCATTTGGTAGGGGGTGAAGATGAGCCCCATGATTAGGTATAATTGGAGCAGTTAATTATAACATTTTCAGTCTTATTAGTCTCTCTTTCTCACATTTAATTAAATTATGGTCATATTTCTCTTAGTGTTGATGGTGATTAAGGCTTGTCATACTTCGAATGCCTAATATGGGTTAAATGCAGGATACTCATGAATATATTCCATGTTTTTTTAATATTTTTCAATAAAATCTTAGAGAAGATATAAAGGAGAGATTACAGGAGGGTTTTCCACCTTCTACTCCTAAAGGAATCCATGGGATCCTCGAGATTCCCTCCAACAACTCGAAATATAAGGCAACCAAGAAAATGGAAGATCAAGTGCACCAAAGCTCCACTTCTCTTGCAGTCAAAGGGGACACATCACCTAATTTTTAGGGAGTTATTGGTAGCTAGCCTTTAGGTTAAATAGGGTATAGCAAGATCTCATTAGAATTATAATATTGGACGAAGCTAGTAGACTCTTATATCTTGTGATAGAGTTTTGAGACTTTCATTATTATGTAATGAGACTATTTCTCCAATAAAATGAGTATTCAGTTTTTCCTTCACTGATTTAATTTCATAGAGTTGAGCTTGTGGGTTAGGGCCCAATCCATTGGCCTCAGTCTCTCTCTCTCTCTCTCTCTCTCTCTTGTGTATTTACGTTTATTTTTGTGCCATTGTAATAAGTTTACTTTATGAGTTTTAGATAGGTTGCTTAGATTTCATTTTACTGTTTTTGGTTTGCTTCCATTTCACATTTGTTGTAGTTAGACTCCTGTAGATCATGGTACTGTAGCATATAAACTCATAAATATGTGTGCCAAAGCCTCCCTCTCTCAGCTCTTTCATTGGGGCTTGAGGAGGGCATATATTCACAATGTGCCCAAAATTGCTCTTTAGTTTATGATTTCTTGGAAATAATAGATAGATTGTTGTAATTATCATGAACATGTCGAGAATATTGAGTTAGATTTCTATTTGAATTCATAAGTAGGTTTTCTTATCACATTCAACTCATCTTTTCCATATTCTTCATCATAGATTTGTCAATTTTTATTGCATGAACAGGTAGTGTGCTTGTAGGTTAGGTTAGAGAAGCAAAGGAGGACTCTATCAACAACCCCAGCTCCATTTCTCACCTTTCATCAATCTCCTTTAAAAAAATCGCCCTTAGCCCTTGCTGGAGCGGGGTTCCCTGGGGTGCATTTTTGGGTTAATTTTGTCTAATTTTTTTTTTAACGTCTGCACACAAAGAGTCAAAGGGGCTTTGGGGTGGGTCAAAGTCCCTTATTAATTGTAATGGGTTTAAAGGGAAAACCATGAGTCTCAAACCATGGTTTGAGACCATGGTATGTGTGCGTCTATATAGTATAAATATGTAAGGATCAAGTCAAGTAAGAACCAATCTTATGCCGATGATGTATGGTTGTTGGTAATGTTTTGAACTAAGTCTAGGTTTTTTTGGGTATAAAGGATCCTGCTGGCTATGTGCGCGGATACCTAAGTCCTAACTGTGTGCAGACTCTGTTGGATGTGTGCGTAGAAGGATTTAATGTACTGAAGTTGATAGATATCTTAATAAAGAAAACAATTTTTACAAACTTGGACTCTTATGTGATTTGATCTATTTATTATCTATTATTTTATTTAAGATACAGATATGTTCTGTGTTGCGTATTTACTTATGTTAATGGTTAATTTCATATGCGCGAATATTAGTTAATGAGTAGATATGAATGAAGTACACTATGCACGAATATAAGTTGATGTTAGATGAATATATCTGATTGAAGTATAGTTAATGATTTTGCGCAAAATATAGTAAAGTATATTGTGATAATTTGCAAAGGGATATATATGTTGACTGTGCATGTGCACATCTGTTATATTATTTGCAATAAGTATAATTAGGGCCACTAAACCAAAAAATTCCTTAGGGTGCAGAAACCTGGTTCCAACAACCCCTCATACTGCTTCGGGTGAGACTTTGATCTACGCAAGAAAATCACTACCCAAAGGGCTAGGAGTTGGAGGGTTTTGTTGGTTGCACAATAACTCTGAACCTCGTTTAGGACCCCTCAAGCCAACAACCCTATTTTTGATATTTTCAACACCACACCGAGAGAAACCCTACAAGTGCAAGACGATATTTAAGAGAAGTTATGAGCTTGGCCAAGGGTTTGGCCATATTCCATTCACCTAAATGCACCTTTAGTTCACCTTCCCTACCCCTTTCCTCATCAATTTTTTCCTCAAAACACCCTCATCCTGTTTCCTGTAGCATTTATAGGACATCTTGTAACACTAAAAGAAACCTATAACAGATCCTGTAGTTGTGCCTGTTAGCCTCTCCGTAAAATTAGAAGCCATATTCCACCTCACCTAACCCTACCACAACCTCCAAGACACCTTTCAAATTTGAATCCATGAGTCCAGGAACTTCTTAAGCCACCTTAGCACATCCTTCTTTTGCTGCAAAACAAAGTATTTACAAGTGTAGTTAGCTAGATGAATTGATAAATAATAGAAGTTAAGCATAAAATAGTTAGAGTTTACTTAACCATTTGGCCCCGTAATGAGTGATTAGATTATTCTTCCTTTCTACAATTTAAATTCATCAATTTGTTTCATGAATGTTGCCTAGTTTACTTCTATTTCTTGTAATAGCCTAAATTGTCGATTTCCTTCCTTGCTAAATATCTAGATGTATCTTCTTGCTTCAAAATAATCCTTTGATTGTTGATAGAATAATGTTTTTGAGGCATCTATAGTTCTAGGTATAATTTAGAAGTGGGACAAACTTCACTCAAAAACCCTAGCAATAGCACCCTTTCATAGGACTAAGAAGAGGATGTCATGAGTAGAATGCATCTGCTATGTATATATCACTATCACCTCCAATTTTGTATGAACCGCAAGTTGATAAAGTAAAGTAGAGTAGCCTAAAGTAGAGTAGCCTCTGGGATTTGAATCACTCTTGGTGCTATACCAGGGCTCACTAGATGTACAATAAAACTACATCATTATGTACAATATTGGTACAAGTTATGTTACAAGACAACTAGGATATATTTAAAGAAGTTTCCTCTTCACAAGTATCTATTGAGATAATACAATCGAGATTAATACCAACATCTACTTGTGAATTTTAAAAGAGTTTAATATTATGTTCAGAAATGAGAACTTGAATACCTTTAATATCATAAATTGTAACGAATTCCTCTTCTAAGGAATTGAAATCATTATTAAATTATCGAAAATGAGGATTTATTGTAGTTATATGAGTATAACAAGACCTCTCTTCGTGAAATACATATTGAATTTGAGAGTTCAGAACATGAGAATTTTATGAAGGGTGAAATCACACAATATTATCAATCTCAAAATCATCATGATAAATAACTTCATAATTCTTATTAGCACTCTCTTCCTTTTCAAAACATAAGTTAGAACAAGAAGAATGATTAGATTCAGTAGCATGGGATTTTTTAAAGTTTTTGAATATATGATCAATTAATAATTCATTATCCTAATAAGAACTAACCGAAAATCCCTCATTTACTTGATTTATGGGAGCTCTTATAGTTTCTAAAATTGAATAAGGAATCACTGAATGATTTTCAAATAAATTAAAATCAATAAAAAGTTCAAGGTAAAGAGTAAAACTACTATGTAAGCTTGTAAATATGAAAATTTGTCTAGTTGTAGAATTATCGTTATAATTATAAGTTGTTTCCTAAATTTCTAGTTCTATTTCTTCATGATTTTGTTTAGCACATAAATCAACTTGACCATCATTTGAAATGAGCTTAGGAATTTCATGAGTTTGAATATTTGTATATTCTTGAGAGTGAATATCAAGTTGCTTTGAAATTTGCAGTGGAACATTAGTGATAGCATCAAGACACTCATAAGCATTTTCTAAGGAAAGCATGCTAGAGGAATAATAATTGACGTTCTTTACAAATTTGAATTGTGGTTTATTGATTTTCCTCTTCATTAGAATTTTCATGATTTAGCACAACTTCAACATGAGTTGATTCGTCCACGTCAACATGATTTAAAACAAAATTATGGATAACATTAGTTCTGTTAGATGCATTCATGTTTTCCTAAGGTAACTTATTGACAATTTATGCATTTTCTATTTGAAGAGGATCAACCATGCTATTGTGATAAACATGGTAATTAACAACAACAAATACATTTAAAAATGTGACATCTTCCTGTTCGACACAATTATTTGGAACATGAGGAAGAGAATTGGCATGCTAAAGCCATTCCATCAATTCTATATATAAAGGTATATCTTGAGATTTAAAGATCAAACAAATTAGTTTGAATCTAGTAACAAAATACATTATACATTGTTTTTCATATTTGCACAAATTCTCAAGTTCGAAGCATACCTTTTTATAATCACAATATTTGAATGTGTGAAGGAACTTTGTTATAAATTCATCCCAACTGTCAATAGATGATCCCAGCAGCAATTCATGCCATTTTTTGGTTTGGACTATGAAATTTAGAATAAAAATATTGCCTATAATACCTTCATAAATATCATTGAAAATGCAATTTTTAAAATTTTGAATAAATTGTAAAACATATTCATACGCAGAAAATTTATTCTTATAATCAAATTTTACCTTTGGCAAAAGTCTTACAATTTTCATTGAAGTGGTGATAGGTGCACATCTAGAGATGCAACTCATTATAGGCGTTTTTGAAGGAGCCATTGCAAATAAATAAAAACTTTAAAATCCAAAAATCTAAAGGGACAACTCGTCGGTGGCCTTCCTTATAGCGCCAAAAAATTTGATGACCAAAATTGAACATATTCAAAATGAAGGAAATCACCCATTGAGGGCCCCAATTAGAGCATTATGCATTTGGTATGGTGAATTTTTTTAATTATAGGTTTGGGTGGCTGAACCTAAAACTAACCTAAAATAAATTCCTAAACTAATCTAAACTAACCTAAATGCATGACCTAAATCTATATCTAGATTTAACCTTGTAGTGTAGGAAATTACTTATTGGTACTAACATGCAAATAGAAATACTTACCCTTTTGTGGCCACATGAAAAGGAAATATTTTGTGTTAGTTGAAATAAGAGCTCAACCAAGTTGTTGGATGCCTGCTCCTGTGAAAGGACAATTTCAAGAATGTATTCATTGATGGAAATACAAATGCAATCTAATCTAAGATGCAGACAAAGAAAGTAGATCATAATTTATCTGAATTGGGAAAAGATATATCAAGAGAAAGAAAATGTGATATGGATCATCTTCAACCTAAAATAGAATAAAGCTAACAAGCGATGAAATAGTTCTAAGACCTTCTACTTGTTCAAGCAAATATGCACATACAATCATTTGATAAATAGTTATAATACGATTGTGTACATATATTTATATTTAAATTATATTTGCATCAACCGAATAAATCATGTTAAGTTACATAAATAGTTATATATAACAACAATAATAAATAAAAATTAATATGGAATTAAGCTGATAATTAGCTAGTAACTTAATGCATAAAATATTTTCCAAATGCAACAATCAACCCTAAATCCATATTTTTTCAACTCCTTAAAATAACTTGACAATAATTTAAAATAAACACAAATTATTTTAATCTAACAATAATACTAGAAAATATAAGCATATCAATAAAAGTAAGGATAAACAAGAACTTAATGATCTTTTTATTAAATCTCCAGAAAAAGTAGTAATCAACAATGGTTACAACAAAATTTTTTATCTTTTCTAGTCCAACGGTTAGCCAATTACCTACAAAACAAGTCTCTTAAAGTAGTACCGAAAGCCTGTTTTACAAAAATAATTAGAACCCCTGGCTCACATTTATAATTTTACAAATCAGGCCAAAAAAGGAATATGTTTCCATTACAGTTAAATTCTTATTTTGATCCCTCATTTTAAGTTGGAAAATATCTTTTGGTTCTATGTTATTCCAATCTCATTACTTTAAAGCTCTCGAACATGATTCTTTCCAACAATTTCTGCAAATCAAATTAATAACAATAGGATTAAAAGTATATGTAATTTGTAAATTTTTAACGCATTAAATAAACAGATTTAGTTGAATAACTATTACTATATTTTTCTCCTCTAAATATTTCCAACAAGCCCTCAAGGGACTAGGTGTCATAGTATATTGCAATTTGTTAGGTTTATAAAAATGTCAAGGCGCGTTTTATTAATTTTTTAAATTAATTAATAGAAAAAAAAACATAATATCAATTTTATAAAATAGTTTTTTTTTTTTTTTTAATCTAAGACAATGATCAATTTTATAAAATAGTTGAGAGTGTAAAACTTATGGATGAAAGGGCTATAAAGTTATGTACTTAATATGAAGAGGTACGTAAAGGTCGAGGAGAGGATCCCGTGGGGAAGTGTGTGGTGGGCAGGCTCCCCAAAATATATTATATCTAATTCAAGACAAAGCATCTGCCCCCAATATTTTATATGTTACATTGCCTAGATACCCATCTTTGATTTTGGACCGATCAAAATTAACAACCCTAAATAAATCTCGATGATCGGTGGGTTGGATGTGAAATATTTTAATATTGAATGTTATAAATGTTCTCATTTCGGGATTTTCCATCAGTGATTTCAAAAGCCCGGTCTTTGGATTTGGTGTCGATGGCTTGGTGGGAAGTGTCCCAATGGAAAAGTTAAACACGAATTACATCTGTTTAATTACATCTTTTAGATGTGATGTTGTTATAAAGTAAGGTTCTATATATATGTGTGTTATGTTACAATGTTATATTTTCAAACCTATGAAAAATTACATAATTATAATGTGCATGTAGCTTTTTTATCAGGTACGAGTATTATATATAGGGAGGGGAGTTATGATATTAGTTTTTTTTTTTTTTTTCAAAAGGAATTTTGTAACTTTCTTAACACATAATTACTAGTAAACTTTTAGGGGTTTATGACATGTCTTTCTCTCCATACATAAAGTTACAGATAAGGGGGTTTGAACCTTGGATCTCTCAGTTTACATAAATTTCACATTACTTTGATCACGAATTGAGCTCTGAATGAGACATGGTAATGCTTTTTATTTATTTATATTATATAATATTTTTTCTAGATTTTGTTTTATTATACTTTTTTAATATTTACAAAATATTTAAATTATATATTATATTTACATAATTTTATTAATTAATTTATAAAATTTGATAAAATAAATTATAAAATATATATATACATGTTCTATGCCCAGGTGATGAAAATGACCCAACATTGGCTAATCATAATTTACAAACCATGTGATAGAATCAAATGAAATTTCTATCGTTGGAAATATAGTAGGGAGACAAAAATGATGGAGCCATAAGAAAATCAAAGAAAAGTCCAAATGGATTAAAATAAAACATACCAAAGCAATTCGATAACGACATTAGAAAAAAATTAAATGGAGGGCCCCGTAATTTTGAAAAAATAATGGGAATTGTTGAGGCCTTAATAGAACACTTTGAATTTGTACCTTGTGTATGGAATCAGGATTGTAAAGTCATAATTCAACTAGAGCTAGCGAGGGAAGCCATTGGGAGAATCCCTACACCTAAGTTAGGTGGTAGAGAATAATTTTGCTGTGGGAATTGTGTTGTGCACAAGAAGCATTGGAGAGGGAGGATTGGAAAGGTACTGAAGGGACCATTGAAGGGGTCTCCCTTTATGATATGCAAGCCTATGTGGTTATATTTTTCATAAATTGAGCCCTAACTCAGAGCTTGAGAGGTGACACCCATATTTCCTAACCTATAAGTAAATTGACCTTCAAATATCTACCGTGAATTTGACATTTGGTGTAACACCTTCGGTGAAGCATCCATTAGATATCGTATCTAGATAAAGGGTGGATAGTTGCAAGATAATTGTAGTGTATCTAAAGCTATATCTAGGTGGAAAGTGGTAGTCCTAACCTTAGTTTCCAACCTATTTAATAACAATATAGAAGTGTATTATCTGTTTGTATAGGGAAGGAAAATATTGCTCAATTATTTTATTTAGACAATATTTTGGAATTCACTATGTAAGTTGTTAATTTGGATGTTCATTGAAATAATTATTCATGAATAATATGCTAGGTGGAAAGTAAGGATTTATTGACAATTGGAAGGAAGTACATGAGGAAATGAAGGTTATGTGATAATTTTTGCATTCCCCTTATCCTCTATGATGTGTTATATGATTATAAATTTAAGAGGCCAACCTTAGTTTTCCTCACTATGTAATGCTTATATTCTTGTTTTGTTTCAGATATGAATCTTTATGATGTATGACATAATTCATGGGATATAATTGATAGAGTCTAAGAGTCCCGGTTATTCCTAATTTTTACATATATCCTTTCTCTTAGTGAGATTGAGATTAGACATATTGGACTACTCTAAATAGAATAGGGAGGACATTGATTTGATTGGAAGGTCCTAGTACTGAGGGTGCCCAAAAGGAAAATTGGAATCCTTCATGAGGATGGAGAGAATTGGGAAGATTAGATCTTCTAAGAACATCCAAAATTATAGCTTGGAAAAATTCACTAAAGAACTCTTTTCTTTCCCTATTGGAAGCATCAATATGAAGAGATTGGGGTACTGAATAAAAATATTAAGGATAAGTCTTTATTTTGGGTTAAATAGGTAATTTTGGTTCGACCATGTGTTTTAATCCTTAGGAAAATTTAGGGAATGAGTCCCTTTGAGGAATAATTTCACTTGAAATGTTTCAGATGGATAAATTCTCTTTATATGGAGGATCTTAAGAAATTTAGGCTATAGTAATTCAAGCCCCAACACTCACTTACATGGCTTGAGAAGAGCCAAGACCAAGAGCTAGTTATAGTCAGTGATATTAGCTTACTGGACGTAGTTGTTTAGAAATTTTTGTTATGGAGGGATCTCGCATATGTTGAGGCTTGAGTGACATATTATAGATTGACAACCCTAGTTCCATCTACCAAATATGTCAGTTAACATCCCAATTTTTTTGGAATATTGAATTATTATACCCTTGAAGGTGTTGGGAGGTGATGTGAATATGATGTTATAGGGGATGGCATGGTGATGACACATGAGAGAAACATGTCACGTGGAACCAACTATTTTGGCCCACCTTTAGAGTAAGTGGTGAGTGGCATGTGACATACGATAATGGTGACACATTTTAAGGGGCATGTTAGTGTCTGCCACGTGTTGGGCAGTGATTAGCTTCTTGCAACTCGTGTAACTACCAATCTGGAATATCATCATATTGAAATATTGGATATTTTGTGAGGACACCCTCCTGGGAAACCTATTATATCCTAATGTCCCAATATGCACATGCCAATCAATTCATGTGGTTTATATGCTAGTTAGTGTTGCATGGAAAGTTGTGATTTATTGGCGAAAGGATAAGGTGGTAGGTTGAGTGGGTTACTAGAATATCAATGGTTTGATGGACCATAAAATATCAAACATTGGAAAATGAAAAGGGTCATACTGTATTGAAATAGTTTCCTTCTTTTATATCAAGGCCTCTCGAGGTTTTAGCCTTGTGATTTTCAGAAATCACTGACATGACTAGGCACCATTTTCCAAGTGGGCCCTAATACATCTTGGAGTTCTTTCATACTTATGAGGTTCCTTGCATAGTATATTCAAAATTATTTTTGTTATCATTTTTATCACCTCTACCTAATGACAATTTCAAAATACCCACTAAAAATTTGTAATCTATTACAACATTATTTCTAAGATACAAATTCTTATTCATGAATACCAAAGGAACTAGTTTTGATACTAATATCTATCCTCGTGAAGTGAATTTTTGTCCAACATTGCTACATTTTCATAAATTTCACATATATATTATCTAATCATTTCTTAAATTGAGAAGAATGTAAACTTTTAATCCTTAAAAGGAAAAATAATTGAAATGGAACAATACCTAGTAGAGCATAGGCTTGTGCAAAGGTACCACATCACACGGTAGCCACATAGGAACATATGGATAGTGATATTTCCCTTATAAATGGGAAAATATCTATAGGGGCATAACATTGTTCTCAGAGCTTCGATTTAGATGGAATTAATATCATTGGAATGCTATTGATAAGATGAAGAAAATTGCGGTGTTAGATGTAGTATTTGAAGTAATGGAACAAATAAGACTTTTTAGATAATCCCATCTTTATAATATTCCATGAAGGTATGGTATAATTATGCCCTTCAACTCTATTATTCTAATAGGGAGTTGGGTGTGCTAAAAATCCCCCTAGTATGTTTTAAAGAACACGAATCACCTATTTCTCATATCAACAAGCTTTCAAAGTTGATTTGTGAGGAAGATTAAATATGGATCTTAGTGTAGTCAGTTACAATATAAGTTTCCCATTGGAGGCATACACATAAACCTTTAATTTATACATGGTTGGTGGTAATAATTTATTTTATTAAATGTTATGGAGGGATAATCTCTCAATGATGGATAATATAGTCAAATTCAAGCTACGGTTCAACCATGTGACTCATTTTAAAGATTTTGAAATAGAACAGTGGAGGATCAAGTATAAATGTGAATAACTTTTTCCTCATATGTTCCAAAATACATTGGACAACCTACAATATAAGTAACAAATAATTGAAAAACTAAGAGGCTATACATGTACATGGAAAGAGCTCAAAGAAAGGTTTATTACAAATTTTCCTTTATTCTAGTTGAAGATGACATGAGAGATGTGGCATCAGAGGTTAGAAATTTCTTAGCGTAGTTAAGTAAGCATATAAATGAATGATCCATCGATAAAAGGCATATTTTAGAAGAAAAAACCATCACTAAATATAAATAACTCATTTGTGAGGCATACAAATATCCAAGGAATCGACCTTCACCATAGGAATGATACTCATTATATGAAATTAATGAAGTATACCACTGAAATAATGACCACATGAGTGACTATTGGAAGAGCCTACTTAAATCATCTATAAATACTAGTATGAATAATACAATTTCATACCTCCTAGAGAATAAATATCAAAAGAAGCCCTAGCTAAGTTTCTTAAATTCCTACCTTAGAAGTTCAATGAGAAATTATATATAAAATCAACACTCGTTTAAATTTTGAAGGAACTATGTTATATAATCTAAAAGGGGTAGTCCAGTCATAAAAATTACCAATGTTAATGTGGGAAGGAACCAAACCAAAATTACCTTTAACAATAATATGGTGGTGAAGCCGGACATTTACTAGAAAGGAGAGATGAAGGAACTAACTTCCTAGTATATGTTTGAAGAATGGTAAAATCTATAAATTCCACTTTCCATATATGAAGAGTACCACACAAATTCAATAACAGGACGAGGGTTTGAAACAAATGGTGGGATGACACCCTCATGCTAGAAACTGATAAGGTTAGCCTAACTAAGGATGCTTTTAGTCTTGTCACAAATTATACAATGGAACTATAAATCATTAGGTTGAAAATGGTATTGAAGGACAAAATGATTATTCTCAACCCATGGAAGATCTAGGGAGAAAGAAACGAGAGTGAAAATAGGGTACATTTGATGGACTGCATTAAAAATAATGTTCATCTATATCAATTGCAATCTGGAATCCTATTATCTACAATGACCACTACTAACCTAATCAAGAGTGAACTTGCCATACATTTGAGAAAAAACCCATATTTTAAGGGGAAACATTTGATAAAATCATGATAATAGAATGAGAATAGGTATCTTGCACCATTAGCATCCTCATGACGATCTTAGTTCAAAATTTTAAACCAAGTGTGTTGACCAACTAGCCTAAAATACTAGAAGAACTAGTGCAGCTAGGCATCATCCAAGCAAAGAAACCTGAAACATGCTTTATGTCTAAAACATTATAAATTTTATAATTACTAACATATTATGAGATAAAAGTATAACTACATAATCACCAATAGATTAAAAGTATTAAAAATTATTATTCTACCTAACAAAGTTTAGATGGCCTAATTGCCAAAATATGTAATATATTATTTTAAAATTCTAACATTTGAGTTTTCATTTACTCAACATTTTCCCAATAATGTTTTCCATCTATAAATGATTTAATGAAGAGAATATTTTCCATTAAATTTTTTAATATGAAATTTCACCAACATGACCAACACATAATTCATAATTGGACTATATAATTTCATGAAAAATATGAAGTCTTACAGGATATAGGTCATATAATAATGAATTGATCAACATAGAGAATATACAAAATGATATTTCATATGATGGTAGGTGTAATACTATAATATTTGGCTTAAATTTAGGAAAAAATTCAAAAATAATTTGTAAACTACCATGGATATTCTTTGGATTAGTTAATCACAGTATATCTAATAAAATACCAAAATGTTTACTATGAATGTTAATTTTTTTTAGATATAATATTCATTACAATTTTTATCCTTAAATGTATGTAATAGCTAAATTGCAAAAATTAAAGAAAAACCAATACACACAAACCAACCTCAAATAAATACTAGATTTACCCTTAGAAACCCATACTAAGGGAGAGAACCCAATTAAAAGGTGATGTCTCTCTACTCTTGATTCGGATTTATTATGGAACAAAATGAAATAAAAATATAAACATAAACAAAAAGATACAAAAAAAAACTGAACTTCAACTCATTAATAACATAGTACTGAAAATTGTTTACATGAAGAATGGAAATAAACTAGCTCATGTGATGGTAGCTTATCTTTGAGAATAGATGTGGTGACTACATGCAATCTAAATTGTTAAACAATGGAAAACCCTAAACCCTAAACACCCAAAAACCTAACCCTAGGAGAGGAAGCACCAAACTTTTGTGGGTCCAATTGGGATAAATTGGTACATCAACTTTTCAGGTTGGTAACTTTGGAAAATGATACATGTTTGATGCGTATGATACATAATTAGAAAGATATATCCAAGTACTACAACTTTCTACTATAAGCCCCTATTTTAGGTTTCTACTTTTCCCGTTTAAAAAAGTAAACATCGTTTACGGCCTCAAAATGGCTCCCGAAGTTAAGGACCCAAAAAAATACCAATAAATAGTAAAATTTGTTGCAATTAAGGAAAATCAAAGAAAAAATGGGGGGTTCCAAATGGAATAGGTGGGTGGCCACCAATATCCACCTGGACTAACTCTCTATGGATTTGTCGAAGACCTATGGCCTATATGGTTGTTGTAAAACCTTATCCCACTTTTTCCTACTCTATAACTTCTCACTCCTATATGTTTTCCTATATTGCGGAGCACATACAATGACATAGAATGGGACCCCTTCTCCTTGTAGCACCTTGATATTTAACATTTCTCCATAGTCATCTACAAGAATATATTTTAGTTTTTCAACCCTCAAACAATGTTACAGTTTTGGACATTTTACAATATTCTTGAAGGTTGAGATGTGGCTAGACCCATACAAGTGAGTAACATGGGCTAACATGGTATCCTATTATACCATGGTGGTAAAAATAGTAGGTCAAATTGCATGTGCATAATTTTTGCGTATGATATTTGATTGACACAATTGTGATGCTCTTGGAAAATTTTGTGAGTGTAGATTACCATCAAAGGGTATCCACTAAAGATGAGAATGTTTTGAAACAAAAAAAATATTTTTAATGTCACAAAATGGTTTTGGAAAGTTTCAAGCCCATATTTTCCAAACTTATTCTTGTAACTAAAGTGGCACTGCATGTTGATTTCTCCAATTCTCTACTATAGAATCATTGAGATTGACGAAAAATAATACAATGACCTGATATCGATAAACAATTTCATGGTTAAGCCCACTTGAGCCAAAAAACTCTTTAGTTATGTGACCTTCATATGAAGTATTAATGAAGTCCCACGATAATTATTAATTATGCAATGGAGTTGTATAACCTTTTAACAAGCTTCCCTCCAATAGCTGAAATTGTAATATTCCTAAACATGAAAAGCAGCAATATTGAACACAAATATGGAAATAACAGTGAATAAAATTACATCATGATATGAGACCAATATGGAGCCATTATATTCCTCATTTTAGCAGCAAATAAGTACAAAATACTGAGGCTCAAATCATATGATATAGACAAACAAGCCTCCCATAATAAAACACTCTCAAAGTGAGATGTGGCTGCTACTAAAAAATGTCAGAGAGCTGCTACAATGCATTCATAGTGAGCCTAGCTATAGTAGGAGATAATAAAGTGATGTAAAAATAATGATATATGCCTCACAATATTCTATACATAAATATCTAGGCCCTATATCACCTTTCCAAGGTAACCCAAGAGGGTTTCCGAAAAATACACAAAAGATACAAATGTGAGCTGCAACCCTAAGGCTGAAGGTTTACTACAACAAAATAAATGGGAAGATATCGTTGAAGTTGATGTAGAAGTATGTGGCTCTACTCCAATATATTCTCTGGGTGAGAGGTTTTCCCCTCCACTGAAGAAATAACTCCCCAAATGCTGTATTGAAACCACCCCTGCAACTCCTCCCTAAAATAACGCAGTCCAAGAATGAAACTATGTTGTAGGGGCTAATAATAACTTGGAATGGTGCCAAATGCTGCAATAAAGCTCAAGGGCCTTATTTAATTGCCTCCCAATGGAAGGAAACTTTCCTCCACTGAAAACTATCTTATAAATAGCCCAAACCAACCATCCACTACTGCACACTACAACACAGCACAACCCTCAACAGAAACTTCACTCTAGAAGAAAGATGAAGCTTGGCCTGATGTCGAAATGTGGAAATGTAGCCCAAATACTTCTCCTTAGTGGGCACTCGAATTCCCCTAAGGATGATGGTGGGATTCTCGCTCGGGAACACCCTTGTTCTAAACAACACTGTAGTCTCTGCTAAACAGCTGAAGAGAGAAACAAGTCATACATACCATAAACAAAATAATAATAAATCATGTCTTCTATGGCTGCCATCCCCTTCCTTATATGATTGGTGAGATTCCTCACCTTTGGCCCCACTCATTAAAGCCACTACTTCCATGCATCGAATCTCCCTCCAAAACTCCATTGTCCCTCAATGAATGTCCACTACCTCCATACAAGCATTGTTGATTTGGTCAAAGTTGTCCCAATCCACAAGCTCCATCCCATATTCACACATAAGGGAGCTTAATCAAGCTACTAAGATGATCCCCATTCACATTAGGAGTGATTTTATTCCTATTAAGGAGATTTATGGGTCTCCCTACCCTCTTATTCTTCTAATTAAGAAGAAAAACAAAATTTAATATTCCAACTAGGTAAAAGCTAATTGGGAATATTACAGTCATCCCCTCCAAAATGCTACTTGTGCTCAAGAAATTGTAAAGGCTATTGCTACAACTATTCTCCTCCTTTTTATGTGACACCTCCATGTGATAATATCTCCTCATGAACGAAGTGTCTCCCAAACAATCCATCCCTGAAATGCTCCTCCCAATTATTCGTGAGATGCATCTCCCAAATGCTCAAGTTAACCAATTGGCTCGTTCCACAACGAAACAAGTGATCTAGTGTAGCAATCATTTGATGCTCAATGTGCTCCCTGAAGCGCGAGCCTTAAGAAATGGGGAGAATATCCCTCCCAATGGGCACATTCAACCCATGTGTCATCCCTCCAAATATTCCCACAACAATAATAACAACATCATCTACATATGGGATCAAAATCAAGGATACATAGGCTGCTATATGAAATACCGGAGGAGGATCATAGTCCCACATGTGGAACCAGCGTAGTATGTCTCCTGACTGCCTCATAACATGATATAATAAGTGGTTTCCCCACCACTTGTTCGCTGCCGCGAACCTCTCACAAGCTTGGAGAAGGCGAGTAATGTTTGGTGCCAATGGAGTACACCCTTAATGATATATAATATCCCTAAAATCTCCTAGGGAGTGTGCATGCTCAACACTGCTTATGGCCCCAAGTGGACCATGAAGTTTATAATGAAGAGTGCTCCCTCTTGGAGCAATGAGCTGTACATGAATGGTAAACGAATGAAAATAATCATCTAGTAAATCATTATTCACAAGAACATGATCCTTACCATATACCTTGATCAAGCTAGTGGAGTGGCTCATATATGGGCCTCCTTTCATCCCCAATAAGGAAATAAGTGGTTGTGAAAACTCTATCAAAGAGTTATGTCTCTCCTCCATCTCCAAATAATCCATGCATCTTCTAATATGTTGATGTATCTCCTCTTCAAAGCCTTCCCAAGTGAATCCCCCCATTATAGTATGATATTCTCTCATGGAATAAGTGTGGCTAAAGAGAAAATATTCATGCGTTGCATGTAGTAAGTTCTCCTTGAGCTTAGATGTTCTAGAAAAGAATATCTTACTCTGATAGTAGATGACCCCATCTTTCACTGAATATCTCTCATCTAATAGCTGGCCATCAAGTATCTTGCATGTAAAAATATCCTTGGAGTATTCCACCAACAGGTGGGACCTCCAATAAGGATCTATACTCCATAGTGACACTGTTGATGATCTACCACGTAAAGCATATGTCATGTGGCTGCCCCCTTCTTTGACATCTCCCATGCCAAAGTCACATACCGAGATGTTGCTATCCTTCCTCTAGTGCTCCTCCTCTAGATGCTCATGTTCAAGTAAAGGTTGGAGTTTTTGGAGGTTAGTCTCCCAAAGGACGCTATCACCCATCCAAAACCTTCTGAGTTTGGCCAAGGTATGCATGAGTGGCCACCAACCTCTACCATGTATGGAATATTTCTCCCTAGGTGGGAGTATCTTCTGAGCCTCCAAAGTCAAGGAGTAGTCTCTTTGCACCATGATGGTGCCATCCTCCATTCCTGCAACATCCTCTCTCAGCGCAAGATTTGGGGTGAGAGTGGGTAATAATGATATTAGGAGAATTTATCCCTCCTCCTTGAGCCAACCTAAGACTCTCTACGCTGTGTCATGTCCTCCCAAGGTTCCCACTCCTCCTGGATCTATGAGTGGTGCAACCTATTGTGAGATATTTCTCATCAATTCCTCATTAGGTCGCCTCCTAGGTGGAATGCCTCTAAACAGTAATATATCATGGGCCAAATTCATCTACATAACTGATAGGACTGTTAGGTCCTTGCTTCCACTGTGCAAATACAAATTTGTTTTCTGTGTAGAAGTTGCCTTAGAGGGATATGTGTGCATGCCCCTAATCACTTGATGTTTACCACTCCCTTTATCTATCCACTCCTTCTGCAAAGTCTCCCAATCTGTGGTGACCTTCCCCAAAGTAATCAACCACTGCACACCCAATATCACATTGGTCTCAGGTAGTTCAACCACAAAGAAGTGATCAGTCAATGTATATGTCTCCATGGTGACAGATAAATATGGATCATAATGCATGCACTACATATTTCTAGCTCGTCGTACCAAAACTAAAAATCCCTGGAAATCATCAATGGGTATTGCCCTCTTTTGCACTAACTAGGAACCAATAAAGTTGTGGATTGCCCCACTGACAATCAACACTGAAACCCCCTGATCCTTAATGGAACCATGAACCCTCAAGGTAAAGTATTTGGGTACTCCTCTCAATGATGCAAGGGCCCATACAATTGGAGAAAATGCTCCATTCCCACCTCTTCGTGGTGGTGGATCCTCTCCTGCTATCCCAGCGCTGTGATCTCCTTCTGCTTCCTCTCCTTCTTCCTCCTCATCATTAGAAAATGCCTCTCTATAGTGTGCCTCCCCTGCTGCACATCTATGTCTGGGTGCTCTTGATTCTTGGCATGTGAAGCAAAGCTTCCTTCTCCTCAAGTCTCTTCGGACATCATCACTAAGAGGTACTTTGTTTTGGCTCTCCTTTGAAGGATGAGCCTTCCCATATTTTCCCTTTGATGGAAAAGTGGGCTTTTGCTGAAATGTTGCCTTTGCTCTTGGTAAGGCATCTTGTAGATCTCTAGCCCTTTCAATGGAATCTTGAAGGGTAGTGAGTTTGGTTGATTTAAACAACCCATGTAGAGGTTCTGCTGGCCCATCAATAAACACATAGACCCTCCTAGCTGCAGATAAATCAGGAACCATAACGGAAATTGTTAGAAATTCAGAAATGTAAGTTTCTGGATTACCTTAATGTTTGAGCTTAGCTAGCCCCATGAAAGGTTCCTCCGGGTCTCTTCGATCAAACCTCTCCACCAACCTCCTTGTGAACTATGAATATGCAGTCACATTGGCATGACCAAATGTAGAAAAAATATGAAACCACCAATCATGTGCTTCACCCTCAAGGTGCAGTGCCGCTATTTTGATGGCTTCCATCTCTGGTACTTTGTTCAACTCAAAGTATATGTCTACCTTCTCTACCCATGATTTGGCAGTGCATTTGGATGACCCATCAAAAGTGGGTAAGAAAAATCTACCCATAGTCCAGTGAAGATCATTGTGATGTATGAATCCTCCACCTCTGTTGTGAGGTCGAGGTCTCCTATTGTCCTTGATCTAACAGAAATCATGAAAGCTGGAATGGTCCTTGAATCTTTGAGATTGAGAATCATATTCAAGAAAATAATCTTCAAGATTTTCTTGTTCTTGAAACCCTCCATTTCCCACTACTAAAAATTTAGGCATTGTAGAGCATTGGGAAACCTGCTGCTTCACTGGTTGATCATTCTAGTGATGCGAAATGCCAGAGCCTTCTCCATGTAGAATCCATTTAGGGGATTCTTTGTGTCTATCCATCCTCATCTCCTTGATTTCCCTTGCAATATCTTACATGGTTTCAAGAAGAAGCTTGAGATACTCCTTCTCCTCTTATCCTCCTGATAAGGGAGTTTTGCCTTTGTCTTCTCTATCATATGTATAATAATATCTCCAATTTCTTCTTTTGAGATAACTTTTCTCTTTGTCTGTGAGAGGATCTCCTTATTTTGATGACAAATTGGCTTAGATGCACAGGCTGAGCCAAGATTATGTTGTGATACCACTGTAATATTCCTAAACAGGAAAAGTAGCAATATTGAAAACAAAGATGGAAATAGTAGTATATAACATTACATAAAGATATGAGACCAATATGGAGCCATTAGATTCCTCTTGTTAGCAGAAAATAAGTACAAAATACCGAGGCTCAAATCATATGATATAGACAAACAAGCCTCCCATAGTAAAACACTCTCAAAGTGAGATGTGGCTGCTACTCTAAAAATGCCAGAGAGCTACTACAGTGCAGTCATAATGAACCTAACTACAGAATGAGATAATAAAATGATGTAAAATAAAGATGCTATACATAAATATCTAGGCCCTATATCACCTTTCTAAGACAACCCAAGAGGGTTTCCAGAAAATTCACAAAAGATACAAATGCGAGCTGCAACCCTAAGGCTGAAGGTTTACTGCAACAAAATAAATGGGAAGATATGGTTGAAGCTGATGTCGAGGTATGTGGCTCTTCTCCAATAGATTCTCTGGGTGAATTTTGTCCCCTCCATTGAAGAAATAACTCCCTAAATGTTGTGTTGAAACCACCCTTGCAACTCCTCCCTAAAATGATGCAGTCCAAGACTGCAATTGTGCTGTATGGGCTAATAATAACTTGGCCTGGTGCCAAATACTGCAATAAAGGTCAAATTCCTTCTTTACTGGCCTCCGAATGGAAGGAAACCTTCCTCCACTGAAAACTAGCTCAGAAATAACCCAAATCAACCCTCCACTGTTGCACCCTACAACACAGCACAACCATCAGCAGAAACTGTGTTGTAGATGAAAGATGAAGCTTGGCCTGATGCTAGAATATGGAAATGTAACCCAAATTATTCTCCTGAGTGGGGCACTAGAAGTCCCTTGAGGATGAAGGTGGGATTCCTGCTCAGGAACACCCTTGTGCTAAACAACATTGCAATCTCCACTAAACAAGTAAAGAGAGCAACAAGTCATACAGACCATAAACAAAATAATAATCAATCATGCATTCTATGGCTACCATCCCCTTCCTTATATGCTTGGTGAGCATCCTCACCTTGGGTCTCGCTCATTAAAGCCACTAATTCAATGCATGGAATCTCCCTCCAAAACTGCGCCATCCCTCAATGAATTTCCACTACATCCATACCAACGTTGTTGATTTGGTCAAAGTTGACCCACTCCACATGCTCCATCAACATAGTTATCGATCAAATAGGTAACTGAGCTGGGACCTACTTTTTCGAGGTAGCAAGAAAAACACCCGATTTTGAAAAGTGGTGATGCAGAATCACCTTTATTTTAAGCATATTTTTGAAACTTTAAATTTTTTATTTATGAAGTATGAATATTTGTTTTCAAATTTTACTAAATTTTGAAAGGTGGCGATGCACCATCAACCACTTTTTTTTAGAGTGGTGATTTTCATGTTGGTAATAAAACATAAAATTAAAATTAAAAAACATCACAAAAAAATCAAATATAAAAAAACTAATAAAAAAACCAATAAAAATATTAAAAAAAACAAAATTAACTTGTAAAAATAAAAAAATTAAACAAAAATAAATAAATAAAACTAAAAATTTCGAACTTTAAATTAAAAACTGGGGAAAAAAAACCACACAATTTAAAGAAAAAAAATAAAAATTGAACCAAAAATAAAAAAAAAATATCAAAATTTTTTTTTTAGTTATTAAAAAAAAAAAAAAAACTACTTAAATAGAAAATTTAAAAATAATTAAAATACAAAAATAAAAAATAACTAAAACTTAAAAATTTAAATTTAAAAAAACAAAAAGATTAATAAGAAAAAAGAAATCAAAAAAATAAAAATAAAAAATAAAAAAAATTAAAAAAAATTAAAATTAAAATTAAAATAAAAGTTTGAAAATAAAAAAACTAATATTAAAAAACAAAAAAACAAAAAAATATTTTAAAATAACTTAAAAAAAACAAATATCTATTTTTTTTTTAAAATTAAACCATTTTAAAATTAAAAAATAAAAGTAAAAATTAAAATTAAAATTAAAATTTCAAGAATTTAAAGTTAAATTAAAAATTAAAAAAAAAAAAAATATCTTAAATATTAAATTAAAAAAAAAAAACAAATATAAAAAAAAAATTAAATTAATTTAAAAAATCAAATATTAAATTTAATAAATTAAAAAATTAAAATTAAAATTTAATAAAAATTACCCAGGTGACATCGAAAGCCGGTCACTGGGTGGGCAGGGCGCTACACTTGGGAGGGAAAATACTCTTTTTTAAACATTTTTTTTTTAATTTTTATTTTTATTTAATAAATTTTGATATATTTTTTTAATTAATTTAAATTTAATATGTATCTTTTTATTTTTATTTTTATTTTTTTTCTTAATTTTGTTTGTTTTTTTCAATTTTGTTGGTTTTTTTAATTAAATAAAATACAGCATTTAAAATTTAAATTTTAAATTTTTTTATTTAATTTTCATTTTTAGCAATGCGAAATGACTTTTAAATTCATTTCTGCTTTTGTATTGTATTTTTTTGTAATAATTGTTTAAATTTAGTTATTTCTCCTGCATTTTTAGTTTTAAATATAAATCTTGTTTTATTTTTTAATTGTGGATTTTTGTTTTTAAGTTTTATTTTTTTTATTTTGATTTTTTTTGTTTCGTAATTTATTTATGAATGTGTTTATATATATATATATATATATATATATATATATATATATATATATATATATATTAAATTTAATTTTTTTTAATGTTAATATTAATTAAATAGTTTAACTATTTAATAAAGTTTAGTATATATTTTTTAATTTAATTTTTATATTTAAAATTTATTTGTTTTTTTAATAATGGTTTTTCATTTAAATTTTTTATTTAATTTTTATTTTTATTTTTAATTTTTAATCCATTAAAAAAAATTTAATTTAAGTAATGTTTTTTATTTTTCTTTTTTTATTAATTTTTAATTTGTATTTTTTATTTTCATTTTAATTTTTTTAATTTAATAAAAAAAATACATATATTTTTTAATTTAATTTTTTTTTTTTTTTTTTTATTTAATTTGTGTCTTTTAATTTTTTTATATAGTTTTAAATTTTATTTATTTATTTTTTTCTTAAATTTTGTTTTTAAAATTTTTTTCAATTATTTTAGAATGGTTTTTTCATTTTTATTTTTAATATAAATTTTTATTATCCTAAATTTTTTCTTTCAACATTTTGCATTTGTGGATTTTTTTTTGCACCAAAAAAATTGGCTTTTACTTCTATTTTTAGAAAATGTTGAAAATTTACCCAAAAAAAAGGAAAGGTTATTCCAGAATACAACTTTTTTTAAAGATGTTGAAAATTTACCCCGAAAATAAAAGAAAGCTATTCGAGAATACAACTTTTCGTTTTTGGGTTGTTATTTCATGGTTTTTTGATGTTTTTTTGTTAGAGTTCCCATTTTGAGGTAATAGTTCCCGCTTGACCAGTAATTATGTTCATCACCTATGCACACATAATGGAGCTTAATCCAGCCACAAATATGATCCTCATTCACATTAGGAGTGATTTTATTCCTACTAAGGAGATTTATGGCTCTCCCTACCCTCTTATTCTTCTAATTAAGAAGCAAAAACAAAATTTATTATTCCAACTAACTAAAAGCTAATTGGGAATATTAGGAAAATCTAATCATACCAAAATTTAGATTCCAACAGATGTAAAACTTTGATTAATTTTTTCAACATTATTATTCAATTCAAAACCAGATAAAGCCACTATGTTATGGATATTGTTCCACCATGCACAAGAGGTCAATCACAATAAAATTATATTCATATTTAAAATAAAATCTTGTGTATTTTTGTTTTTCCCTTATTACTTGATCATCCACCAAGCATTAGGGTAACAACTATGAGGGTGAGGAAGGGAATGGGGAGATATATAACAAAAAAATCAATTAAAGGAGATAATTGGTGAGCCTTGGTATTGCGCCAAGAGTGTTACAACTCCTAGGGCTACTAAACTTTACTTTATCAACCTAGGGTTCGTACAAACTTGTAGGTGACAGTGCTACATGAACAACATATGAGTTCTACTAATGCCATCCTCATTTTAGTTCTACAATGAGGTGCTACTACTAGGGATACTTCTAGGAAAGGAAGTCTATCACACTTCTAAATGTAATCTAATACTGGAAACAAATAATGACCATTACTCTATGAAAAAGGAAAGAAAATACTCTAGATCACATTGATTCATCTAGATATTTGCAAAAAAGATAAATTCACACATATGCCAATGCAAGAAAGGAAATTACACTAAGTGGCATTCATAAGCTAGATTTACGAATTGAATTGTAGAAAAGGAAAATAATCTAATCTAGAGAACACATACTGAATCAAATGAAAAACTAAGTCCTATCTATTAATGCTTAACTATTGTGTTTATTGATGGATCTAGTAATGAACTAATCACACTCCAAAATGATTTATTTTGCATCAAAAGAAGGAGGCACTGATGTTATCTAGGAGGGACCCTGGACCAAAGGTCTAGAGTTGAAGTTCTATTGGTGGTTTGGATAGACTTATATGAGGTGAAATAGTGATTTTGGGCTGAAGGAGAGAGTGTTTGGCATTGCTATATGAATATTCTATAGGATTTATTGTAGTGCTATAGGATGTCCCGAAAAGCTACAGAAAATAGGTCGTGTGGAGTTTTAGGCTATAAATGGTAACGGAAAGGTTAGGGGAGGTGGGATGAAGGTGGATCTACATAGATGAGGGGTATCCAACCGCTTGGCCAGGCTCAAATATCTTCAGAAATCATGACTTGCACCCTCAAGGTGGCTCTCGGTGATGTGGTGGTGATCTGCAAAAACAGGGTTGTGGATGACTTAGATGCAAGGTGGTTGATGAAGGGTGAAGACTGAAGATGATGGTGTTGAAGGGGTCCTCCTCTGCTACTGTATTCAAAGATGCAATCAAACTACCTGCTCATGCATTCATCATTGACAAAATTATCATAAAAATGGTGGAAAATATGAGTTCAATTTACATAAACCTACATATGCAACTGAAACAAAACTCTACCTTTGAATTTACAACATTTTCATGATAAGCAAAGTAAACTAGCATTTCCATGAAATCATAAAATAAAAATACATTTTGGACTCTGGTGGAAGTAATTCCTCCTTAATCTCCAATGGAAGAGGTCAGAGAGAGAGGCTTAGCACACAATTTTGAGGTTTTATATG
Organism: Pinus albicaulis; assembly: GCA_034641835.2. NCBI lineage: Eukaryota > Viridiplantae > Streptophyta > Pinopsida > Pinales > Pinaceae > Pinus > Pinus albicaulis. Next base: position 548,902,275 of record CM076581.1, on the reverse strand, counting down.
CTACTCAATATGAAATGAAGGAAACTAACTACTGCAACATGAAAGAAAATATGACTACACAAGAGAGACTAAGGCCAATTGATTGGGCCCTAACCCAGAAGATTATCTGATTAAAACTAACTTAGTGGAGAAGAAAACAAATACTCATTTTATTTCATAACCAGTCTTATACATAACATATGAAAGTAAAAAATGTCTACAAAATCCAAGAGTGCTCTAGCTACATCCAAAATTCGAGTCCAATTGAGTTTTTTCTCTAGCCTTTTTATGTTAAAGGGTAGATACCAACATCTCCCTAAAAATTAAGTATTTTTTCCCTTATAACTCGAGAGAGGTGGAGCTTGGTTCCCTTTGATCTTTCACTTGCTTGGATGCTCTGATATCAAGTTGTTGAAGAAGAATATTGAATAGATATTGGATGAATTTAGGAGCTAAGAGGTGGTTAACCCTCATACAATCACTCCTTGTTTTCTACTGCAAGCCCTGATTGTGAAATATTCCTAAAAAATGGCATTATTCCCCTGATTTTCTTGCATTTAAACTACATTATGCCTCGAAGTATGACAACGCTTAATACACCATTCTCACTAAGAAACATATGAAAAAATGCAATTAAATGTCTGAGAGACAGAATAATTAAGCTTAAAAGGTGACAATTAATCCCTTATAATGTACCTAATGATGGTGCTCATCATCACACCCTACCAAATGGTTTTTCCTCCTTTGAGAAACTAAGTCCTCGTTCTTGATTTCTTTTAGAAGCCTTGTGGTCTCTCTGACATCCCAAGGTATCATGGAAGGAGTCCCCTCGGGTGAGTAAAACCCTACATTATTTTTTTCTTCCTCCAATTCCTTGTCCTCCTATGATTGGTATTTTCCTTCACTTAGTCGTAGTAGAAAATGTGGTCTGAGTTTTAATCCAATCCATTTTATCTTCATGGTATGCATAGCCCTTTTGTACAAATTTTATCTTTATAGGGAAGGTCTCAATTTGTCTAGAGTATGATACTCCAGATTTATTAGGCTAAGTTGGAGGGGATTCCATCTTCTCTAACATGCTATCATACACTCCTCTCCTAGCAGTCAAGATATGTCATCATAACGTGAAATTTCCTATTATTGTTTGTTGATATATCTGTCTGCAATATTGGCATCATTGGCTATCATTTGGTGGTTTTTTATGACCACTCTAGCCCTGATTAGCTATGCTATGATTTGGAGAGTCTATTTTCCTTCTGTCTTCACCACTATCTTTACCTCCTATGCCTTGGCTTCTTCATTTGTCATCCAAGAGGCCAGGGCCATCAATTTCATATCCCCCAACCTAGAGTTTGTGTCCCAAATGTTTGTATTATTTAGGACAATATTTTGCATGTAAAATTTTTCCGATTTGGCTCTATCTCCCATGTTGGACTAACTACAAAAATCAATAAATTTCTTGTAATTTTGGAAATGAAATGACCTATATGATGCTAGTGTTTTGATTTGCAACTTTACTCACTGATCAGGTAAATGGCATAATAATTTGAGGGATGTCTGTGTTGTATTGCCTCCATGCACAAGTCTTCCATGGTGGCAATATGTTTGTCTTTTTTCTACAGTTTTCTATTCAATATTTCATTTTATTCTTGCACCTCTTGTAGCTACTCTTTAAAAAATTACTCCCTAAGTCTCACATCATTTAAATCTATCCTCATATCAGTGAGTTTCTCTTCCACAATCCCCACATCTTCCACATTACTAGTTTTGGAAATTTTCATCTAGCAGTGAGTGCACACTCTCTCTTTCCCTAGCTCATAGAACAGGGGAATTGAGATCTTTTGAGGGATCACCCTCCCTCCTTCAATGAATTTGTAATAGGAGATAAATTTTTGTTGTAGGCTAGGATGTTGAAATATGATATTGTCTTTTGGGACAACTTTTGGAGAGGTTGGTTCTTCCATTGGTTCCTCCTCTTCCCTCTCTTGTTTCTCAACTTTGGCATCCTTCTCCTCAAATTCTGCGTCTTTTTCATCACCTTGGGCCTCCTTCCCTTCTAAGGGTGCCTTGGTATTTTCTCCCATCAAATTTTTCTCTTCCTCTAGCACATTATGAGTTTCCTATAGCACTTTCTGAGTTTCCTGTAGCAAACTCTATGTTTCCTATAGAAAAAACCTTGTTTTCCATGATGCCCCTTCTTTTCTTTCTCTTGGAGGTCTTTGGGTGTTTTTTCTAGTTAAGGGATTCTATCTTTGAGGAGTTCCTTCTCTTATAGGTTATAGGTGTCTTTTTAGGTGAAGTGACCTCTTGAATATCTCCCTCCTTTGGCTGTCTTTCTCCTTTGTTATTTTGTGATTCTTAAATTGTGATGGGGCTCTTGGTTGGAGTTTTAGGCCTCCCTTGTTTCACCCTGGCACTCTTCCTGGTCCTGAAGTACATTGGGATCTACCTCTTTCTCTTTGATTTCATAGGGGTTCTTAGAGTGGCTAAGGTGGAAACCACTTCCTTTTCAGGGGTCCTTGGTGAAAGGATGGTTTGTTGAGGGGAAATATCAGTGGTAAGATTGGGGTCTAGTATCTCCTCCTCTTCTATATTTCCTTCCTTATATTCATATTTTTCTTCCTCTTATTCTTGCTTCTTATCATTTTTAATCTTTCTCTTCCTTATCTTATCTTTCTTCATATTCTCTTACATTTTCTATGGATTTTTCCTCTGTTTCCATTTCCTCTTATTATTATTCTTCCTATGTTCTTTTAGTCCTTTCTTCTTCTTCTTTGATGACCCTTTCTCCAAGGATAAAGGCAGGGGTCTCTCCAGGAGTGATGGTTTCTTTCCCAATCAATAATTCTCTCTCCATTTCAATGAAGGTGGACCAAGGTATAGGTACATTGAGTCTGTTGAGATCATCTCCCACTATGAGTATAATGAGACAATGATGATATAGGTGTGGATATTTTCTCTCCCTTACCATCTGGATCATATATCTAATTGAATGGAGGAAATATGGAACATTTAGTCTTTTATCTAAGGGAATATCCCCTTTGAACCTAAGTTCATGCAAAAATCTAAAATGGTAACCATATACCACACTTAGTCTATCCTCACAGGAGATATATTTCATGATATGGTAAGCTACCTCATCCCATGGGTAAGGAAGAATTTCCCTTCTTACCCCATTCTTATCTTCAATGTATTCTTCATTGGGAAAGAAGAAACTCTTCTGAGAGCCAGTACTATATACCTTGTCCTATCTGTTCCATTTAACTCCTAGAGGTAAGGTGGTGACTCTGCTAATGAGGCGGGGTTATGATAATTTCTAGCCCTCTTACCAATGTGGTGGCCCTATCATTTACATGAGAGTGCAATTCTACTGTAAATTATCTATCCACTTCATCATTAAACCCCTTGCAGAGCTCAAAGAATCCCAACCATTAGTGATTTCTGAATATGTCAACAACAAGAGGGTGTAGTCTAATTATTTGTATGTCTATGGGCTCCCTTCTATTGAAACCTCCCCCTGTATTATGACTTTGTTAGAGAGGTGGTTGTATGTGGATTTTTTCCAAAAACACTGTGATATGGGACCCCAAATGTTTCAAATTTACACAAAATGTTGTGTTCTTATCCATATTACTTTGAAAAATCCCTGAATTTACTAAATTATGGCTTGAGTGTGTGTAAATTATCATGAAACTTATTTGAAACTTGGTGGGGTGATGGCCACTTACCTTTGTAATTATGATATTCTCTTTCTTGAAGGATGTTGTTGGGGTGTCAATACACTCAAAGGGTGGCTTCCATGACACTCTCTAACATTTTTTTTCCTCCTTGGAACTTCCTATAGTAGTAGCAGACTTTCCCGTAGCATGGGCTGCATGTAACGCTCAACCACGGATCAAATATCCTCGGTGTCTCATGTCGTTGTCTTGCTCTAAATGATCTAGAAATGCATAATAGAATGAGGGGGAATGAGCCAAAGTACACTTTTTTTCTAAATCGAGCCAGGTTGGAGCATAGTGGTCATGTGGATTTGGCACGAGGTTTTCTCATTTGGACCATTGGTCCCACTGGAGCCAATCATTCCCTTCTGCCTCAGAATCAGCTCCCACTTCTCATAATCCCTCTCTTAACTGATGTCACAACTCCATTTGGCATGCAAACTCCACCAAATTTTCACTTTAACAATTTTAGAATGGCCAAGTTAACTAGCCACCATTTTTCCTATTAAAATCTATTTTCTCAACATTTACTCATGTAATTGGAAGCTCCATAGCGAGAGGGTGAGGGGGGAATACCTTATCCTTCATGATTACTGATGAGAGTAAGTATCCTTTGATGCAAGGATATGGAGCACTATGATGGTTGCAAGTGATTTTCTTTTTTAAATTCTTTTTCTAAGTGAGGAGCTTATTTTATGAGTGAGGTGCTTATTGTGTTTTATTGGTGATTCATCTGCAAGTACCTCATTGAGACCCTAGGATGTTGTTGCTAGTGTGGCTTCCCTTGTAGAGTCCTCTATTTATCTTTGGAAACATACTTCATCAGTAATCTCATGCTTTTCTGACGTGTTGGTTGCAAGCACAAGTTTTCTACAGGAAGTGATCATCTTCCTGTAGCAATTCCGTTGTTGCAATTTTGGAGCTCAAATATCCTGACAAAGGAATAATAAGGCTATATGGATTCTAGGGGTGGTGTTAGGAAGTGAATGGAGTGGTGTGGTGGAGGATGATATGAGAGAATAGGCCCTGTGTGAGGATTTAGCTAAACTAGCTCACAGTGGCGAAATAGAGGGTTTGATGACTGAATATTTATGCATGCGATGGAGTGATGGTTATGGATGGTAGGCATAGGTAGAAAAATTATTTTTCATGTATATTTTAGGGTTAGGTGGCCTTGGGTGAACATATTCATCCTCGGGTGACTTTCTTGTAGCATTACAGCATTTCCTGTAGCACTACAAGAAATCCTGTAGCAACCTAGGGCATCCTGTAGAACTGCAAAGAGTAAGAAAAAAATGGTATTTTTTCTCACCTGGTAGGAGAAATGGATGAATGAATTCATGTTGGGGTTGGGAATGGAGTGGACAGGTTAGTACATATGTTTTGTGTCATTATTTTTATTTTTCTCTTTCCTTTTTTACTTTTTTTTTCTTTCTTGGAGACAGTTTGGCTGCCTCAGCAGAGGTTTTCACCCCACAAGCCTACCTTGGCCACATCAAAGAGGTTTTCACCCAAGGATATTTTATTTCTATGTTTTTTTCCTCTTATTTTTTTTTCTCAGGGTTGCCTCATGGAGGTTTTCAACCCTAGATTTGGCCTTGGATACCTTAGAAATTTTTTCACCCAGACCTCTTTATTTATTTTTTTTCTTTTTTTCTTTTTTCTAGGAAGATGAGGGACTGGAAACTATGGAGCTTCCACTTACATTCACCATCCTGTTTATTGTATTGATAAATTCATCCTTATAAATGGGATTCTTGTACATTTTTATCCTATAACCATTTACACGCAAAGGGATCCTCTCCTTATCTATGGATATGATCAGAACAACCCCATTTTTATGGAATGTCTCCACTTGATAAGGTCCTAGCCATATGGTCATTAAATTTCCCTTGAATTCATCGAATATGGAATCATAGAACAGAGCCCAATATCCTTCCTAAAATGTCTTCTCTTTGATGTTCTTGTCATGCCAAATGTTTCTTTACAATTGGATCACTTCTGTGTCAAGGAGGGTTTGCATTCTAAATTCAACCAAACCATTCAAATGAACAAACCTTTCTTGTTGTGCCTTTGTGATGTCCATGTCCAACTGAGCTACCATCCTAATAGTGTTATAATCAAACTCGATGGAAACCAAATATTTATTCCCATAAATTAGAGCATATGGAGTAAACCATGTAGTTGTCTTCCAGGTGGTATTGTAAGCCCAAGTTGCCTCCACCAATCGGTCTGCCCAATATTTCTTGTTGCTGCTCACAACTTTGTTAAGGATGTTCTCCAAGGGTCTTTTCTTCACTTCCACCTGGAAATTTTCTTGAGGATGATAGGTAGTCTAAGTCTTGTACTTTATATTGTGCTAACTCATGAGGTTCTAAATGATATGAGATGTAAATTGAACCCCCTAATCGGCGACTACCTCTCTGAGGTATCAAAACTTGTATAACACATTCTCTCTCAAAAACTCAGCTAACTTCTCTTCTGTTGTTGCCTTTACAACCATTTCTTCAACCCACTTGGTCACGTAATTGATGCATACTAGGATATATCTCTTCTTCCTGGATGGTGGATCAATGGGCCCAATGAAGTCCATGCCCCACTTATCAAATGGACATATATCCATCTAAGTTTGTAAAGGCATTTCCTCCCTTAGTATAGGTATCCCCATCCTTTCAAACTGATCACATCTACTGGTGTATCTCTTGGCATCCTGGTGGAGGGTAGAACAATAATAATATCATGCTCACAAAGATTTGAAGGTTGTCCTCTTTGCAGAAAAATGACCCCCATAGGGACCATAATGACATGGTGAGAGGATTTCAAAGACCTCTGATTCCCTCACACATCTTCTGAGAATTTGATCTGGACCCAATTTGAATATATTTTCACCAATCGAAGTGAAATGGGCCATTTTCCTTATAATCCTACTCTTTTATTTGGAGGAAAGGTTTGGAGTAAACCTATCAACAACCAAGTAGTTATCTATGTCAACAAACCAACGAGAGAGTGTTGAGATAGCAAATAGATGTTCATCAGGAAGCTTATCATCCACCATTCCTTACTCATCTATAGATAAATTTAGTATAGATAAGAAAGAGGAAACAACATTCTCCTTTCCTGGTTTATCAAAAATTGTAAAATAAAACTGCTACAACAATAATAACCATCTAATTATTATACCATTGACATTAGGTTTATTCATTAAGAACTTGATTTTTTTTATGGTAATTATATGAGAAGGTCTTATAACCAGTAATGTAGTGGCTGGATTATTTTAGGGAATGGAGAATGGCTAAGAGCTCCTTTTTAGTGATAGTATAGTTAAGTTTTGTTTTCTACATATTATGACTAATGAAATAAATGGAATAGGGTAATTTTTCTTCCAATCTCACCAGGGCTTCCCCCATAGCTTTATCTCATTCATCTGTATGAATATGGAAGGGAAAATCCCAATTGGGACCTCGAAGAATGGGGTAAGTGGTTATATTTTCCTTGATGATATCAAGAGCCTCGTAATAGAGAATAGACCAAAAAAACTCAGAATCTGTGTGCAATAACCAAAATAATGGCAAAGCCACTTTTCTGAAGTCCTTAATGAACCTCCTATAGTAGCCAAACAAACCTAGGAAACTTCTCACATCTCACTGCTTTTGAAGAATAAGCACCCTTTTATGATGGTGATTTTGTTTGTGTCTACTTGTATTCCCGATTGTTATATTGAATTTTCTAGGACTATCCCTACCCCTTTTAGAAATTCACACTTTTCAGCACTTAGGGAGTGATGCATTTCAGTGCAATTCCTTAACAATTTACCTATATTGGAGAGTGAATTCTGGAAATCATACCTATAAGGCGTGAAATCGTCCATGTAGATCTCTATCGAATCATGGACTAGTTTAGAAAAAATGCTTAGGATTGCTCTCTCCAAAGCAGTAGGGGCATTGCATAGGCCAAAGGGAAGTAAAAAGTAGGCGAAGGTGCCCCAAGGACATGTGAAAGTGGTATTTTCTCGGTCCTCAGTGCTGATATGAATTTTTTTATACCCACTAAATCCATTGAGGAAAGAGAAAACCTTCTTTCCTTCAAGACCATCCACGACTTGATCAAAGAAGGGAAAAGGGAAATGGTCATTTTCAGTGGCTTTGTTTATTTTTTGGTAGTCAACACAGTTTCTCCACTTCTGATTTTTCTTTGGGACTAGAAAAAGAGGAGACAGTCACTCACTGTTTGATATGGGGTAGATGTAAACTACATCCACCAACTTTTGTAGTTCATCCTTCACTATGTATTTAAAGGCTTGGTTCATCCACCTTTGGGGCTAGTGGTGAGCCCTCGTATTTCACCAAAAATGCTGCAACTCCCAGAGGCTACTCTACCTTACTTTATCAACTTGGGGTTCATACAAATTTTGAGGTGACATTGCTATATACACAGTAGATGCATTCTATTCATGTCATCCTCTTCGGAGCTCTATGAAAGGGTGTTATTTCTATGGTTTTTGAATGAAGTCCATCACACTTCTGAATTTAGACCTAGTTCTATAAGTGATTAAAATCCATTACTATATCAACAATCAAATAAATATTCTACATCAAGAAATTACATCTAGCTACTTTGCAATGAAATAATTATACAAGTTAAGCTATGGAAAGAAATGGAAGCAAACTAGGCATATTTCATGAAGCAAATTTCTGAATTGAAATTGTATAAAGAAGACAACCCTAATCACACATTCCTGGGCCAAATGAATAAACACACTCTATTGAATTAATGTTTTAACTGTCATGCTTTTACTCATACTTCTAATCATGGCCGAACTATGCTTGTAAATGCATTATTTTGCAGCTAGGAGGAGAAATCACAAAGGTTGTTTAGGAAGGGCTTGAAATCATGTGTGCAAGGCTGAAGGTGTATAGGTGGTTTTGGCAGGTCTGGATGAGGTGGATGATGATTTTTGGGCTCAAGGAGAGGCCCAATGGTGTTGCAGTAAGTGCTGCTACAAGTTTCCTGTAGTTCTATAGGACAGTCCTAAATTTCTACAGGAAATATTCTGAGGGAAATATGAGGCCAAAAATGGTCGAGAAAAGAGTAGGGAATGTCGAGTGAACATGTGTTTGGATGAATGGAGAGTTTCCAACCCATTGGCCAAGCTCAAAGCCTCTTGAGAAGGTCATCTTGCACTTCTAGGGTGTGCTCACTGTGTGAATGTGAAAAATTTGAAAAATAGGACTAATTGTGATCTGATGGGAAGAAGGTTGATGATGGGTCAGAAAAAAATCTAAGGGTGTTGGTGAAGTTCTAATTTTCTGGGCTACTTGAACCTATAAGCAAAATACAGGTTCATGCAATAAACATTGACAAATTGAAGATGAAGGAAATGAACAAGATGAGTTTAATTTGGAAAGAAAACCTACTTTAGCATTCAAACAGAAATCTAACTCAACGTTGTAGACATGTTCATGATAATACAACAACCTAACTATTATTTCCAATAAAAAAAATCATAAAATAAAGAGAAAATTTGGCCTGTGGAGAAGTTCTATCGTCATCAAGCTTCAATGACAGAGATGAGAGAGAGAGTCTTGACACACAAATTTCTAAGTTTATCAGCTATTCTACCAAAATTTATGCAAGCTTGAATACAAAAAAAGACAAATGGAAGAAAAATAAAAACAATGAATTGAAATGTAAGAAAAACAGCTAAAATCTCATAAGAAAACTAGCTACAATTACATAAAAGTAAGCACGAATACACAAGAGAGACTAAGACCAATCGATTGGGCCCTAACCTACAAGCCTAGCTATCTGAAACTAACTTAGTGATTGGAAATTTGAATACTCATATTATTGCAGAAAATAGCCTCATTACATAATCATAAAAGTTTGAAAAACCTATTACAAGAGCTAAGAGTCTATTAGATTCCTTCAAAGTTTGAATCATAATGAGATCTTTCTTAGCCCTATCTAACCTAGAGGGTATCTACCAACAGCTCCCTAAAAAGTAGGTGATGTGTCCACTTTGACTGCAAAAGAAGTGGACCTTTGGTGCACTTGGTCTCCCACTTGTTCAGATTCCTTTGATTTCAGTTTGTTGGAGGGAATCGTGAGGATCTCTTGGTTTCCTTTTTGAGTTAAGGAGGTGGAAAATCCCCCTATAATCTCTCCTTGATGTCTACTCTGAGCTTTAATTTCAAAATATTCATCAAAAGTGCAATATCTTCATTATTATCCTGCATTTAACTCATGTTAGGAATTCAAAGTATGACAAGCCTTAATCACCATCTACACTAGCATCCTAAGACCATAATATAATTAAATGTGAGAAAAAGAGACTTAATAAGACTAAAATGCGATGATCAACCCCTCCAATGATACCTAATGATGGATCTCATCATCACCACCCTATGAAATGGTTGCTCATCCTCTGAGCAACTTAATACTCCTTATGCATTTATTTCAAAGCTTTAAGGAACCTATGACTTCCAAAGGAAGAAGTGTGGGAGTCCATTTAGGAGGGTAAAAGCCGTCATTCTTTTATTCTTCCTCCCATTCTATGTTTCTCTCATCTCGGTATTTCCATCACTTGACCCTAGCAACAAGGGTGGTTTGAATTTCAAAACAAGCCACTGGATCTTCCTAGCCTACATGTCCCTCTTGTATAGTGGTGCTCTTTCTAGGGCCGCTATCAATCTCTCTGTTGTTTGGTACTCCATGTTTCTAAGACTGTGATGGAAACTATTCCATATCCTTTAATTAGCTAGTATGCCTTCATCTCCCAACAACCTAGAAACATCACCAAGATGAGCCATAGATTAAGCTTGTGTGTTGAGGTAATTTTTTGCAAGTGAAAATCCTTTTCTATTTTGAGATGGTTGTGGATGAATTCCCTAAGGAAAAATAGTTCTGCCTTAATGTGTAGAGATTCCTTGTTTTCTCTTCCCATGACCCTTCTTACTTCTTGTGCTATCATTTCCTCATTAACAATCCAAGATGCTAATGCCATTAAATTCATGTATCCCATTCAAGGATCAAGGTCTGTTGAGGGTTGGAGAGTGACTTCCAAAACATTGGGGATTCCACCCAGTCGGGAGTTTAAAGCAACTCCTCTTCCATTGAAATGGTGGGCTCGATAGGGGATATAGGGACCATTTTCCCGTATAATAAAGAATTTATATAACAATGGAATAAAATCAACACGAATGGAGTGATCTATTCTAAAGATATCATAAATAAAACTAAATCTAGCTACTTCCCAGGATTGAACTGATTTATATGATTATGGAATAAGATTTCATAAGTATGAAACAATATATATCATCACATAATAAATGAATATAAGCACATTCAAGAAACTAAATCAATGTAATTGATTTAGTCGATGAGAAACATTAATCATATAACACATCTCTAAGTCACTAATGTAACAACATATCACTCAATACATTTTATCAATAGTAATAAGAATATATGTCATTTCAATGCTTATCAGAGAGAATCAAATAAATAGAAACAAGTTTTATAAAATCTTAGAAACATAAAATGATCAATACAAAAATAATAGTACCCATTGCATCATATCTTAGTTATGAAAAAATATCCTCTGGGCTCGGAATTTAAATTAAATACTTCTGTTCAAACAATAGTGTATGTTCCAAAAGCCTCCTAAAAAATCTGGACCCCTTTCTAAATGCATGAAAGGGGTTTAAATAATAATTATTATTAAAAAAATAGAAGACTTGTGAAAGAAGTCTTCTCATATTAATCTAAACTATAAAATAAAAGCTAGGAAATTAAAATGCATAAGTTATAACGGTCTCATGGTTGTTTCTCAGATACACACTCTAACTGTTACTTGAGTTGGCATGCTTGATCATATATTCGAGTTGGGGGGGATGAATTGGATGCATTATCATCTGGCCCATGAATATTGCATCATTGAGTGTTGGGAGAAGTTGAACTGCAATGTTTGAAAGACACCTCATCACTCCGAGTTGATTTTTAGGTTTGATCAGAAAGTACCAATAAATATTCATCTTTACCTGTGTCAAGTTTTCTATGTGAAGGGCCTTTCTGTTTGACGTTTCTTGCCAATATTGTTTTAAGAAGCTGATTTCTGGCATGGTGTCTTTTGGTATTTATTGGATAAGATCAGATTTTAGGGGAGAATATTTTATGTACTCAGAGATGTTGGAAGACATATTTTTAGCTGCACGATGATAGCTAATTCAACACGTTTTATTTTTATATCCCAATCTCCAAATATTATATCTTTTATTGATTTTTCAAGATGAGGAAGATTGACCGCTCTTCTCTATACAGTGTCTTGAAACTCTATATACTTTGACACTTTATCATTATTTTCTTCATAGTAAATCCTCAAATTATAAATCTGAGTGACTAACTAATCACTTGCCTTAATTTTCTCTTGAATTTGTTTGTACTGATAGAAAATTGTTTGTTGTTTTACTAGTAATGCTTGTAGTTCTGTTGCTTCTTTATTCACCTCATTGAGCTCTAGTTTATCCTGGATATTTTGAATGTTTTGTTATAATTGATGAACTATTGGATCCTTTCCTTGAATTTAATTTTCAAATTTGATTTTGAGACCTTCAAACTCCTGTAGCAGATTATTAATTCTTGATTGCAACTCCTGCTCGATATTTTGTTTTTCATTAAAGAAACTTTGCTCCATTTGAGCTATTTTCTTATCCTTCTCCATAATTAATGACTCAATATCTAATACCTTATGAATAGTTTCATCTGCATAAGCACCTGCAAAATGAGATAATCTACTAAGTTCTTTTCCTGAAGATGACTGAGTTTCTCTCCAGAGGACTTGCATTGATGTTATATCCATAGGCAATTCTGGAGAATAATCCATATTTCATTTCTTCTTTGAACTGGATACAACAAATTTGTGCTTTGGACTATAAAATACATCCAGTGGAGGTATTTCTTCAATCTTCAGTGTTATTTATGTTATTTGGAAAGAGGGGATGATCTCCATATCTTGGGTTGATGTATATCCTTGTTTCTCCTCTATATCATTGAGCTTTAGTATCTGAGTTTGTTGAAGAGAAATTTCAGAAACCTCTGCAGTAAATAAGATGTCTCTAATTTCTCCTTGATCTTTAGATTCATCTAGATTAGAAGAAAATTGTTGAACGATTGGTTCACCTGTATGAATTGTTGTTTTTAAAGTATCTTCAGTAGGGAGAGTTTTTGGAAAAATAACATTATGATCAGTAGGAATATTAGTATCAGATAATGCTTTCTCAAAACTTTCCTTGTCTTTATTAAAATTCTCTTCCTGTGGAATCTCCACATTTTCTGGTTCTACTAAGGGTACTGGTACCTGAACTGGAGGAATCATAACCAAAATCTGTTATGCTTCTGGCACTGGCCTGTGGAACATGTAATTAGGCAGATGAGAATTCCTCCGCTCTCTATATTATTTGAATCATATAAAATCTCCTGGACTGAACCTTTCAGTTTCTATTTTCTGAATCCTTGAAAATTCTGGGATTGACTCGAACACATCGTCAAAATTATCAGGCTCGCTTGGAAATTCCCGTAGCTTAACATGATTCGTTATTTCTCTAGCAACGACATATGATTCATAGCTTTTGTTGGGTAATATTGGAAAATTGAAGGGTTTTAAGTGATCAATTTCAAGACAGACATGCTTGATAATGTCGAGAGTATATGACCCACATTAAATAGGAAAAGTTGGCCAAATTGTCTTTTTGGAATCTTTGAAAAATTTAGTCAACCCATTACCTACAGTAGGATAAGAAACTTCCTTAAGAAAAAAAATTTCTAGTATATATAAGGGTAGGACATGAAGGCAAGCATGACTTCTGAAAACTTGGATGTATGTGAAATTTTTTTTATTGAACCACCTTCCTATAGGTTTGATACTTTTATTGGCTTCATGGGTGACTCTATGGATTTTTCTTTCGAAAATGAGCTGAAAAGCCGGGAGAAGTATATCATTACGAATTGTAAATATATGAGAGTGGAATTTATATTTCCACGGGAATTCTAACTATAAAAATATGTTGGTTTTGACTTGTTTGGTCCATTTACATCCTAATGACAAAAATTCAATAGAAAAATAGACAAAATCTAGGATAAAATAACTCATATAAAAAGGAGTGACTGTGCTGAACGAGAAATTAAGATTTTCTCTATAGATAGTGATACATCTAATCAAATTATTAGACAGAATATTAGCCAAATAAATAATACAACCATCAGAGGTTTCTTCTATCAGGGTTTTCCAATCTTCCTTTAACTTAGTTATATTTGTAGACCCAAAAAGATGACACATCATTGCAGAAATTTGCGAGAATGGGATTTTAAAAGAAAATACTTAGTACATACCCTTGTCATCACGTTTATGGAGATTAGGATCATTTCTCTAATCCTTGATTACATTTTCAGGATGTCCATTCTCTCAGATGAATTCTTGAAAAAACTAGTTATCATATCTCTTCTGGGACTCTGGAAATTTATATGGATCCTTAAAATCTGATGGTCTGAGAGAACCAATGACTATTATGATTCTCGTAACAAAATTTTATCTCAAATTTTCACATGATCCAACACCCATTTTACTAAGGGATTTTTGGATGCAAAATCGTCAGCTACAACTTTTCTGTTTAGAACTACTTGGGGATTTTCATTCTCAAACAACTGACAGATCCCTTCCAAACTTGAGGAACCAATTTATAGGTTCCATGTTGTGTCTGAGATTAAGGGATCCACCTCATTTTTTTCCTCTTCCTGAACAACTAACTGAGGTGGGCTGATAGAATTTCTTCGTTCTTTAATCAACCTTGACATGCTTTTATGCCTAAGTTTTTGGTTACCCTGTCAAAAAGAAAACTAGAGAGGATAAGCTAATATCACGTAAAATTCTATTAACTGTTGTATGAATTTAAATCACGCATAATGGGAATCCTTGGTATTAAATCTGAAATAGTTATAAAATCGATTGCAAACCTAGAGATCATAGAAACACCTGAATTATCATTAAATTGATAGGATGGGTTCATGTGAGTTTGATAGTTGTTATCTTATCATGATCTCTAGATCGACCTTTTCATGATTAGCGAATTTTTGGCACCTCAAAGCAATGTGCAAGATGCGAAATGCGAACTGTGATAAACATTATGAAAGAATGCGATATCAAGATACGTCAGATGACAAGATCCGATATCACTAATCATTATTTGACAGACTTCTATGTTTCGCATATCAACAATCGTTGTTTTTCATATTGACATTTTGCTATTTCGAATATCGGTGATTTGTTGTTTCGGTGTTTCGCATTTTGAAGATTTAATTGCCTCTCTTGTACTCTTAGTCTTTATGGGTTCCTTAGAGCATTTTTTTTAATGATTTTCTTGTCTTTCCAGAAAAATAAAAATTAGTCTAAAAATTTAATTTTAAATTTTATTTCTAATAAAATGAATTTAATGATAAAAAATTAAAATGGTCCCCATTATTAGTTCTAAGCTATTATGCTAGAGAAATGGGAAGTTGTTGTAATACTGCAACAATTGGCGACACATTGGATGAATCTAGAATATCTGATAAATATTAATAATTAAAAGATAGTATTCTAGGAAATTTATAAGTGATTGAAATCTGTTTTTAATATAGGTATATTTTATCTTTAAATAGCCTGATATTTTTGTGAAAAAATTCTTCTTTCTTTTGTAAATGAAATTTCTCTTTAAACGAACCAAATCTTAGTAAGTTTAAAAGATAAGTAAGAAATTAGTCACAACTTAGGATATTTGATAAAATTATTAGTCACTAGTAGAGCCACTACTACCAGGAGGCATTGATAGCCTCGACAAGGTTACTATTTAACCAAAATGAACGAATGTCCCACTCATAACATAATAGACATTTCCAAAGGTAATATAATTACTTTTATTATTTTTTTTGTCACTTTAAAGTCATTATCCTTGTTTGGTAGCAAGGAGTGATAATGACATTCACTGGTTATAGTAAATTTGATCAAGTTAGCTTGTGATGAGATCCCATGTCAGGTTTTTAGGCCATGAGCCACTATCCTAGTTTGGTAGCCAGTTTGATAATGTCAAGTTTACTAGTTTCCTATGAACATGATGAGTCGTCTCGTAATGAGATCTCTCAAAATTAAAGTTTTTTTATTTATATTTTTTAATTACACTTTGAAAATATCTAATATGAATGAATGGGGAGGTTATCATTTTTCTCCTTATGGGCTTTTGGATGACCATTTATGTAAAATATGCTAATACTTCAATAAAACTTCATACTTTGTAAAAATAACTTTTAGAACTTGATTCATATTAAAATAATTTTTCAATTTACATGGGTTAGGAGAATTCTTCTTTCTAATTGGTTATTTGAATCAAAATTTTCCAAATAAATAGATATTTCAATTTATGATATGTTGGCATATGTTGTCCTTGATGGCAACCTACTTGATGAAGTTGATGGTAACCTACTTGATGAAATAAAGTTGATGATGGAAATATGATGCTGAGTGTTGTCCTTGATGGCAACCTACTTGATAAAGTTGATGACAACCTTCTTGATGAGTTAAAGAGGAGATTGTTGGCAAGTGATACAGTGTGTTGAATTTGATGGAATCTGCTTAATGAAGTTGTCCTTGATGGAAACCTACTTGATGAGTTGCCTATGATAAGAAACCTAATCAATTCAGATGTGACAGAGACAAAATTTCCAGTAAGTGCCAGAAAAATGATAAATATAATATGTCACAATGTATACGCTACTTTTGTGAAGGCAACCCATGTATATACTCTACTTTTATGAAGGGAACCCGCGTATACATTCAGGGTTAGCATATACGCAGTTTTTATGAGGCAAAGTTGCGTATACACGCGAATACGCACGCTCAAAGTCACGTATGCCTTTTGCACTCTAAAAACTATGATACCTAGGGGCATTACCATGGTATTGACCCATTGTATTGAGCGTTGGATTATCTATTTGATCCCGTCCAGGAATACCATCGGAAGTTGTGTGGTTTTGGCTCATGGTATTGATAAAGGCCAAATCTATTTAAGGAGAAGAAAACCATAGTGCAACAGAGTGCATGAGTAAGGGTTGTGAATGAATAAATCTCTCTAAGGAATATCTACATGGATGAACTCTGTTCTTGATTGATAGATCTGAATCTATGATGCACCTATGAAGAAAATGATGAAGAGGGATCTCTAGATCTGAAATGTATATGTATTTTCTAGATCTGATTATGGATTGTTTAGATCTGTGATCTGGTGAATCTGTGCTGAAGTAAATAATGAAGATCTGAGCTATTTATCTATTCTGGAGAGCTGCACTGCCCTAAAATGTCTGAAGATTTATACGTAGGTTCATCAAGGAGAAAGCGTGTATATACGCAGCTTGAATTCAGCGAAAGCGCGTATGAGAATTGAAATCATCTCTGAAATGTGTGCAGATGTATACGCGGGTTGGTATTTGTGAAAGCGCGTATATACGCAGGATCAGTGAATAAAAGGCGCATATGAAAACTAGGGTTTGCTGAAGTATATGGTATGAAATTTCTGATATGTTATGTTGTTTTACTGCTATCTGTCAATGATGATCTGGGTTGTTCGAATATTGATTATGCTGTTATAGAGCAAGTTGTTGGTTTGATGAAAGTTCCTTGAGCTTAATTGTATGGGTTGGATCCAGTATGAAAATTGATGAAACGTGGTCCATGGTGGTGCTGAGGGTTGTAGCCTTCAGTCAAGGGGTTGTAGCTCCCTTCCAGGTGAGCCTGGTAAACGAGAGCAGGGGGTCATAGCTCCCTTCCAGGAGAGGCTGGTAAACGAGAGCAGGGGGTTGTAGCTCCCTTCCAGGAGAGGCTGGTAAACGAGAGAAGGTTCTAGCCTTCTGCAGGTGGGTGCCTGCGTGATGGTATGAGTCTGCACCAGTACATGGTTGTAAGATGTTTTCACTATAATAAAATATTGAAGGCTGAGACAACGACAACGGTAGTTTTCTCCCGACTTGGGTTTCCACCTAAAATCCTGGTGTTCATGTGTGTTGCTTATGTGTGATGGTTTATTCTGTTATTACTGCTCATGCTTACTATTTATTGAACATCTAATGAATGAATGATGGAATGATATAAGTGAAGAATTATCTGCATAATAAGATTGCTGGACATACACATGTTTTATTAAGTATATCCGTGTGTATACACGAGTTGGCTTCAGGAAAGTCACGCATGTGTTTTGAAGTAAGAAAAAGTACAAAGTTTTGAGTAAGTCCTAAATACTGATTAACCCCCCACCCCCCTCTCAGTATTTTTCCCAACAATTGGTATCAGAGCAGGTCCTTCTGCAGAAGCTTGATCGCTTGAAGGAGATCCGTCAAAATGGGAAGTCATGAAGGGTTAATGTCTATAAGGCCACCTCTATTCAATGGAAATAATCTGTTATTCTGGAAGATGCGAACAAAAGAATATCTGCAAAGTCTAGGTGTAGAAGTATGGGCAATCGTGGAAGGAGGCTATCAGTATCCGGCAAGTATTCCCACTGATGCAGCTGAAAGGAAGAAATATGAAATCAATGCTAAAGCAGTCAATGTCTTATTAGGAAGCATGTTTGAACCAAAATTTTCTAAAGTGATGCAGCTAAATTCAGCAAAAGAAATATGGGACAAAATCATTCTGAGCTATGAAGGAGATACAAAGGTAAAAAGTGCAAAACTCCAAACTCTCAGAATTGAATATGAAAATTTAAGGATGCATAGTGATGAGAGTATTGCCAGTTTATTTTTACGTCTAGATGATATCGTAAATCGTATGAGAAGTTTGGGTGAAACCATAACCGATACTACTCTGGTGGAAAAAGTCTTAAGATCTTTAACTTCAAAATTTGAGTCAAAAGTATCAGCTATTGAAGAAAGGCAAGATCTGCAAACTCTTACTATTGTTCAACTACATGGTATTCTGACTGCTTATGAAATGAGACTAGGAGGTCCCTCTCAAATCAAAGAAGCTGCCTTTAAGGTGTGTGCAAAAGGAAAAAAAAATGAAGTTGTCAAGGAATCAAGTTATATATCAGAAGAAGAAGAAGAAGAAAACTTTGTGAGAAGACTCCAACCAGGTACTAGAAAATTCAGAGGTAAGCTTCCCTTCAAATGTTTTGATTATGGAAGAGTGGGTCATTATGCTGCTAAATGTCCTTATAAAAAATTTGAAAAGGGAAAGAGTTATTATGCAAATGAAGATAATAATGAAATGTCAAGTGAAGATGAAGAAGATTCTGACCAAGATCTGCTAGTGCTCATGACAAAGAAGCAAAAGAAGAAGGCTACTCAAGAAAAGAAGATATCTCAGAAAACATGTGCAGCAGAAAATGAAGAAGAGGAAATAGGTATTGATTGTTGTTCTTGTAATCCACTCACTTGTGCATGCAATGATGAAGATAGTGAAAGTAACAATATAAGTCTAGAAGCAAATCTCAAGATCAATGATGAAAGTATTTTTTGGGATCAATTTAAAAGGAGGGAATCTATCCTCAAGGATGTGATCTCTAAATTGAATGAATAGATAGAAACAATGAAGGGACAGATAGAAATGTATCAAAGACTGTAGGACAAAGTAACCAATCACAGTGAAGGACTTGAAGCAGAAATCATCTCTCTGAAATCAGACCTTGAAGTATCAAATAAGAAGAATGAAGAACTTCTACAATCATTTGAAAAGGAAGGATGTGAAGCAGAAATCATCTCGCTCAAAACAGATCTAGAAAAATCAAATAAGAAGAATGAAGAACTCTTACAAATCTTTGAAGAGCAAGAAAATGGGTTGAAAGAAGAGGTCTTAAATTTGAATGATCAAGTAGAAGAAGGAAAAAGGGTTGAAGAAAGAATGATGAAGCAATTCCAAAATTTGGAGGTTGAGGTAAACATTCTCAAAGGTGAATTAGAAGAAAAGGATAAAATCTTGAGGTTTCAAGATAGTACTAAGATTCTAGACAATATTCTTAGTAGTCAAAGGTCTCCTTCTGTTAAACTTGGTCTTGGTTTTCATGAAACTATTAAAGGAGAATCTAGTTCACAAGGAAGTGCTAAAGATTCAAAGGATATCAATGCAAAGCCTGAAGTGTTGAAAGAAGCAAAAGTTCAACCGACAATCATGAACTCTCAAAAGAAATCATTCCCTCCTTTGATCAATAATGTTGAATGCTTTAAATGTCATAATTATGGGCATGTTGCAGCAAATTGCAGAAGTAGATTGTTTCAGTCACAAACAAACAAATTTTATACAGAAAGGTACTCTGGGTTCTTTAAGGGATATTGTTTTTCACGCAACAAGTATGGTCATAAAGGAGCTGATTGCAATAGAAGAAAGTATAAAAAAACACATTATGATCCATATGCTTACTTTTTTGGTCATGCAAGATGTTATGCCTGTAACAAGTATGGACATGTAGAAAAAGAATGCAGAATGAACAGATCTGAGAAATTGAACAATTTCCAGCACACAATAAGAAACTTCAAGCAAAGCTGGAAAAGGAAGGAAGACCAGTCAGAAACGTAGGGAATATTGACCCTACTGTAGTCATTCGCTTCTAAAGCTTATTTCTCATAATGACTGCATGAATGATGTGAGATACATTATAGAGATTAGTAATGTATCATCACAGGGGGAGCAATGTATGATGTTTCTCATTATTCTGGTTATATTTATTTTTGACAGAGCATCTGATGTGAAGAAGACAGGTACAGGTGGTAAAAATTCAGGGGGATATGAAGGAATGTGAAGCTTTCAATGTTTCACTTACCATACGCAAGTTCAGTGAACTAAATTTTCATATACACGCGAGTTACAGTGGAGACAGTTGCGTATGCACTTGTGACAAGAAAATTTGTATGACAGCTGAAGATCAGGAGCACAGGTTCAGGGGGAGCATCAGTCTGACTTTTAATGATTGTATTATTGGCACTGTATCTACTTATTATTCAGTTCTAAATGATGATGAAATGATACATGGTTTCTTATGATGAAAATATGAATGAGCCCTATTTGCTTTTTGCTGAAGAGTTTTCCTTGCTTTCACACATGGATGAGATAGAAGTCTTATGATTCAGAGATAAGGACACATCATGCAGATATTGTTGCTGATGACTTGCTGTTGAAAGTGTTCAGGATGCACAAGCTAAGGAGGAGCCTTGGTCATATGGAAATGATGCTTGGATGTACAGCGTTAGACTTACTGAGTATAATGCATTGTTGGCATTATGATGGTTCTGAATTATGATCTCTCTTGAAGTATTTTTGGTATTTGTTACAAAAGGTCATGAAAAGGTCATGTTGAGACCTATGATGTAAAATTGTAATATTCAGTCATGTAAGGACTTGAGTCAAATTTGTAAACCCACTTGGTTGGGTAGTTGAGTCAAAATGTGTAAACCCACTTGGTTGGGTACTTGAGTCACATATGTAAATCCACTTGGTTGGATCATTGTTGTAAGTATGAGTCCTTGGTGATAGGAAATGTCATAGAGTCATGTACTTCATTGAACAAATATGTTTGAAGATTCAACATGAACTCAGGGGGAGCATGGTAACTTCAATGCACATCAGATCTGCAGAGCTCTTCTTTCTACATGAGAAGAAAAACCTTGTTTTGGTTTTGATCCGCCCTTTGCCCTTGATGTCAAAGGGGGAGAGTAACATGGTGTTTGAATAGGGAGAGAGCATCATGGTGTTTGCATAATGGTTATATTCAATGTATCTATCTGTTGTGATGATCAAACACCATCATGGTTGCCATCAAGTCCAAAGGGGGAGATTGTTGGCATATGTTGTCCTTGATGGAAAC
Organism: Pinus albicaulis; assembly: GCA_034641835.2. NCBI lineage: Eukaryota > Viridiplantae > Streptophyta > Pinopsida > Pinales > Pinaceae > Pinus > Pinus albicaulis. The sequence goes on along the minus strand of CM076581.1, from coordinate 548,880,704 downwards.
CTACTTGATGAAGTTGATGGAAACCTACTTGATGAAATAAAGTTGATGATGGAAATATGATGCAAAGTGTTTTCCTTGATGGCAACCTACTTCATAAAGTTGATGACAACCTTCTTGATGAGTTAAAGAGGAGATTGTTGGCAAGTGATACAGTGTGTTGACTTTGATGGAATCTGCTTAATGAAGTTGTCCTTGATGGAAACCTACTTGATGAGTTGCCTATGATAAGCAACCTAATCAGTTTAGATGTGACAGAGAAACCATTTCCAGTAAGTGCCAGAAAAATGATAAATATAATATGTCACAATGTATACACTACTTTTGTGAAGGCAACCCGCGTATATACTCTACTTTTGTGAAGGGAACCCGCGTATACATTCAGGGTTAGCATATACGCAGTTTTTATGAGGCAAAGTTGCGTATACACGCGAATACGCACGCTCAAAGTCACATATGCCTTTTTCACTCTAAAAACTATGATACCTAGGGGCATTACCATGGTATTGACCCATTGTATTGAGCGTTGGATTATTTATTTGATCCCGTCCAGGAATACCATCGGAAGTTGTGTGGTTTTGGCTCATGGTATTGATAAAGACCAAATCTATTTAAGGAGAAGAAAACCATAGTGCAACAGAGTGCATGAGTAAGGGTTGTGAATGAATAAATCTCTCTAAGGAATATCTGCATGGATGAACTCTGTTCTTGATTGATAGATCTGAATCTATGATGCACCTATGAAGAAAATGATGAAGAGGGATCTCTAGATCTGAAATGTATATGTATTTTCTAGATTTGATTATGGATTGTTTAGATATGTGATCTGGTGAATCTGTGCTGAAGTAAATAATGAAGATCTGAGTTGTTTATCTATTCTGGAGAGCTGCACTGCCCTAAAATGTCTGAAGATTTATATGCAGGTTCGTCAAGGAGAAAGCACGTATATACGCGGCTTGAATTCAGCGAAAGCGTGTATGAGAATTGAAATCAGCTCTGAAATGTGTGCAGATGTATACGCGGGTTGGTATTTGTGAAAGCACATATATACGTAGGATCAGTGAATAAAAGGCGCATATGCAAATTAGGGTTTGCTGAAGTATATGGTATGAAATGTCTGATCTGTTCTGCTGTTTTACTGCTATCTGTCAATGATGATCTGGGTTGTTCGAATATTGATTATGCTGCTATAGATCAAGTTGTTGGTTTGATGAAAGTTCCTTGAGCTTAATTGTATGGGTTGGATCCAGTATGAAAATTGATGAAACGTGGTCCATGGTGGTGCTGAGGGTTGTAGCCTTCAGTCAGGGGGTTGTAGCTCCCTTCCAGGTGAGCCTGGTAAACGAGAGCAGGCGGTCGTAGCTCCCTTCTAGGAGAGGCTAGTAAACGAGATCAGGGGGTTGTAGCTCCCTTCCAGGAGAGGCTGGTAAACGAGATCAGGGGGTTGTAGCTCCCTTCCAGGAGAGGCTGGTAAATGAGAGAAGGTTGTAGCCTTCTGTAGGTGGGTGCCTGCGTGCTGGTATGAGTTTGCGCTAGTACATGGTTGTAAGATGTTTTCACTATAATAAAATATTGAAGGCTGAGACAACGACAACGGTGGTTTTCTCCCGACTTGGGTTTCCACCTAAAATCCTGGTGTTCATGTGTGTTGCTTATGTGTGATGGTTTATTCTGTTATTATTGCTCATTCTTACTGTTTATTGAACATCTAATGAATGAATGATGGAATGATATAAGTGAAGAATTATCCGCATAATAATATTACTGGACATACGCATGTTTTATTAAGTATATCTGCGTGTATACGCGAGTTGGCTACATGAAAGGCGCGTATGTGTTTTGAAGTAAGAAAAAGTAAAAAGTTTTGAGTATGCCCTAAATACTGATTCACTCCGCCCTCTCAGTATTTTTCCCAACATGATATATTTCGTATTTTTATATCATAAATTATTAATATTTTCACGTTCAAGAAAATGATGAAGTGTTTCACTTTTTTGCCTAGTATAGATTTTTTTATTTATTAAAATATATACATATTTGTACAAAAGAACTATCCTTCTTTTAAGAAAATTATTTTTTGAGTATAAGTCCTATAACAAGAAGACTTTCTTTCTTCCCTTGTAAATTTTGCAAAATAAAAGTTGATGGACCTATGTTTTCGATTATTTGAAAAGGGCCAAGCCAGAGTTTTTGAAATTTTGTACGTTTTCCTTTGTCCTAAGGAACTTTATCCCATTTCAATACTAAATCTCCAATTTCAAACTGTTTTTTTTTTTATTATATTTGATTCGAATGAACTTTTAATCAATCTCTGATGATGATTATGTATCATTTTATCTTTTTCTCTTTCTTCTTCCATTTTAATTATTTGGGACATTCTTGATTGTAATGAAGAGAAAGGTTGTTCGTTAATGAATTGAACGAGGGCTGTTGGAAGAATAACTACATTTAAAGGTAAAACTACTTCCTTCCCTTATACCAATCGAAAAGGAGAAGTTCTTATTGAAGCTTTTTTAGTTATCGTATCCTCGCACAATGAAAAAGTAAAAGATTTGTGCCAATTATTTTTATTTTGATCAATGGTGCATTTAATTATTATTATGAGGGTTTTATTTGTGGATTCTGCCAAACCATTTCCCTGAGGATAATAATTTAAAAAATATTTCAATTAAAACCCTCTTTTCAAAGAAAATTTAGTCATGGCATTTCCAGAAAAATAAGAGGCATTGTAAAATAGTAAACAATAATGGACACCAAACCTTGTGATGATGACTTGATCAATGAACTAAATAATGCTTTTAGAGTTGGTTGTCCTCAAAGGTATTTCTTCTACCCACTTCGTAAAATAATTTGTAGTGGTCAATATATATTTATGTTGTTTAGAAGAATGAGGAAAGATCTCACCTATTATGTCGAGTCTCCATTGTCTAAAAGGTTGTTCCATATTGACTGGTTGAATTAGCATTGAGGCTTTTATTTGTCTTCCTGTTGTAGTTTGAAAAGTCTTACAATTTCTAACATAGTTGTGTGCATCCTTTAATAAGGTTGGCCAGTAATATCCTGCATGAAATTTTTTATGTGTTGTGGTATCTCCACCAAAGTGTCCACCTGCTAGTCCATCATGAAGTTCCTGGAGCACATTAGGTATTTCAGTCTTCTCTAAACATCTGAGTAAAACAACATCATAATTTTTTATGAATAACACATCATTGATTAATTGATATTGATTACCCTTCAATCTTAATGCTCGTTTTCTTTTGGAATCCAAATTAAATGGAGCATGACCATTCTTTAGGTGAAATATTAAATCAAAATACTGAGATTGAGGGTTAACATTGAGTACCTCAATGATATGTTCAATAGTAGTAGTTACCTCATCAAGTGATGTATCATTCATTCCTGTAGTCAATTTGCAAAATCCTTGTCCTCTCACAATTTTAGCAGGCTTAATTTCTAAGTCATACTCTTGCATAACATTTACCCAATTAGCTCTCTTTTATCCTAGTTCCTTCTATTTAAGTATTTTTCTGACTAATGAGAAAGGAACTATTACTTTGACATGATAATTTAGAAGAAAAGATGGAAAGTATCTGACCGCTTTTTAAACTATAAATTCTTTCTTTTCAGCTCTTGTATAGTTCAATTCAACTCCTTGAAAACTAGAACTAAAAAAGGCTATTGGAGTTTCAAAGTTATTATCATCTGGTTGGGTTAATACTATGACATATGATAGATCAGATTTGAAAGTATGTAGAATGAAATCATTAGTAAAATTTGGAGTTGAGAGAGAAGCCGCATCGACAATTTCTTGTTTAATGATTTGAAACACTTTCTTTTCTTGCTCAACCCATTGAAACAATGTATCTTTCTTGATCATATTTTGCAGTGGAAGAAAAATATGTGAAAAATATGGAATGAATCATTTTACGAATTTTATCTGTCCTAAAAATGATTGCATTGATTTTTTATTATGTGGTAGTGGGATTTCTAAAATTGTTTTAATATGGTCATGACCAATACAAATTCTATTTTTTGAGATGATAAAACCAAGAATTTTACCTTCACTTAAAGAAAAAATTGACTTCTTTAGATTAAGAGAAATCCCAAATATTCTGCATATTTTAAATATCTGGTTTAATTCATGCAAGTGATTGTTTCTCTTTTTTGAATATATGGTTATATCATCAAGGTAAACTACCACTATTTAATTTATCAATCCTTTGACGACAATATCCATGGCTCTATGAAATGTTGCTCCTACATTCATTAATCTGAATGGAATCTTTTTGTATGCATAGGTTCCCCACTTTGTTCGAAATGTAGTTTTCAAACGATCCTATGGATGAAATAGAATTTGGTTATATCCTGAAAATCCATCTAAAAAATATAATAATTCCGAACCTGCTACTAACTGTAAAACTTGTTCCATTGATGGTAAAGGAAAATTATCCTTTTGACATGTTTTGTTCAGATTTATAAAGTCAATACAAATTCGAATATCACCATTCTTTTTTCTCACAGGCACTAGGTTAGAACCCCATTTTGAATGTGTAACAAGAAAAATGATTTTGGCTTTCAAAAGTTTATTTAACTCATTTTTTATTTGAGTTTCCAGATTTGGATTTATTTTCCTGAGATTTTGCTAGATGGGTTTAACATTAGGTACCATAGGAATAATATGTTGAATGATGGATGGGTTGTAGGTTCTAAGATCTTGATAATTCCATGCAAAAATATCTTTGTATTTTTTCAATAATAAAATGAATGCATTTATTTCTCCAGATGAAAGGCTAAGCCCTAGATTTATATCTTGATGTATTTTATCATATCCTAAGTTAACTAATTCAAACCTTAAAGTAGAATTTTGCAATTTGCAATTGTTGATTTTTTTGAATCTGTCTTTTAAATCGTATAAATATTCAAGTTTTACCACATATTTTGGTAAAATATCCTTATTAGTTTGTTGTTTTATTTGATGATTGTGTTCATATTCATATAGAATTTGATCATCATATGATTTTTCAGAAGTAAGAAAACTTAAAATATCACTATCGTCATTGAAAACTCACCAATTAGTAATGCTATTTGGCACAAATGGACGAAAAATCAATTCAATAGAGAATCTGTTAGGACTAAAATTTTCTGGTGGAATCAGTTTGGATGCAACTTTAGCCAAAAGATCAGCATTGGCATTTTGTGATCTAGCAATAGGAGAGATGTTGGATGCTAAAAAATGATATGTGAGGTCTTGAACCAGAGATTGATAATGTTTCAAGTGAATTGAGAGACAGTGAATAGTATTTTGTACTTGTCTTATGATAATTTATGAATCTCCAAATACCTTAATATATTGTATATCAAGACTTATTTCTTTACGAAGAACCTGAACTAATGATTCGTATTCAACAATATTGTTAATGTATTCAAATTCAAGTCTACAAGCTAGCATAGTTTTTTCTCTTTTTCGGCTAATAAGCACGCATCCTGCTCCTACATCATCAGTGGATCTTGATCCATCAAAGAAAATTTTCCAAAATGGATAATGAACTATGCTTTCTTCTTCAAAATTTAAGCATCTGATCGAATCATTTTGGGAAAAATTTTCTATTTGTCAATTAACAAAATTGAACGAGAAAGCTAAATTTTTAGCACTAAAATTCCCCAAGAATGAATTTGTAGAGTAATTACCCAAAATATTGTTATTGAATGGTATGGGTTCTTTTTTCTCCCCAAGATATGTAGCTGAGTATTTCACATGTTTTTCACGATCTACTCTGATTTGGTTTGATTTTCCATTATATGCAAGCCACATGTGGGACTAGTCTGTTGCGAAATATCCATGTAATGTTTTAGACCAGTCCCTACTAAGAACTAAACCATAGATATTAGGGATGTCAGCAATCAGTATATTGATAATTTGAGAAACTTTTGGATTTGATGATAATCGAATACTTACCGAATTGATTTCTCCTATGAACTTAACCTTTGTTCTATCAAATTGAACTATACTAACTGATGACTTCTGAGGTGTGATATTTAACTTCTCTAAAATGGAATATGGCATTATATTAGATGAAGTCACAGAATCAATTAAACAATTATGAACATTTCTATTGTAGATTTCGTAGGTTAAGAGGAAAGGAGGGGTGTGAGAACTAGATCTATCGCCAATTAACATAGCATATAAAGTGTTAACTTTGTTTGAATTGTTGATTGGAGGTTTCCCTATCCCATTAGTAGCTTGAACAATAATAGTTGAAGGAAGAGGAGATGTAGTGACTGCATTCAAATATTTCAAAAAAAAATTTGTTGCTGTTTTAACTTGCTAACTTCATGAAGAGAAATACTAGCTTTAATCTTCTTCATATCTTCGACAATGTTGTATTGAATAGTGTTAGATACTACCAATTTTTAAATTGAGGATTGGGTGTAGATTTGATTGGATGGGATTCAGTAACAGCTTGCTGAGATGGTTTGACTATAGGTTTTTTATTGACATATTTTCCTTTAGAAATAGAAGTTGGGATTTTCTACTTCTGTATGGATTGATTTTATCTTGCAAAAGTCCTACTTCTAGTGCTAACAGGCATAGCTTCATATTCTATCTCTTCATAAGATGAGTGTAAGATAAAGTCCCATAATCCATGTAATTCAGCTACTTCTTCATCTTGAGATTTGTTGGAAAAAGTTGTAGTTTCCTCTTCCTCTTCCTCTTCTCTTCAAATTCAGCATTAGAAATGATATTGGGGGGTTTTGGTACAGACGACTAATTATTTATAAATGATCTAAAGGGTTTTTTGGTAGAAGTTTCAACAACCTGTTTTTTGATTTCAACCATTTCATTGGACATCATCTTCAGGACCTTTTGCAATCCTTCAATATCGAAAGGATCTTTGGGAGTTTTATTCTTTTGCTCATCTTTAAATGTTACTTTTTTAGATTATTTTATCTTCCAACTTAGTCTTCTTCTCTAAAGCTACAATTACTCTCTCAACAGAAAAAGCTTCTTTCATATTTTCTACTGACCTTATTGGCTCTATATAAAAAAATTGCTATATTTGAAGGAAGGGAAGATATGTACTATTCTATTTGTACGTCTAATCCTGGTCTAGAGGAAATTGGAATTTTATTCAATAAATTGTTAAACCTGGAGTTGAAGTCTTTGATATTTTCATTTGAATTAGATTTTAAATTAGAAATATCATTAATTAATGTGTCAATTTTCCTATCATCACCAAATTTAGCAAGAAATAGGTCTTGAAAAGTATTCCAATATCCTATTGAACCAGAAGGAAGGAAAAAATACCAAGATCCAGTAGATCCTTGGAAAATATATGGAAACAATCTCACTACAACATCTTCATGTTGCATACCATGGAGGTTCATGGAAAACATAAAATTGTTGAGATGTTCTTTAGCATGAAGGCCATCATCAGGATTATATTTTGGTAACCATTTTTCTAGAATATCCGGGAGTGGATGTAAATTTTCCATTTGAACAACACCTGGATTAACCCATGGTAGGTTGGCCATTTTTTGACTTGTTGTTTTTGATGATGAGCTAGTAGGTCCAAAAGAAAATGTGGATGGTGAAGAGCTTACTAATGGACTAGTACTACTTATAGCAACATTGATTGTTTGATTAGAAATGGTTTGATGAATAGAAATGCGTTGATTAGAGGAGATGGTGGGAGTAAATGGGGATGAAGATGATGTGATCTCACTGATACTTGATTGAGATGCTGATGTGGTTTCTTTTTTACGATGAGATAAAATAGGAAACTCGAAAGGAGTTATCCCAAGTTTTCATTTTGTGATCGGGTTAACATACCAGTACCTTGAAACTTACATGTAATACTTTCTTCAGAAATTTCCAGATCGGTTGTCTTATCTGGAGATATAGATATTTTTTTCTAACCTTTCAATCAAACACTGAACTTCAAGAGATTCAAGAATATGTTCTGAAGAAGGTCTATGAGGTAATGTTTCAGGAGATGTAAGAAATGGTTCAAAAACTTTAGACTTATGACTAGGAGATAGTGAACTTGATCTAGAAGTCGTAGAAGCTTTGGAAGGAGTTTGACTCTTATGTTGGATTTTCAATTGAGATTCAACTTTACATGTGATATATATTCGGATTTCCCTCCTTATAGTGCCAGAAATATTTAGGGTTGGAGAGTGACTTCCTCAGCATTGAGGATTCCACCTAATCAGGAGTTTAAGGAAACTCCTTTTCCGTTGAAATGGTGGTCCGAATGGGGATATAGGGACCAATTTCCCGTATAAGAAAGAATTTATATAACAATGGAACAAAATATACACGAATGGAGTGATATATTGTAATGATAACATAAATAAAACTAAATCTAACTACTTCCTAGGATTGAACTGATTTATATGATTATGGAATAAACTTTCATAAGCATGAAAAAATATATATCATTGCATACTAAATGAATATAATCATATTAAAGAAACTAAATAAATGTGATTGATTTAGTTGATGAAGAACATTAATCATATAAAAGATCTCTAAGTCACTCATCTAACAGGATATGATTCAATACATTTTATCAATAGTAATAAGAGTATATGTCATTTCAATGCTTATCAAAGAGAAACAAATAAATAGAAACAAGTTTGCTAAAATCTTAGAAACATAAAACGATCAATACACAAATAATAGTACCCGTTGCATCATAGCTTAGTTCTGAAAAGATAGCCTTCGGGCTCAACTTTCAATTAGATACTTTTGTTCAAACAATAGCGTAAGTTCCAAATCCTCATTCTCAAAAATCTAGACCCCTTTATAAATGCATGAAAGGGGTTTAAATACTAATTATTATTACAAAAATAGAAGACATGTGAAAGAAGTCTTATCATATTAATCTAAACTATAAACTAAAAGCTAGGAAATTAAAATGCATAAGTTATAACACTCTCATGACTATTTCTCAGATCCACACTCTAACTGTTCCTTGACCTAGCATGCTTTGATCATATATTCAAGCTGGGGGGGATGAATTAGCTGGATTCTCATTCGGCCCGTGAATATTGGATCATTGAGTGCTGGAAGAAGCTAAACTATGACGTTTGAAAGACACCTCATCACTCCCAATTGATTGTGAGGTTTGATGAAAAAGTAACAGTAAATCTCCATGTTTACCTTTGTCAAGTTTTCTATGTCAAGGGCCTTTCTATTTTACATTTCTTGCCAATATTGTTTTAAGAAGCTGATTTCTGGCATGGTGACTTTTGGTATTTCTTGGATAAGATTGTCTTGCAAGAGAGAATATTTTATGCACTCAGAGATGTTGGAAGACATATTTTTAGCTTTCATGATAGCTGTTATAGCTTCATTTATCACCAGCATATACTTCATGACTTATTTTTTGGCCTTGGTCAACCCTTCCCTTCAGACTTGGACATATTTCTCAAAAAACAGTTTCTTAAAACCCATACGTGACTCTGCCCTGACGTTTTCCCATATACACCCGAGTCCATACATAGAGACCCACGTTTGTCTTTTTAAACATTAGAAAATATATATTTTCCCTATTTTAGAGGTTGGGTTTACGGTTGTTCCAGTACCTTAACCACCCTAGCCCGTGGCCTAACTTTTCCCAACTGCAAAAACTAATTTGAGAGAGTATAAAATCCCCTCAAGGGAATGGCCTAGAGGAGGAAGAGAGAGAGAGAGAAATATAGATATTATACGTTGTTGGAGCCCTATCCAAGTCTGATATATTCCCATGCCTCCTGCAGCTCCCATATATTTTTAGGAAACCCTTATTTCCTTGAGATGTTCACCACCCTATGTGACATCCATTGTGCACTATTCTTGGAAGAAATATTGAGAGGCTAGGGCTAGATGAATCCAGAGGATGGTATGCTCGAAGGCCGTGAAAGATTTCAGGTGATCTCCCCACATTTGTTTACTATACATGTCATCAACAAAATAAGTTCCATCTTGTTCCTGATGTTTACGTGTCAATATTATTTTATACATGTGTAATGATCGTAAATTGTTCATTTAATATTGTTTTTATAAGTTTATGCATGTTCTTCACTAACATCTAGAACATATATATGGTGTACAACTAGGATTTTATGTTCGTTCTTTGTTGATTTATAGATTTCAGAGCAAAAAGAGTTGCAGGGGGTTTTCACCCCACGGGATCTACTACAACCAAAGGATATCCGGGTAAGGTCTGCAACCTGTAGTTTCTAGTTGTTAGTATAAAATTTGGTTAAGTGAGTCCTTATTGTAATGACATGCCCCTGATCCATGAAGGTTTATCAACCCAAGAACTTTAGGGTATCATTTCCTGAAACAAAAATGGCAACTCCGCTGGGGATAACATTCTTTTGATTCCCGTTTGGATCGTTTTATCTGTCTTGTAGGTTCCTGACAGGATTGATCACTTTTTACAGTCCAGTAAGTCTTTTTTCAATCAGACAAAAGACCTGGTCCTTTGATCAGGCTTGAATTTTTTTATTTTTCCTTATCTTTATTTCCATACACAACTTAGTCTTTGCAGATTCATGTATACCTCTTGTATTTTCCAAAGGTACAAATGTATATGTGTGTTTCCTTTTTTACAGTCCCGTATACATGCTAGTTGCATACTGCAAAACCGCGTATCCCTGGGAAAATTTGAAATTTTGAGTTTTCAGCCTCTGTAGTCTTTTCTATCTGTGGTGAACCATTCTTGTGGTGTCTTAAAGGTCTATGGACTGTGTTTATGGTGATTTTATATCCATTTCTCTCTTTTTTTTGTGAAGACCTAGCCATTTGGTGAATTTCCTGTTTTGTGTGTTTACAATTCTGGTTGAAGCACCGAGATTTTTTCCTAAAGTTCTTGGATGTTCTGAACATTCAAAAGAGTGAGCCTCTTCTTTTTTTCTCTTCTTGGCCCTATACATTGCTTCAATTGAGGTTTTCACCCTTTTGGTATATTTTGGTTTTCTTGATTTCTTGAACTTGTCTTGTTGCAAATCTTGAAGAATCTATTTTTAGTTTTTGAGTTGTTGTTCATTGCAAGATTGTGCTACTATGTTGAATCAGTTGATTGAGTTTTTGTGTTTCTTCTTGTTCATATTAAGTCCCTCTATGAAAGTATCACAGTTGGCTTGAGAAATTAGAAACCTCGTTGAGACTCATTTTGCTTGATTCTAGTTCTTGGGTAGTTTTTGATTGTCTTCTTGAAATATTTTTCTTCCATTATAATTTAAAAAGCCCAAAAAACATTTTATGTTTTCCGTAGCTTTTGCTTGGAGTTTTTTTTTAAGGTTTCATCATATCTTTTGAAGCTTTTGTTGGTTTCTAGTCTTTGGTTCTTGGCTTGATTTTGTAGAAAGTATTTTCTTGATTTCCCTCTTTTGTATCAAGTGCATTTTGGCGTTCTTATGCATAGAAGTTTTGTTTGGAACTAGCCTTGTTTTTCTGTCAAAAAGTGATCAAACCATTGTCTTTCTAAAGACTCTTTTTTTCTTGTTTAGAGTTAGCATCTTAGGATTTCCATATCATTGGTAGCTTGCATTAATTGCATTTAAGCATTTTATCTTTTTCATAGTTTTCTGGTTCATGTGCAGTGTGAGTGTGTGAAAAGAAAAGAAAAGTTTTTGCTTATTAGTTTCGTAGAACCCATGTAGAGATCCCTTTTCATCGAAAGGAAATTGTTGCATTTGCATGTAACTAGGCTTTCATTGATTTCTTCTGCATCATAAAACACCATCAATTTCACTTCTGTGTACCCTTGACTTAAGTAACAGCCAATTTAAAACAAGCGATATAATTAAAAGAAACTAGAAGTTTTTGTATCATTTTCATTAATCATACACCAACAAGCTAGGTTGTAGGGTTTTGAATTAGGTGAGTGGAGAGTTAAATCTCAAAGGCCGCTCAAACTGTTAAATATAGAAATTTTATCAAAAAGCAAAATCCAACATCGTTAAGTGGAACGGGAAAGCTCTCCTCCAGAGAGTCAAGCGTGAGGGATAGTGCAGGCAGAGAAGAGAGATACCCCCTCTTCTATTCACTGAATCTTGACCTAAGACTATTCCGCCCGACTGCTGATACGGATTGGTGCCCTTAGTTGCTTATCCTAGGGGCCACACAGGTGACTACGGGGGGGAATACCCGTGGTACCTAAGACAGACGTTGCATCACTGCCATCAATACTTATAGAGGGTTCCCTTATGAAACTTGGGGACTTGCACATGCAAAGGATTTTGTTAGGAGGTCATCATAACTATTTTTGTTACCTTCGCTGGTAGCCCTGGGGCATAATTACCTCAGACTATTTTCGGAAGGTCCTATTATTTCACTTTCTTGTATTTTGGTGTCTAGTCCTCATCACCCGGAGCGGAAATACCTGAGAGCTTCTTGTCTGGCTATATCTTAGGAATTTTTTTAGAGCGTGCTCTTTGCACCTAGATTCCTTAGCTTCTTAAATTTTTGGAGTCTAAATTTAATCTCTTAAAGTAGCTAATCGATCACCTCGTCGATCGAGGAGGCTTCGTGGGCATTCTCCTGTGAGTGCCGAGCCTTCTTCAAGAAGGCACAGGAGTAATTCCGTAGGTGATTTTCACCAACTACCTTCGAATGCAGTGCAGAAAGATCTTTCGTTGGGGCTTGTTGTTTCTATGGGTGGTTCTAGTGTCGGTGTGAGTATAGAGAGGAGTGCTCCACTCATCTCTAGAGTTTTATTTCTAGCAGAAGAAGTAGAATTAGAGGAAGTCCCTCTGCCTACTGAGTCTCTTCCATCTCCTCTTCCTGCTAGTTATCCTCATGTTATTCAATACATCGGGCCCAAGTCTCAGAGAATGGCTAGTCCTTTTCCATCATATCCCTTTATTTCAATGGCCACTACTAGTAACACAGTTTTGGCTGTGAACACTGCAAGTTTTTAGACTCCTCTTTCATTTGAAGGAGGAGGCATTATTTCTATATCGACAATCACTTCTAGTGTTGTTGTGCTTGGCTCTGGAAACACCCAAGCACGTGCTTCTCAATCTGGTCCCTTTTCTTATGGAATGCCCACTAGCGGAATTCCCTCTTTCTCCTTTCTATTGATTTAGCTACATCCGCACCCATACCTTCTATGGTTAGTGGACCAGCTTTGTTTCAAGGGTTCCGCTTTGGAAGTGGGCACATCCCTCGTTCAAATCCTTCCTTACGATCCTTGCCTTTCACCTCTCAGAGTCAAGGTTTCAATCCTTTTTCTGGAGGTCAAAGCTCTAATGTCTTTACGATACGGAACCCTTATTTTACAACATTGGGAGTAGGGAGTCTGTTTCTCGCTGGTCAGTAAGGGAAAGTTACTTTTCCTTCATAGAGTACTTCTCAAGATTTCTCTCCATTTGCAAATTCTTGGAACCCTTACCACGGGGTTTCTTCTTCATTCAATACCTCAGTTGGAGGGAATGGTCTTGTGTATAGTAACTCTATGTTGGGGGGGGGGGGGGTTATTCTCCGAATGTTGGGTCACAAGGATTTTCTTATTGCCCAGCATTCTCTACGAACAACATCTGGAAACCTAGTGCCTTAAAAAATACAGGTTATTCTTTTGAGAATGTGGGGAATCCTTCCTATGGGGGATGGAATTCCCAGGCTCCTCCACGCTTACCATTTATGGCAACGTTAAAATTGCCAAATCTATCAAAATTTACTAACGATCCTATTTGGTATAGTCTGGGTTGGCCTCCGATCCCCACCAAGCTCCCCTCAGACATTCCAAATTTTTAAGGGAAGACTAGTGAGGATCTGACAGATCATATCACCACTTTCCATTTATGGTGTTCATTGAATTCCCTGATTGATGACTCAATTAGGTTGAGATTATTTCAAATAACCTTAACTAGAAATGTGGCCAAATGGTACATAGAGTTAACTGGGGGAAGTTTTGCTACTTTTGGAGAATTGGCTACCATGTTCTTAAATCATTTTTAGTTACCTGTCCGTTATGACGCCGGGATTGACCTCCTACCCAATTTTTAGTAGGATAATGCAACTCACATTTCTAATCATATTCAGGAATGACGAAGAAGGAAGAGGCTCATTAATGCCAAAATCCCAAATGAATTCCTTCTTGAATGGTTTTTGGAATATTTACAACCAGGAATTTCTTAGGATGTATCCCTTTCAGGGGTATTTTATGAAGAGCAGGCTATTTTTAGGGCTCAACAGCTAGAACTGATTTATTCTCACTTTGGAGTCCTTAATAAAATCTTACCAAATGCTTCTCACTCCAAATTGGACCTAGCCAAAACTAAACCTGGTCCTCATGGTGACGGGCTTATCAGTTCAATTGATAGCAGTACGACTAACCTACTAAGTCAATTGCAGCAGTTGTCTATACAATATGCTTCTTCCGGTCATGTTCTGCCTTCAGTGTCAACTCCTTCCCATTCATTGGAAATTAATGCTGTTCAAACTTCCAACCCCAAAGGAAATAAAAAATCCAATGGAAAGAAGACAGAACAGAATAACAAGAAAAAGGACAAGGATGGGAAGGGGAATGCAAACAAATCCAACGATCATGTTGGAGAGGGTAAAAAGGATAATTAAAAGAAAGTGAAATTTCCATGCAAATTGTGCACTAGAGATCATCTGACACACCTTTGCCCTAAAATTCAAGATGCACAATGCTTGTTAGCTCAACAGGGTTCTTCTAGTTCCCAAGCTATGCCAACAAACCCTTTTCCCCAAGGGCAACAATTAGTTGTTGGCATGAATCCAAATACTGGGGCTCCCTCTAGGTGTAGCCAGGAAGGGGAAAATACATCAAACATATACATAATGAGTGCTCACGCATATATCGCTATGAGATCTCGTGATTATGGGGAAGTTGAGTCTTTGAAAGCTAAGGGTGTTCTTGATAGTACTGAGCCACTTCATATTATGAGGCCTACTGTTGAGCCTATGACTCAGATGTTGAAAGGGTCTTCGAAGCATATGATGATTAATTCTAATGACAAGGCTGCCTAGAACTACTCGATTGTAGAAGATCTGGCTCAAAGTCCTTGTGCCATGTTTGTGTTAGAGGTGCTCTAGTCTTGTCTGGCTCAGCGGAGTGCTTTGCTCACTGCTATTGGGGCTGTTGATCCAAATAATTATCTGATGATCACATTTGATATGTCAAATTTTAAAAAGAGACTTCCTCATCATATGGATTTCCATATTAGGTTGACTTATCATAAATTAAATATCTTTCGAATGGTCGTTGATGAGGGAACTTCCACATGTGTAATGTGTCTTGCATGCTGGAAGGGTATTGGATCTCCTGCAGTCGTTCCTGTAGCTACTCTTTTGACTGCGTTTGATGGTCATTTTGATAGGTTGCATGGTATTGTTCCAGCTTTTCCCATCTGTTTTGTGGGAAAAACTGTTAATATCGAAGTTGAGATAGTCGATGCAAGCTTAGAATATAACCTTATGTTGGGGCGAAACTGGATCTATGAGATGGATTCCATTGCATCCTCATTATTTCGTATTGTATGTTTACCTCATGAAGGGATAATTGTCATAGTTGACCAACTAGATTGTTATCCTGTAGATCCGAATGCATATTTTGACTCAACCATTCCTTTGGTGAAGGATACCAAGCCACCTATTGAGAATCTAGGGTTTGGAATGTATACTTCCTTGATGGGTACTTTTTATATTCTGCCTCCTTCAGTTCATATCAATGCTATTTCATCCTCCAGGGCTCCTATTGGAAGGGATTTCTTTAGACCTCATTATTTTTCATACTCTTGGACCTTACCTTCTCCTACCTCCAAATTAGAAGAAGGTCAAGTGGGTGGAATGGAATTTCCTATGTCTGCAGTTGAGATTGCTTATAGCTCTATTGTTGACTCTGCAAATTCCATTCGAGTTTCTCTTTCACCGGAGGAATTGGATGGAGATGTGGCTCTGACTTGGACTCTTAGTTCATCTTCAGCTCAGGATTGCCTTGATACCACTCTTCCATCTGAAGAGGCCATCCTTGAAGCAATGACTGGTGTAGAGAGACCGTGGGATGATTTGCATCATCGGTCTTACTTTTTAGTGGACTTGCACGGAGTTGAATCTAGTTTCCCTAGCCCTCAGTCTTCTAGTCCTGTTCACCCATTTTTGAACCCTTTAGCAACAAAAAAGGTTTTTGTTGAAGTGAACATGGTTGTTATTTCTCCTACTACCCTGGTGAACATCTTGAGATATCCCAACATCATAGAGAATTTCTTCATTGGAGCCGAGTGTTCTCCTAAAGAAATTCAGACTTACACCGATCTCTTTCGAGAGTTTTGTGATGTGTTTGTTTGGTATTATGAGGAAATGACTGGTATAGATCCATCTATTATCCAGCATGATATCAAGGTATACAAAAATGATAAGCTTATCCGGAAAAATATTCATCTGATCAACCCTAGGAAGGCAGCAGCTATCAAAGCTGAGGTGGAGAAGTTTCTTAAGGCGGGTTTCATTTACCCTATTCCTTTGACTGAGTGGGTTTCAAATCTAGTCCATGAGGACAAGAAACAAGGAATGATTCTAGTTTGCATCGATTTATGGGACCTAGATAAATCATGTCCTAAAGATAACTACCCCACACCATTTATAGATCAGATCATTGATGAGTGTGCGGGAAATGAGATTTTCTCCTTCATGGATGTTTTCTCTGGATATAGTCAAATTACTATCCGTCCTAAAGATTAGCATAGGACTGCATTTATTTGCCCCTGGGGTACCTTTTCTTACAAGAAAATGACTTTTGGCCTAAAAAATGTTGTAGCTACTTTTCAGCAGGCCATGTCTTATGCCTTCCACGTCATCAAACATATTATCGAGGCATATTTGGATGATTTAGCTACTCATTCTCACAAGAGAATTGATCATCCTTCTCACCTCTGTCAAGTTTTTGAATGATGTTGATATTAAAAAATATAGTTGAATCCAAACAAGTGTGTTTTCGATGTCACATCCGGTTGGTTGTTGGGAGTCATTGTGTCTATGAAAGAGATTCAAGTAGATACCTTCAAGTTTGAGGCCATACTTCAGTTCCCTCCCCTATCTTCAATTCGTCAAATTCAAAGTCTGCGAGGAAAAGCTAATTTCCTGTGGCAATTTATCATAAATTATGCCGATAATACAAAGGGATCTATCATATTATTAAAGAAAGGAGTCCCATTCTTTTGGGATGACTTTTCTCAACGCTCATTCGATGCTTTGAAAAAAGCATTAACCTGTGCTCCTTTACTGATTCCACCCTATTATAATAGGGATTTCCTCTTATATCTTGTGGCAGTAAAATCTACCTTTGGTATGGTTCTAGCTCAGGAGGACGATGCTCTTTCTGAGCATGTTATATACTACCTTAGTGGAGGCTTGGTAGGACCTAAAATTGGGTATTCTTCGATAGAGAAACTTGCTTTAGCATTTGTTCATGCTGTTCAACGGCTTTGAGATTATATTCTCGTTCAAAAAACTTATGTTTTTGCAGTGGTCAATCCATTTTAGTTTCTTCTCAGTAGGCGAGTGATTGGGGGAAAATACAATCAATGGATTGTGATTTTGCAGGAATTTTTCTTGAGTTTATGTCTGTCAAGTCCAAGAAAAAATTAGTTTTTGCGGAATTTATTTTTGAGTTACCCTGTGGAGAAGAAATTATTTATGACAAATCATTTCATGATGAAAATATTTTTGTCATTTCTTCACAGGATCCTTGGTACGGGGATATCATATTTTATCTCCAGACTACGAAGTTTCCCTCGACTTTTTTGAAATATGAGCGCTGAAAGTTACGTCACATAGCCAAAATTTATTTGATTATTGGTGACACTTAATATCGTTTCAAAGTTGATTCGATCCTTAGACGCTACTTAACTCTCGAAGAAGCTGAGGTTGTGCTGAATGATTACCACAATGGAGCTTGTGGTGGTCATTTATATTGGCTTGCTACAACCCAAAAAATCTTGCGTGCAGGATACTTTTGGGCTTTGATTTTCAAAGAATGTATGAAATCAGTCAAAAGGTGTCATCCTAGTTAGGTTTATACTTGAAAGATGCGTGCTCATCTAGCTTCGCTCTTTCTTGTCGTCACTGTTGGTCCCTTTAAAAAGTGGGGTATTGATTATACTACTTGTAACACGCCTTCAGATAAAGGTCACAAGTACATTATTGTACCCGTATACTACTTCACGAAGTGGGTTGAGGCTATGCCTACTTTTGGGAATGGAGGTGAGACAACATATCTATTTCTCTTCAATCAAGTGATTTCTCGTTTTGGTATCCCCAAAGAGATTGTCACTGACCATGGAAATCACTTTCAGAACATCATGATGGCTGAATTGGCTTTGAAATTAGGTTTACGGCAGGAACATTTGTCTCCTTACTTCCCTCAGGCCAATGGGAAAGTGGAAGCCATGCACAAATCCTTGAAGACAATGCTTCAATGGATGATCGATAAAGCTACATCCAATTGGCATGTTATGTTGTATCCTGCACTTTGGGCATACCGGATGTCAGTGAAAATTGCAACCAATTTTACTCCGTTTCAACTAGCTTATGGTTTAGAATCTATATTTCCTATTGAATGTGAAATTCCCTCCCTTAAGGTAGCTATTGAGCTTCTTCCTGACACTTCTAGTCTCCAAGAATTCCTTCTTCATCTACAACATCTCGATGAGCAGCGTCGAGTTGCATCTACGATGAATAAGGCACATAAAAAACGGGTAAGGGTTCAGTATGATAAGGTGGTCAAACCTAGGGTGTTCTCTGAAGGTGACTTTGTCTTTATTTATGCCCAAGAGAAGGATGCCTTGGGGGCAGGTAAGTTCAGATCTATTTTGTATGGCCCCTTCATTGTCAAAAAAGTCTTAAAGAAAGGAGCCTATGCCTTGATTGATTTTGATGGAAACAAGTTGGCAGAGCCAAAAAATGTGCTCTATTTGAAAAACTATTATGCCTAGGCTTTGGCCTAGCATATTTATTTGTTGTATATATATATTTTTTGTACATATTTGGGTTTTTATTTTTGGTGTGATTTTGATGAATTTGATCTGCTTTGGCAGGTAATATTGGATGACATGAGTCACTTTTGTTTTACCGATGGTGCTAGTAGACATAACTGGAACTTGGATTCCGCGGCTTGGGTACTCCATTATCGATCCGGTCAGTTGTTAGTTTCAAGAGGTGTCTGCATTAGTCCTGCTTTGAAAAATGTAGCATAATACACTACAATGGTTAACCTACTCTCGGAGGAAATATCTTTGGGTGTTGATTCGTTAGTAGTTTTCTTGGATTCACAGCTGGTGGTTTTGTAGTTGAATAACACATATCGTGTCCGAGACCAATTTTTACATCGATTGTTTTTTAGGGTACCTTTGTTACAATGATCATTTCAATTTATCACATTCATTGATATTCCTCGAGCTGAAAATTGGATGACAGACTTATTGGCTAATCAAGAAATTGATTGGCATATTCATCATTCAATACTTAAAACAAAAATATGTCAAATACATAATTTATTATCATACATTTGAGTCATCACATCATATCAATCATTGTGTATATATCTATATATAAGACAGAGTATTCAAAAATATACAAAATATGGACCATCATGTCCTAAACAATTGGGGTTTATGCCCAATCATGTCTATCATCAAAAAATATTACAGTCACCTGGTCATATATATAATATACTCTTGAGGTCACTCCCCAACATTTGTGTTGCTATAGAACACAATGGAAATCACTACACGGTGGAATAACCGCACACAGTCTCGTGGTACTCTGACCACCCGTCTTTGGATAGCCTCTGATAGGTCCTTGATAGCAGCCATAGGCACCTGGCGAGTCAAAATCTCCAAGTTCCTTTGTACTGCATAAAGTGTCCTGCCATGGTCTTCAGCATCTGCCTCACCTCTGTAGCACTTGTGCCTTGGGTACCCCTCCAGTCTGACAGGTCCCATGTGTGCATCATGATCATCATAATTTTGTAAATCATTTAGTCCAATCAAAAACATTTTTTCATTTTCATACTTTGAAAAAATCAAAACAATCATATAATAAAAAATAAAAAATTGCGATCTCACCAATTGCGCCCTATGCTACACTGAGTGGCGGGACTAGATCTGGATCTGCACAAAAGTCCATCCCAGCATAGGGATAATATTCCACTATGATAACTTATTCTTCACACCATTGGAAGAACTCATCATCCCAATGGTTCAGGGAACTTTGCTTCCCCCTAATCTCTTCATCAGATATGCCCATCGAGCTATTATTGGATCTCTCAGGCTGCTCATAGTTAAGATGACCTTGGGCCGAAGCCCTGGGACCCTCTCGGAAAAGAATGTCGACAAGATTGTACCATACCCAAAATGTTTAGTATTTTCTTTCCAGATTGAATTCAATCATTTTTTCATATTGCTCAGCAAGGCTGTGCACCAATCAAAGAGGTGAATTACGAATTCCACTACTATGCTCATTTGTGTCCGTCAAGCCTAATGTAGAGAAGCAGATCCTGCTACTCTGCCAATGGTAAAGAGAAGGATATTCATGTATATATCCTTAAGATATCTAATAGGAATTTGTGTTCCTACCTTTTGTACATCATCTATGCAATAGACATGGACATATTCCTCTACAGTAAGCCCTCCAACAGGCTTTTCGTTCAAGTCTATTGGGTCTTCTCTTCGAGAGATTCTAGTAATGAAATATATATCTTCCACTTCTATGTGTAGTGGCATCTAATCAATTATGAAACAATATTCTTCCGTTTCCCAATGATCAACCAACATTTGAAGCAAACGAACATTGCTTTTCATATTGGGAATTTTAAAATTTTTGAGCAATCCATAATTTCGGAAAATATCTAAGGAAATTTGATCCTCCATCACCTCATTGTCAATTGCACTATGCTCAAACTCTCTCCAACTGATGGGAATCCTGGGAAAAATAATTCAATGGCTGATTAGATTCAAGTTTTAAACTTTTTCTCTGTGCATACGCGACCTCACTTGTACATAGTCGCGTATGATACGCAGGTTCGTCCACACGAACCCGCATATGGGTAGAGGGTTTCAACAAAAAATATCTTTTCTATGGTCAAATTTCAAAAATTTCTCTTTAAACAGGAACAAAATTGATGCAAAATATTAGTTTAGAGCTTACTTGACTGATTTGGCATGATTTGATGGTTGATTGCTCTGTATTCGAGAAGCAGAATTTTTTCCCCAAAAGCTCCTTCTCCACTTCTACAATGTGAAAATGATCCGAATGTGAGTCAAATGGTGTATTTATGGCCAGAATTTGAATTTTTTTGCAAATTTCCTTTGTGCTTATTTTTTGAATTTGACTAAGGGTGTATAACCATTTGGCTTGTAAGTGTTGGGCAAGATATGTTTTCAGGTACATGTTGCTGAATTCGAGATTTCCCTAGTTTCTTCTCTGGATCCATGAACGATGACCTGTCATGGTATATATTTGATTTCAAACTAGCATATAGGTTATGGAACTAGCTTTCCATTGCATTTTTCATACTAGCCTCCATTCTGATTACTTGCCATAGGGTCGATCCCATCATGTCATGAGTACTTGACCCATTTCTCTCATCGATTTTTTAATCATGACTTGGTGGTAGAGCCATCCTTTACATGGGCTTGCTAGTTCGTTTCTCGCTAGCATTCATCGCCCATGCCGCAATTTATGTAGGCTTGGGAATCCTCTTTAGTCCCACCATGACTTATGCATTGAAGCTTCATTCGTCTTCTTCTTCGCTATCATTTTTCTGGCCATTACACTAGAGGCTCCCTTATGTTGTCGAGTTGTATTAGAGCATTACATATTGACTACTTGTTTATCGTGGACTTTAGCTAGCTTCATTTGGAATCATGTTTAAGCCATCGTTTGACCATGTATTTCTATATAAATTAACCATGCAATCACTTAGGTTCTGCGACTTGACACCTTTACCCATGGATGGAACATTCCTTTGAGTGTCACTTACTAGTTTTCACCACCTTACATTGAGCATAGGATTGTTCCTATACTAGGAACTAGTGCATCTGTTTCACGACACTCATTCTATCCATTGTAATATAGCATTATTTTATTATTTTTTAGGATTTGAATATGAAAAAGACAAAAAAATTAAATATTTGAAAAAGACCGGGAACGGGATATTACTTCCATATTTGATGGCAGCTATAGTGTCAGTTGTGTCACCCTTGAACAAATCACAAAAAATCTAAGTATTTTCTCCATTTGGGATGGTTTTGTTTTTTGACTTAGAAGAAGACATAACCTTATTTTATGAGTCAGTTCTCCCCTGGTTGGTTAGCTCTTCCAATCATATGGAGGGTTTGTTTATGCCTCCTACATGATAAACTTATACAAAGTTATCATTTGCCGCCATAATCAACATGGGTCATGCTTTTGTTTAAGGGAAGTTAACCTGAGTCGGCCTTTTTGCAGTGTCTCTTGACTCATTTTTCAGTCAACCTTCCTTGGTCTTGTCGGTATCTTGTTCTATCACATCAGTTATTTGGTTCTTTGCTCGTGTTGGTTTGAGAAGGTCTCTGCTGACTTCTTTCTGGCGGGTTTGTCTCTTATCGACTACGACATATTTCTCTAAGAGTAAACCTAGAGCCGCACCTTGGCCCTATTTACATCATTAATAGGTGACCTTGTGCTCAGCATTTGATCATCATCATGGGTCTTTGACTGAGTGGTTTCCCTTGTGTTCGACATCAGCTTACATTATCACACCTGGGATTCGTGCCGTACTTGGATTTCCATTTGACCCTATTGGTGGATATCTCGCCTCTTTCTCGGCTTTGATTATTTTTTGGTTAAGAGGGTTTTTGCTGTGCACTATCTTCATCTTGTGCATGCCGGAAATGTACTTCAGGTTGGTTATTTCACTCTACTTCATCTGTTTCCTTCCAAATATTTTCCCTTGGGTTACGCTCGCATTGTACTAATGTGGGATGCCTTAATGCCTTCCTTCTAGCATATATTTTCCCATCGACTTCGACTCATTACTCTGGGAATAAGGTCTAGAGTCCCTTTTTCAGTACCTTAGGGTTTGCAGTCATCAGTGGCAGACTCTTTGCTATCGACAGTGAGGATACATCATTGCCTCCTGATTGATAGATTCTTTCAAGTGTTTGACTTCAACTAATTTTTCATGAGTTGCTAGATTATCTTGGGGAACTATGGCAGCCTCATTATCATTATCGATGGGTTGTCTACTTTTGTTAATGGTACACATCAATGACCGGTAATCAAATGATTTCTCACATGGTCGACTTCAACTCATTTCTTCCCATTGTGTAGAATTGTACCGTGGTGATCGGTGAAGACCTCGGGTTTGCATCAAAATTCTTTGGTTCACTTTGACAACTCCTTTAGTTTTCTACCAATGACACCATTCACCCTTATATGTTGCAGTTTCATCACAACAACATCTTATATGTTGGCTCCCGAGTTGCGTGTTGTACCATTTGTTCCACCACTTATGATTTGGTACTTGGAGATTCAGTTGTGACTTTTGTGATTAGATATATGTTGCACAATCATTGATCAGTCTTCTATACGTGATACTTGGACATGATTTTGACTTGTACTTCCCGGCTATGATCAGATGATTCACTATGTACTTTAAATTTTAGTTATACTTGTATACATATTGGATTCACTGTATACTTCATATACAAACATTCTGTTCTTTCACTGAGCATGGGTATGCCTGCCTTAGACATGATCTATCTTTCTGATCTCTCTCACTGGTGTTTTGGCAGGCTGAAATCTGGTGAAGTCCTCTCTAGTCCTTGCAAGGTTCTTTCTATGCACATAATACATTTCAGACATCATGTACCCCTTCTGAGCTCATATATTAGGGGGCATCTATTATAGCATCATTTATCACCGTTATATACTTGATGACTTATGTTATGGCCTTGGGTAACCCTTCCCTTCAAACTTGGACATATTTCTCAAAAAACACCTCATCACTCCCAATTGATTGTAAGGTTTGATGAAAGAGTAACAATAAATCTCCATTTTTACCTTTGTCAAGTTTTCTATGTCAAGAGCCTTTCTATTTGACGTTTCTTGCCAATATTCTTTTAAGAAGCTAATTTATGGCATGGTGTCTTTTGGTATTTCTTGGATAAGATTGTGTTGTAGGAGAGAATATTTTATGTACTCAGAGATGTTGGAAGACATATTTTTAGCTTTGATGATAGCTAATTCAACACTTTTTATTTTCATATCTCAATCTCCAAATATTATATCTTTTATTGATTCTTCAAGATGAGGAAGATTGACAGCTCATCTAGTGCATTGTCTTTCCAATCTATATACTTTGACACTTTATCAACAATTTCTTCATAGTAAATCCTCAAATTAGAAATTCGAGTGACTAAATGATCACTTGTCTTAATTTTCTCTTGAATCTGTTTGTACTTCTGGTTGAAAAATGTTTGTTGTTTTACGAGTAATTCTTGTAGTTATGTTGCTTCTTTCTTCACCTCATTGAGCTCTGGTTTCTCCTTAAGATTTTGAATGTTTTATCATAATTCATGAACTATTAGATCCTTTTCTTGAATTTCATTTTCAAATTTTTGTTTGAGACCTTCAAACTCTTGTTTCATATTATTAATACTTGATTACAACTCCTGATCGATATTTTGTTTTTCATTAAATAAACCTTGCTCCATTTGAGCAATTTTCTAATCCTTCTCCATAATCAACGACTCAATATTTGTTTCCTTTTGAATAATTGTGTCTACATAAGCAACTGCAAACTGAGATAATCTGTTAAGTTCTTTTCTTGGATATGACTGAGTACCTTTCGAGAGGAATTGCATTGATGTCGTATCCATAGGTAGTTCTGGAGAATCTCCCATCTTTAGTTTCTTCTTTGACTCGGATACAAGAAATTTGTGCTTTGGACTGTAAAATACATTGAATGGAGGTATTTATTCAATCTTCAGTATTATTTCTATTGTTGGGAAAGAAGGCATAATCTCCATATCTTTGGCCGATGTATCTCCTTGTTTCTCCTCTGTATCATTGAATTTTAGTACCTAAGTTTTCTCAAGAGAAATTTCAGAAACCTATGTAGCAAATGAGATTTCTCGAATCTCTCCTTGATCTTTAGAGTCATATAGATTAGAAGAAACTTGTTGAATGCTTGGTTCACTTGTATGAATTTTTTTTTTAGAGTATCTTCAGTAGGGAGAGTTTCTAGAAAAATAACATTATGATCAGTAGGAAAATTAGTATCAGATAATGCTTTCTCAAAACTTTCCCTGTCTTGATTAAAATTCTCTTTGTATGGAATATCTGCGATTTTTGGTTCTGTTGCTGGTACTTGTACTTGAACTGGAGGAATTAGAACCAGAACCTGTTCTCCTTCTGACACTGGCCTATGGAACATGTAATTTGGCAGATGAGAATTCCTCTTCTCTCTATATTCTTTGAATCATATCAAATATTCTGGACTAAAATTTTCAGTTTCTATTTGTTGAACCCTTGAAAATTCTAGGATTGAATCGAACACATCGTCGAATTTATCAGGCTCGCTTGGAAGTGCCAGTAGCTTAACTTGGTTCATTATTTCTCTAGCAACACCATATGGGTCGTAGCTTCTATTAGGTAGTATTGGAAAATTGAAGGGTTTTAATCAATTAATTTCAAGAAAGGCATATGTGAAATTGTCGAGAGTATATGGCCCGCATGAAATAGGAAAAGTTGGCCAAATTGTCTTTTTGGAATATTTTAGAAATTTAGTCAACCTATTACCTAGAGTCTGATAAGAAATTTCCTTAGTCAATAATTTGTCTGGTATATATAAGGGTAGGACATGAGGGTGAGCATAAATTCCAAAAATTCAGATGTATGTCTAAAATTCTTCACCAAACCACCTTCCTATAGGCTTGAAAATTTTATTAGCTTCATGGGTGACTCTAGGGATTTTTCTTTAGAAAATGACTTGAAAAACTGGGAGCATTATGTCATTACAAATTTTAACTATACAAAGATGGGGGTTTTGACTTATCTGGTCCATTTCCATCCTAATGACAAAAATTTGATAGAAAAATAGATAGCATCTAGGATAAAAGAACTCATATAAAAAGGAGTGACTCCGCTGGACGGGAAATTATGATTTTCTCTATAGATAGTGATACATATAATCAAATTATTACACATAATATTTTCCCAGTCAAGAATATAGCCATCACAGGTTGCTTCTATCAAGCGTTTCCAATATTCCTTAAACTTGGTTGTATTTGCAGACCTAGAAATATGACACATCATTGAAGCAATTTTTAAGAATGGGCTTTTAAGAGAAACTATTGAGTACATACCATTGTATTCATGTTTATAATGATTATGATCATTTCTCTAATCCTTGATTACATTTTTAGGATGTTTATTCTCTCGTATGAATTCTTGAAAAGACTGGTTGTCATATCTCTTCTGGGTCTCTCGCAATTTATACATATCCCTCAAATCTGACGGCCTCAAAGAACCAATGACTATTTTTCTTCTGGTAACAAAATGTCTATCTCAAATGTCCACATGATCCAATAGCCAATTTACTAACACATTGTATGGAAAAATTTTAGGATGGGGAAAAATTATGTGAAGAAAAGAGTTAGTTGCGTCGGACCATGAGTCTGAATCTGTGGATGTAGAATTGTCAACTACAATTTTTCTGTTTAGAACTAATTGGGGATGTTCACTCTCAAAGAATTGATAGATCCCTTCCCATATTGAGGAACCAATTTCTAGGTTGCATGTTGTGTCTGAGATTAAAGGAGCCATCTCGTTGTTTTTCTCTTGCTGAAAAACTAACGGAGGTGGGGTGGCAGACTTCCTTCATGATTTAATCAACCTTGACATCCTTTTATGCCTAAGTTTCTAGAATTACCTTATCGGTAAGAAAACCAGAAAGGATACGCTAAGATCATGTCAAATTATATTAACTGTCGTATCAATTTAACTGATGCATAATGGG
The DNA here is from genome assembly GCA_034641835.2 of Pinus albicaulis. Lineage (NCBI taxonomy): Eukaryota > Viridiplantae > Streptophyta > Pinopsida > Pinales > Pinaceae > Pinus > Pinus albicaulis. The sequence continues at coordinate 548,853,684 of CM076581.1, read as the reverse complement.
AGTCCTTGGTATTAAATCTGAAATAATTATAAAATCGATTGCAAACCTCAATATCATAAAAACAACTAAATTATCATTAAATTGGTAGCATGGGTTCGTGTGAGTTTGACAGTTGTTATCTTATCACGATCTGTAGATCGGCCTTTTCATGATTAACGAATTTTTGGCACCTCAAAGCAATGCGGGACATGAAAAATGTGATACTGTGATAGCCTTTATGAAAATATGTGATATCAGGATACGTCAGATGACATTATCCAATATCAGTGATCATTATTTGACAGACTTCATTGTTTCGCATATCGGCAGTCGCTGTTTTGTATATCAGTGTTTCACTATTTCAGATATTGGCGATTTTTTGTTTCATCATTTCACATTTCGGTGATTTAATTCTCATTCTTGTACTCTTAGCCTTTATGGTTTCCTTAGAGCGTTTATTTTTACGATTTTCTTATGTTTTTCAAGAAAAATACAACTTAGTCCAAAATTTGAATTTTAAGTTTTATTTCTAATAAAATGAATTTAATGCTGAAAAATTAAAAGGGTCCCCATTATTCTTTCTAAGCTATGATACTAGAGAAATGGGGAGTTGTTATAATGCTGCAATAGGGTCCCAAATGTTCAAGTTTTTCAACAGAATATTGTGCATGTAGAATTCTGAGATTTTTTCCTTGTCTTCCATACTTGACTGGATGCAAAAGTCAATGAATTGTCTGTAGTTTTGAAAGTGTAAGGATCCATGAGAGGCTAGTGTCCTGATCTAAAATAAGAGCCACTTTTCTTTGAGGTAGATTGCATAGGAATTTGATGGGTATCTATGTTGGATGGCCTCCATGCACAAATCTGCCATGGTGGCCATTGGTTTGTCTTTTTGCTGAAGCTTCTCCTGTAATGCTACATTTTCTTCTTGGGCCTTCTAAAGCTGCTCTTTCAACATGGATTCTCAGATCCTAGCATTCAACAAATCCCTTCCCAAATCAGTGAGTTTTTCCTCCATGACCCCTATGTCATGCAAACCTTTGGTTGGGGAAATCTTCATCCAATAATGAGTGTGTGCCCAGTTGTATTCCAACTGATAGAATAAAGGAACTGTGAAATTTTTAGGAATTAATCTGTCCCCTTCAATAAATGTGTAGTAGGAGCTGAGATTGGGCTGAGGTTTAGTGTTTGGCACTACTGATACATCTTTGAGGACCATTTTTGGTGAGTTGGGCTCCTCTTTCTCATCTTTTTCTCCCCCCCCCTTTTTCATCTAGCCCTTCATTTTTGTCCTTTCCTCAACTTCCTAGACCTCTTACCCATCCATGGTTGTATTTTCTCCCTCATCCAAGGTATTTTTCTATCATTTAGGGTATGCTAAAGTTTCTTGTAATAAAGACAAAGTTTCCTGTAGAAAACTCTGTTTTTCCTACTGAATCCCTTCTCTTACATGTTTTTCCCTTCTTATTTTTTTGTCTTTGGAGGGTCGGTGTGGGTTGTTAGATGTGTATGGGATGCCAACCTTGCTAAGTGTATTCTTATGTAGGTCATAGGGGTCCTTACAAGTGAAGTGACCTCTTGAACCTTTCCTTCTTCTATTCTTATTTCATCATCTTCCTTGGGTGACTCTTCAATGGAAATATGGATTTTAGTTAGAGTTTGTGGTTTCCCTTGTCTCACCCTTTGGCTCTTCCTAGTCTTGAAATATATGGGTGTTTGCCTCTTCCTCTTTATTTTCACAGGTGTGCTCAAAGTGGCTAGCGTAGTAGCCAGTTCCTGATCTGTTACGTCTGGTGACATGCTGGTGTCCTAAGGGGAGGCATCACTGCTTAGCATAAGGTCCAATCCTTTATTCTTATCTATCTTTTCTTCATTCCTACCCTTAGCCTTTTATTTCTCTATTTCTAATGTCTTTTTCTTTTATGTTTCAACCTCCATTTCTTCTTTTTCTTCCTCATCTTCACCCTCCTCATGGAGAAATTTCAATTCTGAAGGGTGGAAACCACTTGCCTTTGTCCTTTGGTGTTTTTTCTTGGGAGATGGTGGACGTAGGAGGTAATTTCATCCACAGGTGAGTCTGTTTTTCCCTCTGTATCCTTGCTGATCTTCCTATAGAATTTCGTGTAGAAATTCTCTGTTTCCTATATCATGATGATGCATGTAAGATCATACTTCGATGCTTCTCTTCCTGATAACTCCCACTACTCTTTTGCTCTCCCTACTATTGAAATGATCAACAAAGTTGGTATAATGAGTCAGAATACACATTTATGGTCTTCTTAACTAAATTTGGAGTGGGGTGTTGACTCTTACTTAACACGAGTTTTCCTCTTTGAGACCATTATTCCCACTCCAGTTAATGATTGCACAGCCTTGTAACCACTTCTTCATACTTGTTCACTCCCTCTTGACTTGATTTGAATTTCCCAAGTGGCATGTACCTTTTATTTTTCTTTTATTTTAACTTTACGAAGGTGGCCAAGTTAACTGGCCACATTTTTTTTCCTTTTAAGTCTCTAAACCTCGACATTAAACAATTTTGGTCATTACGAATACATAGTGAGAGGTCAAGGGCCATACCTAAGCCTACTTGGTGTTGGTGTATTACAAAATGAGTTGGTGCAAGGAGCTAGAACTTGTGGTTGTAGTCACGATATTCCTCTTTTTGTTTTTTATTTTTTTATTTATTTTCTGAGTGAGAAACTTTTTTTCTGAGTGAGCTGCTTATTTTATGATTGAGCTTCTTATTTTCTTTTTATTTTATTCTTGAAAGTGTTGCATGGAGGTCCTTAGGTGCTTTAGCTAGTAGGTTTCCCCTCTTTGATTATTCTGGTTGTATTTTGAAGCCATCTTCATCAATTAATATTCAGCTTTGGTCCTTGCTGTGCCATACACATTTTTTCTACAGGAAATATTTCAATTTCTGGTAGCAGTCTTCTTTTTTTCTTCTTCTTACTTCAAATTCCTCATAAATGGAGGGAAATGGTTTATGGAGATTATGAATGGAGTCATGGAAGGAATTTAGTTGTGGAGAGGTAAGGGAAGAGGTCTCATGCCAACTTACAAATGATATAGTTTCTAATGGCGCAACATAAAGTTTAGAGAGTGAATCCTTGTTCATGGAATGAAATGGGGGGTTAGGAGTGGCATGTATAGGAAAACAATAAATTATAATGCTCTCCTCTAAGGGTAGAAAACGTTTAGAGAGCTTCTTACTTCATGAATAAGTTTCCTGTAGCAATTACAGGAGTTTCCTGTAGTGTTATAGGAATCCTGTAGCTACCATACTTTCCTGTAGAAATTACTTTCAGGAGACAAAAAATGTGTTTTATGCCTATTTGAGGGGTCAAATGAATGAATGGGTGCATGATGGAGTGGTTCATGTAGTGCATAAGAAGAGGAGAGGGAGAAGTGAATAAAAACTACTCCTCTGGATCCAAAAACCATCTTTGATCAATAACCTGCAAAACATAAAAAAAAATGAGTGCATAGGTATTTTCTTTCTCTTTTTCCTTTTGTTTTTTGTTTTTTTTTGAAGGCTAGTGGGATGCATCCACAGAGGTTTTCATCCCATAGATCTACCTTGGGTGTCTCAGAGAGGTTTTCACCCAAGGATCATTTATTTTATGTTTTTTTTTCTCTTTTTTTTTGCTCCAGGATTTCCTCATGGAGGGTTTCAACCCTGGAGTTGTTCATAGGTGCCCTAGAGAGGTTTTCACCCATGCATGTTTATTTTTACTTTATCTTACTATTTTTCTAGGATGTGTAGGCCTTGGAAACTATGGAGTCTCCCATGACATACACCTCCCTTTTTAAGGAATTTTTAAATTAAGCCGTAGAGAGGGGCTTTTTGTAACCTTTAAGCCTGTAACCATTGACAAGTAGGGGAATCCCCTCCTCATTTATGGTTATGATATGAATTGCGCCCTTATGATATCAATTTTCCACTTTGTAGGATCCCAACCATCTTGTCATCAATCTTCCTTTGGAATACTTGAACCTTGAGTCATACAACAATGCCTAATGTCCTTCTTGAAAGGTATTTTCCTTAATGTGCTTGTGATGTGAGACCTTCCTTTGCAGCTGAATCACTTCTATGTGAAAGAGTGATTTCATAATGAAATAATCCAATCTATTTAATTGCAATAACATCTCTTGTAGGGCATTTGATATATCCAGGTATAAATGAGCTGCCATCTTTAAGGTATTGAACTAAAATTAAATTGAAAGCAGTGCTTTCTTCCCATAGACCAAGTCATCAAGAGTGAACCCTGTTGTTGTTTTCCAAGTAGTGTTGTAGGCACAAGTAGCTTCTACCAATATTCCCGCCCAATCTTTTCTATTTTTGATCAAAGCCTTGGTGAGGATATCCTCCAAGGCTCTGTTGGTCACTTCCACTTTCCCATTTTCTTGAGGGTGGTAGGAAATGGAAGTATTATTCTTTATCTTGTACCTCCTTAGAATATTCTCAATGAGATGAGATGTGAATTGGGCCCCATGATCAGTGACTACCTCTCTCAGGTGTCCAAATTTGTAGAACACATTATCTCTCAAAAATTATTCTACCTTCTCCTCAGTTTATACATTCACAGCTTTTGTTTCAACCCACTTTGTTAGGAAGTCAGTGTAGACTATGATATAATTTTTCTATCTAGATGGTGGATCAATGGGTCTAATGAATTCCATGCCTCACTTTTCAAATGTCTCAAGAGCCACTTGAGGGTGCAAAGGCATATCATCCCTCTGTGTAGGTTTCCCCATCCTTTGGCACTAGTCACACCTGCTAGTGTATCTTCTAGAATACTTGTCAAGGGTAGGCCTATATTAACCTGCCTAAAAGATTTGAAGGTTGTCCTTCTTGCACAAAAGTTTCCTCCACAAGGGCTATCATGAAATGAAGAGAGGATGCCAAAAAATTCTTCCTCTCTCACACATATTCTGATATTTTTGTCAGGGCCTAGATTGAAGAGATTTTTCCCAATCCAAGTGAAAGGGGCACTTTTTATGACGATATTTCTCTTCTCGTTGGATGAGAGGTTAGGATGTAAATTTTCAAAAACCAAGTAGTCAACTATGTCAAAAAGCCATATTGGAGAGAGTGTTTAGATATAAAAGAGGTGTTTGATTGGGAGCTGGTCATCCACCATTCATTCTTCATCTGTAGATAGAGCTAACCTCGATAAAAAATTTGCAACAAGGTTCTCCTTTCCAAGTTTATCAACAATGGTTAGGTCTAACTAATGTAATAGTAAAAACCATCTTGTTATTATAGCATTAACATCCGGTTTGTTCATTAAATATTTGATGGTTGCATGGTTAGTGTGTACAAATGTTTGATAACCAGTGATATAATGTCTAAATTTGTTTAAACCATGGACAATGGCTAACATTTCCTTCTCTCTGACAGTATCATTGAGTTCATCCTTGGAAAAATTGTTACTAGTGAACTAGATTGCTTAAGGTAATTTGTATTCTAATTGTACCAAGGTTGCCCTCAGAGCTTTGTCTGATGCATTTGTGTGGATGTGGAAAGGCAGATTCGAATTTGGACCTTAGAGAATGGGGGCTGTATTTAAATTTCCCTTAATGATATCAAAAGCTTCTTTACAGAGATTGGACCAAGTAAAGTTAGAGTCTTTGGCCAACAAACCAAATAGTGGCAAAGCCAAATTACTGAAATATTTAATAAAAATTTTATAGTAGCCAGCTAAACCCAATAACTTCTTGACATCTATCTATTTTTGAGGAGTAGGTGCCCTTTTGATGATGCTATTTTTTTTGGTTCCACCTGTATTCCTGCTTGTGATATCGAGTGTCCCAATACTAGTGATCTTTTCAAGAATTCATACTTTTATGGGCTCAGAAATGGATTCATATCAATGAATCTTATCAAAAAATTTCCCAAATTGGAGAGATATTCCTAGAAGTCATCCCCATAGGCTATGAAATCATCCATATATATTTCAACCGAGTCATGGACTAGCTCAGAGAAAATTCTCAAGATATCTCTTTGGAAGGTAGTTGAGGCATTGAAAAACCCAAAGGGTATGAATATGTAAGTGAAGGTGCACCAAGGACATGTGAAAGTAGCCTTGTCTTGGTCTTTAAGGCTAATTTGGATCTTGTTATATGCACTGAACCCATCTAAGAAAGAAAAGAACATCTTTCCATCAAGGCCATCCAGGACTTGATCTATAAAGGGAAAAGGGAAATGGTCCTTCTTGGTGGCTTTGTTGAGTTCCTAATAATCAAGATAGATTGTCCATTTTCCATTATTCTTCAGGACTAGGACAAGAGAAGATACACATTCACTGTTTGATATAAGATAAATGAAACCTGCATCTAACAATCTCTGTAGTTCTTCCTTGAATATGTATTTTAGAATTGGTTTCATCCACCTTGGTTGATGCACAATATTTAATCCTTATTTAATGTATATATGATGTCTGCACACTGAGGGATGCACCCCTTTTATGTTCTGTAGTCCCAAGAAAATGTATCTAGGTTTTCTCTCAAAATCTGGCATAATTTCTCTTTTTCTCTATCTAAGAGGTTTGAGTTAATTTTCAAATATTTGGAATAGACAAATTCCATAGCCTTGGTGGTTTCAGAGGTTAAATCAATTGCGTGAAGTTCCATCGAAGGGTGGCTTACAAATTCTTTGACGAGGTTTTCAAGCAGGCTGTCATTGGACAACTAGTTGTGAATGACTTGGTCGATGAGTTCATCTTCATCAAGTTGTCCCCCTCTAAGAACAACATCTACGGTACAAATGGGGTAGGATTAGTGTTCTATACTTCATTTTCTTCTTCATCCTCCAACCATATAGGTAGGTAACTGTCAATGGAAGGCTCGAATGGAGGATATAATACCAGTTGTTTAGACAAGGGCCCATTCTTAATAGTCATGTTTTCGACTCGACAACTGATATAAGCATCGACAGTGGCTAACCAAGGTCTCCCTAAAATGAGAGGATATCCATTAAACTTGGTTTTTGGCTGGAGAAATAGGAAATCTATATTATACTCCAAAGATTCAATTGAATCCAAAACATCCTCAATAATTCCTTTCGAAGTTACTGTGGACAGATCTACAAATTGCAGAACCATTGTGGTTTTCCTAAAAGTCCCTTAGAGGTTGAGTTTAAGCATAGTTTCCTTGGCCATTACATTGATGGTAGCCCTGAGATCAATCAGAGTACTGGGGACTATGTCACCATCTATGTGCACATCTACAACTGGACTACTAGGGTCCAGGTACTTTGGGAAGATCACCCTTCCCAACATTAAGTCGGACAACTGTCCTACTACATTGATTGTGGGGTATCTTTCTTCTTTCTCCCGGGTTGATTGAAGCACTTTTCTTTGATGAGCCTATTGTAAATATGGGCATCCTTAATGGAATAAAGAAAGGGTATTTTTACACACAAAATTTTGATTTCTCCTTGAAGTTTGATCTCCTTTAGGGTGTGTTAACTGGAGTGTATCAAGCGCTCATCAAAAGGAGTTTGTTGGATATGAGTGTTAATTTCTTCCTTTACCTCCTCAACCACCATAGGTGGAGATGGAGGGTGGTTGTCTAGGAGTACTCTTCCCGACCTGAGACTAATCCCCTATATCTCCATAGCATAATTTGGATAACATTTCTCTCCATTGTAATACTATTGTGCATGTTTTCATTGTGAGGGTATTTTCTAGTACATCTAGGCCAAAATATAGCCAACGCTTTGTCTGCTTCCTCTTAATTCCTCTTGATTTGAATTTTTCCCATTTGCAAGGCAAAGCTGTGTAGCATGTCACTCTTGAAGTCCTCCAACATATTTCCCATCTCATGCTTGGTGGAGGTGGAAGAGGAAGGGCTAGTGTTCATACTTTAGCTACCTATGCCTTTCTTCCTAGCTGCACTAGAATGGTTCCTGAAGACAATTTTGATTCTCTCATAAGGAAAATGGTAGATATCTCCTCTTAATTACATATTGAGGGTTTCTACCACCTCCTCCATTATCCCTCAGAGAAGTACTAGTTTAAGCGATCTGGGATCAAGGGTACAATTGGCTCTCTTATAGTTTAACCAGAATCTCTCTTCATAGTCCTATAAGGATTCATTAGGCCCTAGAGTCATCCTAAATATTTCCTCTTTAGTTTCCTTGGACCCATAGTAGTCCCTGTAATTTTTGTTGAATGCTTATTGCATCTGTGCCCAGGTAGTGATGTTGTTCCCATGTAGACCCATGAACCAGTGCAAGGCTGCATCCTTTAGGGTCTATGGGAATAGCTTCAAGTTTTGATCATCTGAGGCATAGTCATAGGTCCTACATAAAATAGAGAATTCAAACATGAAAGTGTTAGGGTCTTGAGAGGTAATTCCATGGAAATTTGGAAGGGTTAAGGGGCTGATGTTATTCATTTTAGTTCCCCATCTACCTCTCTAATGGGAAACACTACCTGGGATTCAGTTTCAGCCATGGTTTGAATACATGAAGTAGGTCCCTCTAGTGAAAAAAGTTCTTCTTCTTCCCCAATAGGTTCTTCAAAATGTTCAACAGGCTCGCCTATGGTGTGTTCAACCTCACAGTCACTAAAGAAGAGTGAAGGGTTTCTATATGGTGATTTGGGCGTTTTTGGAAAAAACAATTCCTTGAGTATCCCTAGTCATACGAGGCATGAAAATCAGGATTTTTTTTTTTTCTTATTTTTCAATATTTTTAAACAACATGTGAAAGTAAAGTAGAAAATAATTCTAAAACAAAATCAAAGAATCTAATAGACACCTCCCCGATAACGATGCCAAAAAGTGGTGAGCCCTGGTATTGCACCAATAAAGCTACAACTCCCGAAGGCTACTATAATTTACTTTATCAACTTGGGGTCCGTACAAACTTGGAGGTGGCAGTGCTATATACAAAGCAGATGCATTCTAATCATGTCATCCTCTTCTATGGTCTATGAAAGGGTGCTATTTCTAAGTTTTTTTAATGAAGCTTGTCACACTTTTGGATTTAGACCTAGCGCTACAAGTGATTCAAAGCCATTACTCTACCAGCAATCAAAGAATGGTTCTACACCAAGAAATTACATGTAGCTACTCCACAGTGAAATAATTATACAAGCTAAGCTATGGAATTAAATGGAAGCAAACTAGGATTCTTTGATGAAGTAAATTTCCGAATTGGAATTCCATAAATAATACCAGCTTAATCACACATTGATGGGTCAAGACTCAAATGGTTAAACACACTCTCTCTACTTCATGTTTTAACTATGATGGTTTTACTTGTGTATCTAATCATGACCTAACTATGCTTATAAATACACTTTTTTGAAACTAGGAGGTGAAAGCGTTAAGGTTGTTTAGGAAGGGCTTGAACTCATGGGTGCAAGTATGAAGGTGTCTAGGTGGTTTTGGCAGGTTTGTATGAGGTGGATGATGGATTTTTGGATTAAGGTTAGGTGCACTAGTGCTGTTGCAAGTGCTGCTATAGGTTTCCTATAGTGCTACATGAAATTCCTAAATTGCAACAAGAAACAAGCCGAGGGAAATATGAGGCCAAAAATGGTGAAGAAAAGCGTAAGGAAGGTGGAGTGAATGTGTGTTAGATGAATGGATGTTGGGTAACCCCTTGGCCAAGATCAAAGCCTCTTGGGAAGCCCATCTTGCACTTCTACAGTGCGTTCACAATGTGAAGGTGAAAAATATGATAAACAAGGCTGATGGTGATTTTATGGAAAGGAGGTTGCTAATGGGTTAGAAATGAAGCTAAGGGTGCTGGTGAATTCCTCCTTTTCTATACTACTCGAACCTGCAACCAAACTACTTATTCATGAAATAAACATTGAAAAATTCACGAGGAAGGAATGGAAAAGATGAGTTTAATTTTGAAAGAAAACCTACTTTAGCATTGAAACAAAAATATAACTCAACATTCTATACATGTTCATGACACTACAACACCCTAACTATTATTTCCAAAAAATCGTAAAATAAAGTGAAAATTTGGCATGTGGAGAAGGTATACCCTCCTCAAGCTCTAATGGTAGAGATGAGAGAGAGAGGCCTAACACACAATTTTCAGAGTTTTTCAGCTATTCTACCAACATATATGCAAGTTTAACTGCAACAAAAGACAAATGGAATCAAACTAAAAAAAATGAATTCAAATGTAATAAAAATAGCTACAATGACATTAAAATAAGCATGAATAAAGTAAGAGAGACTAAGGCTAATGGATTGGGCCCTAAACCACAAGCCTATCCCTCTTAAACTAGCTTAGTGAAGGACAATCTGAATAATCATCTTATGGCATAAAATAGTCTCATTACATAATCATAGTATCAAAAACCTATTAGAAGAGATAATAGTCTATTAGCTTCCTTCAAAGTTCGAATCCTAATGAGCTCTTGCTCAGCCATATTAAATCTATAGGGTAGCTTCCAAGAGCTCCCTAAAAATTAGGTGATGTGTCCACTTTGACTGCAAGAGAAGTGGAATTTTGGTGCACTTTATATCCCACTTGCTTAGCTACCTTTGGGAGTTAAGGAGGTGGAAAAGCCCCCTAGAATTTCTCATTGTTGTCTACTCGGAGCTTTAATTGAAAAATATTCATGAAAAGTGTAATATCTTCATTATTATCTTGCATTTAACTCATGTTAGGAATTTGAAGTATGAAAAACCTTAATCACCATCTACACTAGCAACATGAGACCATAATATAATTAAATGTGAGAAAAAGAGACTTAATAAGGCTAAAAGGTGATAATTAACCCCTCTAATTATACCTAATGATGGAGCTCATCAGCTAGCACACAAGCTTGCATCCCTCTTTAACATAAATATGATGTGTGCACAACGAGTGATGCATCCCTTTCATGTAATCGTAGTCCTAGGAGAAAAGCATCTAAGTTTTCATGAAGGAGCTGGAATAAATGTTCTTATTATTTGGAAGAGAGGGATGAGTTAATCTTTAGGGATTTGGATGGCCCAAATTCCACAACCTTGGTGGCTTCATAGGTTGAGTCAACTGAGTGCTGCTCAATCCAAGGGTGGCTTTCGAATTATTTTACTAGGTTATCAAGTGGAATGGTAGTAGGGGGCTGACTTTGAATGATGTGGTCAGTGAGATCATTCTCATTGGGTTTCCCCACTCTAAGAATAGTATCTATGGTACAAATGGGGTAAGGTGTGGTACTGTACACTTAATCCTATTATTCTTTATCCTCCAAACACAGGGGTAGGTCGTGGTCAATGGAAGGCTCGGTAGGAGAATATAATGCCAGTTGTATGGACAAGGGCCCATTATTGATAGTCATTTTGTTGGCCCTAGAAATGATATAAGAATCAACAATGGCCAATCAAGGTATTCCTAAAATGAAATGATATCCATTAAACTTGGTTTTTTGCTGGAGGACTAGGAAATATGTGGTGTACTCCTAGGATTCATTCAAGACCATAACATTCCCAACAATTCCTTCCAGAGCTACTATGGATTTGTCTGCAAGTTACAAAACAATGGTCATATTTCTTAAGGCTCCTTGGAGGTTGAGTTTAGTAATAGTTTCCTTGGTCATCACATTGATGGAATCCCCAATATCAATCAAAGTATGGGGTACTATGACACCATCGATGTGTAAATCTAATATTGGAATTCTAGGGTCCAGGTATTCAGGAATATCACCCTTCCCAGCATTAAGTTAGACAACTATCCCACAACATTGATGGTGGGGGTGTATTTCTTCTTTCTCCCAGGATTTTTAAAGAATTTTTCTTTGATGAGGCTATTGTAAAAAGGGACATCCTTAATTTCCTGGAGAAGGGATGTTTTCACACATATGTTTTTCAATTCTCCCTGGAGTTCAGTCTCTTCTGGGGTGTGTTGATTAGGGTGGATCAGGCACTGAGGGAAATAGGTTGATTTGTCTAAGGGTTTCTCTCTTATTTTTCCACCTCAACCTTTATAGGTGGAGATGGGGGATGATTGTCTAGAATTACTCTTCCAGATATGAGGTTAATTTCATGTATCTCCATAGCATAAGATATATAGGATGTTTCTCCACTGTAAAAATATTGTGCCTACTTGTTGTTTGGGTTCGGATTGGGCTGGGAAATAATTTGAGGCAACTTAGGTGGAGTGGAATGAGTGAGCTAAGGTTCAGGTTGGGGGGGAGGCAGTAAAGTAGGTGGTTGGTTTTGTTGGGACCTCCAACCTTGTGATGGGTTGCTCCACTGAGGTGGTCAAGGAACATACTACTGGAAGGGTTGATTTATAGGATGAGGGTGATATGGAGTGGTATAAGGCCATGTATGAGGTGTATTCCATGATGGAGGAGTGGATGTGTACTTAGATTGCATTGGTGCATTCTAATTTGTATGGTAGTAGGAGTAACGTGTACCTTGCATTCCCTATTGATATGATTGAGGCCCTTGAGGCCTTATATGATTTATGAAACAAAGTTGCTCTAGTCATCCTTACCCACCTTGATATACAACTTTGAGACTAGGTAAGGAGGGACACTTATCTGTGGCATTATTCTGTTAATAGAATAAGAAAACATGTATGACATTTAGTGTACATTAATTCTGAGGTTTTTTTATGGTACATCTAGGGAAAAATATAGCCAAGGCCCTCTCTGCTTCTTCTTGCTTCCTATTCATCTGCATTGTGTCCATTTACAAATAAAAGGTGTGCATCATCTCACTTTTGAAGTCCTCCAACATATTTCCAATCTCATGCTTGATGGATGTGGAAGAGGAAGGGGTGTTGGTCATGCTTTGGCTAGCTCTACCTTTCTTCCTAGCTTGCCTAGAGTGGTTTCTAAAGAAAATTTTGATGTCCCCATAAGGTAGATGGTATATGTATCCTCCAAAAAACATATTAATGGTTTCTATAACCCCTTTCATGATCCCTCAGAGAAGTACCAATTTGAGTGATACGGGATCAAGATTACAGTTTCCTCTTTTATAGTTCAGCTAGAATATTTCATCATCATCCTCTAGGGATTCATTAGGTCCCAGGGTCATCGTAAATATATCCTCTTTGGTCACTTTGGACCTATAGTAGTCTCTATATTTTTTTTTGAAGGACTCTTGCATTTGTGCCTAGGTAGTGACACTGTTCCTAGGAAAACCCATGAACTAGCACAAGGTTGCATCCTTGATGGTATATGGGAAATTTTTTAGCTTTTGGTCATCTGAGGCATAGTCATAATTCCATCATAGAACAACAAACTTGAACATGAAGGTCTCTGAATCCTTTGAAGTAAGTCCATGGAAATATTGAAGGGTCGAAGGACTGATGTTTTTCATTCTAGTTTCTCCATCAGTTTCTCTAATGGGAAAGATTCCTTGGGCCCTAGTTTCAGCCATGGCTTGAATTGGTGAAGCAGGTTCCTTAGGTGAAGCAAGTTCCTCTTCTTATCCAATATTTTCTTCAAAATTTTCAAGTGGTTCACCTATAGTGTGTTCTACCTCACAGTCACTAAAGAATAATGAAGGGTAACTATGTGGGGATGTGGGGGGTTTTGGCAAAAATTTTCCTTGATTATCCATACTTGTATGAGGCGTGAATGACAAACTGTTTTGTATTTTTAAATATTTTGGAATTGAATGTAAAATAAAAATCAAAATAAAATTTTAAAGCATAAACAAGCATATACTTAGACACATCCCTAGAAACAACGAAAAAATGTGGTGAGCCCTGGTCTTGCACCAAGAGTGTTGCAACTCACAAGGGCTACTAAATTTTACTTTATCAACTCGGGGTTTGTACAAAATTGGAGGTGACAGTGCTATATGCACAACAAATGAGTTCTAGTCATGCCATCCTCATCTAAGTTCTACAATGAGGTGCTACTACAAGGGGTACTTTTAGGAAAGGAATTTTTTCACACTTCTAAATGTAATCTAAGACTGAAAACAAGTCATGACCATTACTCTATCAACATGGAAAGAAACTACTCTAGACCACACTAATTCATCTAACTATTTGCAAGAAAGAGGAATTCACACTTATGCTAATGCAAGAAAGGAAATTATACTAAGTGACATTCATAGTCTATATTGATGAATGAATTGTAGAAAAGGAAACTAATCTAGAGCACAGATACTAAATAAAATGAATAACTAACTCCTATTTTCATATGCTTAACTACTATGTTTAATAATGCATGTAGTGATGAAGTAATCACACTCCAAAATGACTATGTTTTGCAGCAATAGGAGTCCCTGAAGTGGTCTAAGAGGGACGTTGGACCAAATTTTTAAAGATGAATATCTATTGGTGGCTTGGATAGGCTTATGTAATGTGAAAGAGTGATTTTAGGATGAAGGAGAGAATGTTTGGCACTGCTACAAGAAGTTGCAACTGGATTTTCTATAGTGCCATGAGATGTCTTGAAAAGCTACATGAAATAGGCCATGTGGAGTTTGAGGCTAGAAATGGTGAGGAAAAGGTTAGGAGAGGTGGGGTGAAGGTGGATCTAGGTAGATGAGGGGTATCCAACCCCTTGTCCAAGCTCATAACTCTTCACAAAGCCTATCTTGCACCTTCAAGGTGGCTCTCATTGATGTGATGGTGATATTCAAAAATGGGGTTGTGGATGAATTGGATGGAAGGTGGTTGATGAAGGGTGAATACTGAAGATAATGGTGCTAAAGGGGTCCTACTCAGCTGCTCCATTCAAACCTACAATAAAAACACTTCTTCATGCATTCATCACTGACAAAGTTATTATAAAAATGGTGGAAATGTTGAGTTGAATTCACATAAACCTACCTAAGGAACTCAAACATAACTCCACCTCTACATATAAAACATGTTCATGATAAGAAAAGTAAACTTTATTTTCCAATAAATCATAAACTAAAAATACATTTTGGTGTATGGTGTAAGTCCTTCCTCCTCAAGCTCCAATGGAAGAGGTGAGAGAGAGAGGCTTAGCACACAATTTTGAGGTTTTATATGCTACCCAACATGAAATGAAGGAATGTAACTACTGAAACATGAAATAAAACAAAATTACACAAGAGAGACTGAGGCCAATGGATTGGGCCCTAAACCACAAGCTCAGATCCCTAAAACTAACTCAGTGGAGAAGATACCAAATACTCATTTTATCTCATAACCAGTCTTGTACATAAAATATGAAAGTCAGAGATTTCTATTACAAAATCCAAGAGTGCTATTTCTACATCCAAAATTTGAATCGTAGTGAGCTATTGCCTTGGCCTATTTATTCTAAAGGGTAGCTACCAAAAACTCCCTAAAAGGTGGGTATTTGTTCCCTTGGAACTCAAGAGAAGTGGAGCTTTGCTCAATTTGATCTTTCACTTGCTTGGTTGCCTCTGATTTCAAGCTGGTGGAGGGGAATATTGAGGAGATATTCGCTACCTTTAGGAGCTAAGTAGGTGATCAAACATCCTACAATCACTCCTTTTTGTCTACTTCAAGCCCTGATTGTGAAATCTTCCTAAAAAATGACATTATTCCCGTAATTTTCCTACATTTAAACCACATTAGGCCTCGAAGCATGACAACCCTTAATGCACCATTTTAAGGAAGAAACAAATGAAAAAATGCAATTAAATGTGAGACATAGAGAATAATTAAGCTGAAAAGGTGACAATTAACCTCTTAGAATGTACCTAATGATGGTGCTCATCAAGGATAGTGATAAATTATTGAAAAGGGAGTGGGTGAGGGTAGATGGAGATGTTATGAAATGGTAGGGAGATATATTAGAGAGAATTGACTACATATATTTATAAAAAGAGTTTTACCTAATATATCCTCTAAATATTTTTTCTCTCGAAAAATGTTTTTCTATAGTATGTACCCCTCACCCTCCATGATGAAATGGCTATTAGGGTGAGGGTGGGGATAATAATAAACATTGATAATATTATTAGTATGAATGTTATTTTTAGTTACTTGAAATACAATTTCGAAAGCATAAATAGACTTAAGGTCATGCAAAATAATGAAAAATAGAGACACTCAACTTATACAAATTTAACAACTCAAACTTGTTGTTTTAACCATTTTTAATCATATTTGAAGTAAAATGCATAAAATGATATACCTGAGAAAAAAAATATTATACTAAATAAATAATAAAAATAAATAAACACGATAACTATAAAGAGTATTCAAATTGATAAAAAATTGGAGAGACATCATCTAAAATAATAAATGTATAAAAAAAGAAATTGCTACTTGATTAATTTAGTAGTTAATAATTCATTGTAATACAAATAAGAAATATTAATACCACTTTAATGTAACCTTAAAAAAAATACTTTTACCATATTATGAGATAAGTATCAGTTCTTTGCACATGCTCAAATAAATTTATGTGAAGTTTGTTTTAATCAATGGTAAATAAATTCATTTTCTAACCATGCGATTCACTATCGTTCAATCGGTCCAAAGGACATGGAGAAAAAAGGGGCTTGGTCTATTGGACTTGGATGAGTTTTGAATTTGTTGGAATTGGAAACTTGAATTACATGGAAGAACTGAGGGATTTGAACTTTGATTATTCTTATAACATGTTGTCGCTGCTACAACACCCTCCAAAATTTTGGCCTACATACAAATTCTAGAGACTCTTTTGACTTTGCATGTTTTTTTTTGCAAGTATTAAGAGTTACCACATGTTTTCTTTATGATATTGTCCCATTTCCAAGAAAATGAAAGTGTCCTCATTTAGCATGTTAAGTGTCACACATTCTACAAAATCTAGTTCTTGTGTGTTTTAGGGGGTAATTCTTCTGTAAATAAGTTGGTATTACCATGTAAACATGTATTTCACTCATTTCCAAAGTTTCAATCACTCTCATAGAAGTGGCGTCACTAGTCGTCGCAAATTGTATCTTTGGTGTCACACTTGGTGTTAGTCATCAAAAATTTGTGGCATTGAGGAAAGTATGTTATCAATGTGTTATGAGTGTTCCATGTTGTATCTTCAAGTGATCTAAGTGTGTGCTCATACTCAGAGTCATGTTTTTCTCCTCTTCATTTCACCAATCCAACACTTAGTTAAAACTAGGAAAACTCCCTGACTAGGCCACTCAGCCTCATCCACCCCTCCTAAAATACACATTGTGTAGTATTAGTACTCAATGAAAAACATTTTATCTTGGAACTGAAAAATGCACGACCTCTACCTGACATAATTGAGCACTACACAATCTCAGTGCTCAAGCTCAACCCCGCAGCTAAAAAACTGCATAATATCTCCCTTTAGCCAAGTCTAAACTACACATTGCACAGTCTCAATCCTCAAGCCTGAACCTTGAGCTCCTAATATAAATAATTACACAATCACCTAGCCTACCTCTCCTTCCAAAACTTCACAATGGACAAAATCGGTTCTCAAGCCCTCATTCTAGCTTCTTGAATCCATCAACTGCACAATTGTTAAGACTAGTCCAGCCTGACCTGCACATTGCGCAGTCTCAAGGCTCGGTCCTAAGCCTTGAATTAATAATATGCACAATTGTGTAGTCCCTAAGCCTCTCTCTCAGCCTACCACCCACATTATACAT
Organism: Pinus albicaulis; assembly: GCA_034641835.2. Lineage (NCBI taxonomy): Eukaryota > Viridiplantae > Streptophyta > Pinopsida > Pinales > Pinaceae > Pinus > Pinus albicaulis. Next base: position 548,836,164 of record CM076581.1, on the reverse strand, counting down.
ATGCTTAATTTTTCGACACTTTAGTTCTGATAGTTATGATGTATTGTCGAAAAGTTCCCAATTTTTTCTCAAATTTTTTATCCTGCCAAAAAGCGTCACTCTTGTGAAACTACCAAAAAAGCATCAAAATAGCGACACTACCCAAAAATAGTCGTAATAGCGAAACTACCCAAAAACAATGTCTCTTAAGACACTACGAAAAAAGCGTCAAAATAGCAATGCTACCCAAAAAGCGTCGGAATAGCAACGATATGAAAAGATCGTTGTGGAACAGTCACTTTCCCTTTGACAAATTAAAATTTCAGAGGGTCAACTGGCATCACAATAGTGATGGTTTAGTTTAAATATATAGGGTGTGTTGTAAATATGTTTTCTGACAACTTTACTGTAATAGCGACAAATTTTACTATAGTAGCGGTGGTTCAGAAAGGGTATACGATATTTTGTCTAGTAAAAAAAAATAATATTTTTTTTTCTTTATAGGATAATATGCATCAATGGAAAACAAGTTCAAGAGCGTGAAAGGGGTGATGGTAAAGTTGATTTCCCTTGCAACAAATTTTGTTTGAGAAGTAATGTTAGAGTTTTAATAGCAACAACAACCAAACATTGTAAGAAATATGGGCACATTGATCGCGGATCAAACGACTATAGTCCCATGGTAATTAATTAGAAATATATATATATATATATATATATATTCATTATCTATCTTAATTTTGATTATATAGTAAAATTTTATATTATTTTAATAATTTTTATATCTGCAATAATGTTTAATGATTTTTTGTGAATTTTATAAAGGCACACTTGCCCCCCAACTTTTTGTAGAACCAACTTTCACAGCGAAATAGTAGTAGATTAGATGATGTTGCACCACAAGAGAATATTGCAACAAATATTAGTACGTGAAATGATGATGTACAAGGTGAAGAACATGAAGCGAATGGTGAAGATGATGTTAATGATCTCATGGAGGTAGATGACGACAATAATGACACGGTTCACAATGATGGGACAAATAAAATGCTCCAAGACTTGTATGGTGATGCAGATGATGATGGTGGAGATATTGATGGTGTTTATGATGTACCTATGATTGAAATGTCAAATGAATGACTTTTTGAACACTTAAATGCAACTGTTATCTCTGCTACATTGTTGTTGGTGAACTTAAAGGTTATGAATAATTTTTCGAACAGATGTATGACATAGATCATAAGGTATGAAATATGTATATATGATCACATATATGTATTTGTTGATTATTTTCACTCTTTTTTTTATTTTTATTTTTTATTTTTTTTTTATTTTTTTCAGTTTTAATAAGTGCGTAAAATAGTAATTCAATACTTATATATGATTGATAATATTTACATTAACTAGTTTTTGTTTATGTTGTATATTGTTGGGTGAATTTTTGCTACCATCACCGAATACTTTACCTTGCACATATCGAGATTTACGTGCAATTATGAAAGCCTTTGGAATGGAATATAACACTATAGATTCATTTCCTAAAGATAATATTATATATTATGGAGAACATGCATGAAAAACATAATGTCTGAAATGTGGTACTAGTAGATATCGAACCGATCAACTAACAAAAAGGTGCCTCAAAAGGTTCTTCATCATATTCCCATAATTCCACATTTGCAGTGAATTTTCAGGTGTAAGAGCATAGCACAGTTTATGGATTACCATTCAAAGAATAGAAGTGGAGATGGTGTTCTTTGAATTCCTGCAGATGGTTCTGCATTTATGGAAGTAGAGGAAAAATATGTAGATTTTAAAAATGAACCTCGTAATGTCAGGCTTTCATTGGAAGCTGATGGTGTTAATCCATTCAGAGAGCCTAGTTATACTTAATCAGTGTGGCCTATTTTTGTTATCAACAATAAAATTCCTCCTTGGATGTGAATAAAGAGGGAGCACATAATTTTGACTATGATTATTCTAGGTATTTGATACATATTTTTTCGAATGTAACATTTTCATTTGTCTCGTTGTTTGCATAATATATTTTATTTATTTACTTAATTATATATGGATATCATGGTAGTAATTATGTACTATAATTTTGAACAATTAGGTTGGTAGCATGTCAAAGATGTGAATGTATATATCGAGCCTCTTATCGATGAGCTAATAAAGTTATGGAATGGCATCACTATGTTAGACATCACTAAACCGATCAAGAAGAAGAGATTTCAATGTCATGAAATTCTGGTATGAATAATACATGATGCACCAAGACTAACACATTTTTGTGGTATGTAATATTTCATTTCTCTTTAATATAGTAAATACTGATTTAAATTATATATACCATATTTCATGTTTTTAAAGTGATCTCATTGTAGAATTTTCATTGATGCATCTATTGCAAGTCTTCAAATAAAGGGTAGATTTGCATGTCTAGTTAGTGGCCCTAAGATGAAGTATCGTCATTCACCAGATTTAGGAAATATGGTGTTTGATGAGTATATGCACTTCCTCTCTAGGAACCATAAGTATCGTACTACCAAAAAACATATTTTCAATGATAAATAAGAAACTAGATTAAAACCACGAAGAATGACACCTCAGTTATGGAAGTTGGAATATAACATAATTAATAATCGTTAAGGTACATAATTTGTTTATATATGTGTAGATATATTAATTATTTATGTAATTTTTTGAATATTTCTTTTAATTATTGAATTTATTTTATTGTATTTGATAATTATTGTTCTGATTTATTGTATTCTTTAATATCAAGGTTGTCATCATGAAGGTAGTAATATTGTACTTCCACATGGAATGAAATGTTATCCTTCTTAGTTCACGAGGTTGACATACTCTGAGGACCTGAAAATATCTCATGTGTTTGATACAATGCATATGAGGAAGAATGTGACATAAACATTATGGCGAATCGTAGATGGTGCACATGATAGAGATATAATTGACAAAATTTGTGTTGACATTGAGAAATCGAATCATGCAATGAAAAGTGTGATCGACCGATCAAATAAAAATGGAGGTCGAAATTATAATAATATTCCATGTTTATAAAGAGAGAAAGAAAGCATGGTGTAAAAGAGGTCATTAGAAGAATTAAATTTCCAACAGGTTTTTCTTCAAACATAAATAATATCTTGATGAAGAAAGGTGACTTTGGTGGGGTGAAAACACATAATTGACATACCTTCATTAAGGTAATTTTTTTGGTATACATTTTTGTATATTATTGATTGAATAAATATTTTAAATTTATCTTTTTTCTCTGTTTAATTTGGAAACCAATAACGATTCGTTTTTTATTGTTATAGTATGCTCTACATGTACCTCTCCCAAACGACTTTGACATCAATGTCAAACAAGTTATATATGGTCTTGGTAAATACATGAGGTAAGTAGTTTTGATTTATATGAAAAATCTCGCTAAAATTTGTTGTTGTACGTAATGACATGATGTGTTAATTTACTTGTAATGTAATATATATTATGTTTCATTGAAATAAACTTACATAATCATTTGAAAATGATTTTCATTGAAAGAAATCCATCAAGATGAAATGAAGTATTGGAAGAGAGAAATTCCTTGACGAATGTGTGAAATGAAAAAGTATCTAACTGCAAAATTTTCAATGCACAAGAATACTACTTGATACACCAAGTTGAGGAGATTGAAATGTATGGACCACTACACACAAGGTCAATGTGGATGGTGGGGAGGCACTTAAAATCTTTGAAGGCTTTGGTTAGACAAAGAGCACATCCTAAGGGTTATATGGTGGAGGGATATGTGGTATATGAATCCATGGTGTAAATTAGTCAGTATATTCCTATATTAGCTGTGCCAGCTAAGAATGTTGTGGATTACATTTGGGATGTGAACTCCATCAAAAAATTTGAAGGGGAGAACCTGTTGGGAAATGGTAGAATGAAGAAAGTGAGAGGTAAAAGATTTATTATATATAATACATACAATTTTTCATTTTTTACATCATGTATATGATCATATTCATTTAAGTCTTATTATTAATTAATTAATATAATTTACCATGGTTATAAGTTATATTTAATATTGGTGAATTATTGTTTTTTTATTCAAGTGCTGAAGATTATGAGGCACTACATTTATACATTGCAAACAATCTCGAGTTGACGAGTGAATGGATTTAAATATGTAAATAACGTAACGATGGTAGGTTATCATGGCAACTACGATCTAAATTGGCTAGAGAAAATTATCATAGTGGAGATGGAAATGTTACGGATACAGAAATTGATTTAACATATGGTTTGAAAGATAGAAAGGTAAGAAATTAACTCACCTATTTTATTCAGTACTTATTTTATATTATATTTGTAATGTTATGAGATGTTTTATTTTTCAGATAATTTTCAACTTGTGTAAATTATATGATTAATTATTAATTGCGAATGAATATTTTTCATGTTTAGCATATTGCAGTTGAAACACCAAAAGGCTATGTGGTGCAATGGTCGTAAATTTCGCATCAAACAATTGGATGATAATAGGAAAAACTATTACAGTGGGATAAATGAAGTATTACAAGTCACTAATGTTTCTTCCAGGAGTGACCGACATCCTTGAAATTTTGAAAATAGATATTATGGGGTTTTAGATGATATAGTTGAGTGTGAATTTAATTCCTTCAAATTAGTTTTGTTCAAAGTCAAATGGCATAGGCTACGAATGAATGTATGTGATGATGACATAAATCTTATTCAACATGAAAATGGATTTCCAATGGTTAAAACATCGTTGTTTGAAGCAAGGAAAGATCACTGTGTTTTTACAATCCAATGTGAATAGGTATTTTACTCAAAGTTTCCAGGTGAGAACGTATTGTCATTTGTTACTAGAAATGATCCAAGAGGAAGTTTAGAAGAGTATAATGTAGAGGAAGAATGTGATATTGATAAAGAAGAAGATGATGCAGTGGTAGATGAGCAGGAAGATGCATTGACATACAAAGAAGATAGAGAAGATGAACCGGGCATAGGAGCTGATGCAACAGTTACTGATGATGATTTCAGTGAGGATATTATTGAAAATGACATAGTTGATTATGATGATGACACCTTGAATCATTTCAACATCGTTTCTGAATTAGATGTTGGTATAGATGTTGATTAGTTGGATGAAGATCAAGAAGGTACATAAGAAGAATGATATAAATTTTATGTTCAAGTATGAGCTGGTAGGTTATAAATTTATATTTCAATATGTATTAATTGTTTTATTTAAATAATTTAGTAATTATGTGGGTTTATTACATGTTGTTTATTATGTCAAACAAACAAATAATGGCCATACTAGTGTATAGGGTAAACTAAAATTATGCTTTTCTACAAACACATGAAAATTTTGTTTATGGCCTTAATTAATTTTTGGTTTGTTCGTATTCTATTTCATAGATTGGGTATTGGGGAAATGAAAGTGATGTGAGGGGGATGCGAGGGGACATATGAGCTTCCACCTTCACGTGGTTGGCCCTGTTCAGTAGAGAATAAATTATTCTTGAAACCAATAGAAGCTCATTCATCTTTATTTGAATCATTGTAAATGTCATCATTTTTCTTCTATTATTGTAGTGTCGAAATTGTTGAAATTGTTAGAAAACATTACGTCACTTATGACATGATATTACCCTGCACCATTATATTTTTAAGCCAAGAGTGACCTGTGAATGGGCCCAACGTTGATTTCTTTTCAAATTTTTACTGTATGCACTAAAATTCGACATGGAAAGACTCCCCGCATGCCTTGATGATATAAGATCTGGGTTTTTAGACTCAAATATGACTCAAAAAATCATTATTAAAAATATACCTTTAGTTTCATCATTACTTAATCCAAATTAAACAAGTAGTGAGACATTAAAAATGCATAACTAATCATCAAATTAAACAAATATGGATATGACAGGGAAACCGCTAAGCACATAACCCATTTAACCCCTAAATGCTAAACCACTAACCCCTTAAACCCTAATTCCTGACCACTAGCCCATTTAACCCCCTAAACCCCTAAACCCCTAAGTGGACTAGGTAGTAGGATTACAACAATGGGATATGGTGGGTAAGTGGTTTTATATGCCAATGGATGGGTCTCAGATGGCATTCTGGGTTAAAGAACATTGGTACCCTATTCTTAAGTACTCTCCTCTTTTCAAAATTTTATACAACCAATTGTTATGCTTCCACTTTATTAATAATCGAAATGTTGCGAAGATTTTGCGATAATATTGGGTTCATGGTTGTGGTTTCCTCTCTTTAAATCATTGACATGTGGGATTTTATCCATACCTAGAATTACCATGAAAGAAATTGGTTTCAAGCTAAACTCCCTAGTTGATCGCTCATATTCTCGTCCTATGAATCACTAATGACGATCGAAAATTCCATTAGTAAATTTTCTTTCCTGGTGGAAGAAAACCTGTTACAGAGAGATAAACATATCACATATATTTTGGTGGAGGTGGACTTCACTGCTGGCCTTCATGCATAGGTGGAGCTCAATTAGGGTGGCTTCTCTACTAGGCAACAAAATGACTATTGAGTCGTGTGAGGGTGGGCTAGTAAAAAATGGTAAGTTGTGAATGCATGTGTGCCTTGTGCATGAATTTGTGCGACTCATTTGTCATTTTCTCCTTGGTACCTTCAATCAGGCGGATCGGGTCATGTCGTGTGAGGACGCTCGAGGAAAAGCAGTCAGGCAGGTCAGGTCAGGTCAAGTCGTGTGAGGCATCCCAAGGAAATGCGTTTGGGCAAGTCGTACCATGTGAGGTTGCCCTAGGAAACGAGTTTTGGCAGGTCAGGTTGGGTCAAGTGGTGTGAGGGCACTTAAGGAAATGCATCCGGGTGAGCTGGGTTGGTTCAGATAGGGTTTTGTGTGGGTGCCCAAGGAAATGTGTTTATGCAGGTCAGGTTGAGTCATGTGAGGGCACCTAAGAAAATCCGTTCAGGCGGGTCAGGTCGAGTCATGTCATGTGAGGGCACTCAAGGAAACATGTTTAGGCAATTTGGGGTTGGTCAGGTCGTGTGAGGGTGCGCAAGGAAATGCATTCTGGTGGGTTGTGTCAGTTCGGGACATGTGAGGGTGCCCATCGAAACTTGTTAAGGTGGGTCGAGTCAGGTCGTGTGAGGGTGGCCATATCAAAAATGGTAAGTTGTGACTTCCCGTGTGCCTTGTGCATGTTTGTCTGATATGTTTTCCATTTTCTCCCTTATGCCTTTGTTCAGGCAGGTTAGGTTGTGCCATGTGAGGGCACCACATCAAACACGTTTGGGTGAGATCGTGTGAGGGAGGTCGTATAAAAAATTATAATTTGTGACCTCCAATGTGCCTTATGCACGTTCATATGACTCGTTTGTTTTTTTCTAACTCGTGCCTTCGACGTTGGGGTGGGTCAGGTAGGGTCAGGTCATGTGATGGCACCCAAGGAAACACATTCAGTTTAGGTCTGGTCGTTTTGTACCGCGAGGGCGCCCAAGGAAACACGTTGGTGTGGGGCAGGTCGGGTCATGTGAGGGCACCCAAGGAATGCGTTCAGGTCATGTCAGGGTGCCCAAGGAAATGCGTGTGGGTAGGTCGGGTTGGGTCGGGTCAGGTCGTGATGTGTGAGGCCACCCAGGGAAACACGTTCAGGTGGGTTGAGTTGGGTCGTGTCATGCGAGGGTGCCTGAGGAAACGCGTTCGGGCAGGTCATGTTGTGTGAGGGTACCCAACAAAATTCATTCAGGTGGGTCGGGTCAGGTCGGGTCATGTGAGGGTGCCCAAGGAAACACGTTCATGTGGGTTGGGTCGGGTCATGTTAAGGAACCTAAGGAAATGCGTTCGAGTGGGTTAGGTTGGACCATGTCGTGTGAGGGCGCCCAAGTAAACAATTTTGGGTGGGTCGGGGAAGGTCAGGTTGGGTCTTGTGCGGGTGCCTAGGGAAATGCATTCGGGCATGTTAGGTGATCGGGTGGGGTTGTGTAAGGGCGCCTAGGGAAATGCGTTAGGGCAGGTGAGGTCAGGTTAGGTTAGGTCAGGTTGTGTGAGGGTGGTTGTATCAAAAGTGCTAAGTTGTGACCACCCATGTTCGTTGTGCACGTTTGTGTGATCTGTTTTCCATTTTCTCCCTCGTGCCTTCGTTCGGGCGGTTCGGGTCATGCTGTGTGAGGGGGCTACCGGAAACGCATTTGGGTTGGATCATGTGAGGGAGGCCATATAAAAAATTCTAAGTTGTGACTGCTCATGTGCCTTGTGCACGTTCGTGTGATCCGTTTTCCATTTTCTCCCTTGTGCCTTCGACTTTCGGGCAGGTCGGGTCGGGTCGGGTCATGTGATGGTGCCCAAGGAAACGCATTCAGGTCGGGTCAAGTCGGGTCATGTCATGTGACGACACCTAAGGAAATGCGTTTGGGCAGGTTGGGTTGGGTCGGGTCGGGTCGTATGAGGGCACCCAACGAAACACATTCAGGAGGGTTGGGTCAGGTTGTGTGAGGGCGGCCGTATCAAAAATTCTAAGTTGTGACCACCCATGTGCCTTGTTATCACTCATAAAATTGTGAAACATTACCTGACATGGTCATACAATTCACTCATCAAAATGATAAGGTCTTAAGCCTTTTCAAGTTGGTATAGGAAAATTTCATTGTTTACATGTTTAACCTATCCTAAGGTTCAAGGTTACCTCCATTTATTTTATGTCATGTCCCATCAATCCTCATATGGTGTCATTTTTCATTCCCCATGCATTTAAATTCAAAAAGGACACTTGTGTCAGTTTTTCAACTTTTTGTATCATTTTATACAGCAAAACAATAGTTTTCGCTACAAAACTGCCTAATAGTTTCATAGTGAAACTGTGAGAGGATAAACTAGATACGCTACAAAAATTTGTTTTCTTACTTTTCTTGTCAAATTCGATATGAAATGTCATTCCATGATTGGAGGACTTAGGGTGGAGGTCATTCGAGTATGTTATGGTTAATTCAAAGGTACAAAGCCGTGTCTAATGTCATCATTACCCTTTTTGGCATGCATGTGTCATGATTAAAGCATGAGTTGTCATTTAAACCATAAAACCTTACCCCAATTAGCCTTTTTGTCATATTTATCTTTGTATTTTCATGTAATTTGATCTCTGGAGAGCTATTTCATTGAGCCAAGCAGGTTTCTGGCAGGTTTGAACTTTGTAGGTGTCATCAAGCAAGCGAGTTTGTGAAGATATAAAGCACCCATGGCTACAAGGAGGAAAACAAACAAAGTTGGTCATTGCCATAGGTATGAGCCCATGGACATGAATTTTCTCAATGAAGACCCAACTTCCATGGAGGTTTTCAGAAGAACAGGTTGTCTGCAATTATGTCAAAGGTTGCATGGTTTTCATTTATAGGTTTCCAAGGATTGTTCTAATAGATTCACAGGAACATCTTTAAAAGTGGGAATTCTAAACCTTGCAGTGACACCAGACAACATTTCATCAACAACAGGAATCCTAGAGGAAGGGAACAATGGTTTAAAAGAATCAAATTTACAATGTAGTACTGCAAAGAGTTCATCAAACCAAAACACAGTGAAATTGACTTGACAAATGGTATCCATAGGGGCTTCATGAAGGACAATTATTCAAAGTTGTTGATGATCCAGAATTATTTTACCAGTGAAGGAAAGTTTCACATGGTCTACTCCTATCATCTCATACTTCTGTTGCATTTCATGGGAAAGAGGTCACTTGAATTTCCTTTTTATTTATATAGAAGTCTAGGGAAAATGTCAGATAAGTTTCAAATCAAAAAATAAGGCAATTAAGCTTCTCTTTTTCATCATGGTTTGATTAAGCTGTTGGTGTTAGAGGAGTTGAAGAGATTAGATAAATATTGCACTTCCTTCTTGTTCATGAGTGGTTATGAAATTGATACTGTCACTCCTAAGAGAGCCTCCAAATATAGAAACATTTCTTCACCAACTTTGGTAGAGGAAGTTGAAGAAGGGAATAGATCATCTTCTCCAGAACCAGTGAGCATGGAGGCAAAGCCTTTGTAGAAGATTGACACACTTACAACAACACCTGCAAAACAGAAGTAAACAGTCAGCAAAAAAGGCATCAAGAGAGTCGCTAGGAGCCAAAAAGTGGCTAAAGGAAACTTAGAGGAAATATTTCATGCAATTGACATTGAAGAATCACCCATTGTGCAAGCTGAAGACATTGAAGATGGAGGAAGAAAGCTGAAGAAAGGAAAGACTACAAAAAATCTAGATTTTGCAGGTGATGATGATGGTTTCATTTTTCAACCTAGGAAACCATTTACCAGACATGCAAGAAAGGTCATGGAAAGCAGAAAAGTGATTAAAAAGGTCAGTGAAACTTCTCAACCACCAATTATCATAGATCTGTCTTCACCTACGAAACAAGAGTTGATTATCAAACAAAGAAAGGGTAAAGAGAAAATTAGTAAAAAATCAGAAATTGAAACCCTTAAAGAGTAGTTGAAGGTGTCAGGTGAGGAGATATCAGTTTTGAAGCAAGAGGCAAAGAAACATAGAGTTTAGAAAGTTCAGTTTGAGAAAATGAGAAAAATGTGGGAAGATCAAGTCACCAATGTTTCAAAGACCTTAGACAATACAAAAAAGTTGATAAAGTGGACTCAACCACTAAGAGGAGAGGTCAAACACATAAAAATATAAATTTTCACTTGCAATATAAGAACAGAGCATTAAAGGACAAAGTGCAGGATCTTGAGGGGAAATTGGATCTGATTCATGTGGATTTGGAAAAGAAAGGATCGAAAATGACAGTGGTAGAGGAGCCCATTAGTCAATTGATTGTAAATGAGGAGGAAACACCACAAGAGTAATAAGGTAAGATGAAATATGTTTTAGGAGATTCATAACATGCAGAGAACCCAAATTTTGTAGCTGGAGGACAATTTTTGAAGATAATCTTGAAAGGAGCAATTTCTGGTTTTGCACATTTTCATAGCGTACCTCGGGCTTGAAGCCAGAAATACGGTACGAAAGAACCTATAGGTGATTTTTTGCATTTAAAATCAGTTTTGGCATGTTTTAAGAAGGGAGATCGATGGTTGCAAGGTGTCATGACACGGTGAAGGTGTTGGAACAACAAAGAAGTGAAGAGGATTGATGGAAAAGCCATTTTTTCCATGCTACTAAAAGTCGCTATGAAACTGCCCTTTTTTTGTAGTGAGAAATTGCTGAAGAATTTTAAGCATTTTAACAAAAAAAAAATTGAACTAGAGACCTCCAACATGTCAGTGGACCTGTTTAGTAGATATTTATGACTCAAAGGGAGTGCCATGCAACCAGCTCATGAGTCAAAACAACAATTAAGATGAAGGTCATCCATTCCTAGAAAGAAGGGTTATGATCCACAGATCTAGGAGTGCTTTAAAGATGTAAAGTGGTGGTGAACTTGGTCATGTGTCGTTCTGGCATGTGACATTCATTATGTAACCATTATGTAACTATTTCACATATTGGATAAAGGAATGTAATAAATAAGAGATAGAGTCCTATTAGGAGTTTGTTTCTTTAAATATAGCTGTCAGTTTTATGTTTTAAGTTAGTGATTTAAGTTATGATGGGTTTCATAGTATAATTTGAGGATCTAGCCACCAGGTAGATCATCCATATTGTAAAGAATGTCTATTTATAGACAAAACATCGAAGAAGCAAAAGGTTGGATAATTTGCACCAAATTGTTGCTTGTATGCTTTTTGACCATTATTATTAATACAAAGTAACATTCTACTTCTAGACCTGAGATTCTCATGAGGTTTTTGATGTATTATTGATCTATATATTTATTTTTAATGACTTGCGTTAGATTTCATTTCTAATTACTCATAATTCATAACATTATTCTCTGACTTCGTTTAGTGGTGAAATGACCGTGTTTTCCTATGTTATGTGTGTGAATTATTTGTTAAAAGCCTCTATCTACCTCAGCTTCCATGTGAAGAACCATTGTCACTAAGACTGCTGATTGTTGACTCCATAAGCCCAATGGTAGCAAGCCTAAATTTTTCAACCTGTAATCATACAAAACATGTTACAATTCAATAGAGTTAGCCATCTAGTACTATCCTTATTCAAAATCATAAACCCCCCTTTGAGAGAGCCCTCTCAAATTGCAGAGGCTAATCTTCAGTTAGAAGTGGTTTGAAAGAGTTACATTGAGCTGATTGACGAGTAGCCCAATCAAGATCAATTTGGTGATAACATTCCTTTCGCATGTTTGTGTGACCCGTTTTCTGTTTTCTAAAATTTTCCTTCGTTTAGGTGAGTCGAGTCGTGCCATGTGAGGGCACCCAAGGAAACATGTTCAGGTTGATTCGGGTCAGGTCGTGTGAGGGAGGTCATATAAAAAATGCTAAGTCATGATTTCTCATGTGAATTGTGCATGTTTGTGTGACCCGTTTATTGTTTTCTCCCTTGTGCACTCATTCGGGTGGGTCAGGTCGTGTGAGGGTGCCTAAGGAAACATGGTTGGGTCAGGTCAGGTTGTGTCATTTGAGAGCACCCAAGGAAATGAGTTAGGAAGGTCAGGTTAGGTTGGGCCATGTGAGGCCACTCAAGGAAAATTGTTGAGTGTTGATATTTTACCAAACTAAAAAAATATTTTTCCGAGTTTTTAGTATTAAATAATTCTTGAGTTTTCTTTGTCCATCGATCATCAAATTTGGAAGAATTTTGTTCGATAAAAATGAAGTTAATTATTTGATTTCAATTTCATATTTCATTTCACTCCTATATTTTATATTTTCAAAATATTTCTAAATGAAAAAGGCTAAAATATTCTTTTTAAACAGCTAAAAGTAAATAATTTTTTTATTTGACTCAGATTTTCAAAATATTTTGAAATGGAAAATGTTAAATATTTTTTTATGAAAAAACTAACTTTTGAGATATCCACTAGGGGTGATTTTGTAAAGGATCTATATCTATCACATTCCCTTAAATATATGCATTTAATTTTAAAAATAAAATTCTATAATGTGTAATTTAAACTAAAAAAATCATCAACATATTTTCATTTTGGTGGGCTACAGTTTCTTCGCCTTAGTGGTTTAAGCAGACCTTGATCTCCCAAGATTCTTCGACGTAGTGGTTTAACCAGACCGTGAGATCCCAAGCATACGACCCAGAAATAATTCTGTATAACTCAAGTGAAAATCCCCTTGAGCTATTGGAGGATGTTGGAATAGCGATTTTTGTGGTCAGATTGGGGCTAGAGCACAGAGCCACAACCTCTGCTAGTTTTGGAGAGGTATTTATCCTATCTTTTGCACAATTTCCCAATTTTATTGCTGATTATTTCTCACTAACGTTTACTGTAAAAATGTTGTGAGTGGTCCTTGTATCGTTGTGAATGGTGCTTGTATCTTTTTGTGGAACCCTAAAATTGATTCGGGGGGTTTTGAATCACATCGATGAACCCCAGAATAGATAAGTGAAGTAGAAAGAGAAGACAAGGCATTTCCTTCCCTACCATGTCTTACTATAAGGTTAACCCACATACCTTATTTATCAATTTATTTCCAATGCATTCTTGAATGCCGTAAAAATCCATCTATAGCATTAGGTCTATTACACGATTAGTCAAATCCTACAGTTTTTTCTTCTACCATATCTTCAACGAGCACATCCTTTATCAATTGCAAACCAAGAGAAAACTCTATGTTCAAATAAAGTTGAGCCATAGGTAGAAGATGAGTGCTAGTAATAGTTGCATTATATCCTTGAACCCATATGTACTTAGTTAAGGGATTTATGCGTAAGCACTACAACTGCCAATACAGATTCACTAAAAGAGAAACCTATAATTTCTAGCCTTTCCAGCAATGGGTAGCCCTTAAAAGAATCGAGAACACCTTGGTCAGTTTCACCCAAAAAACATAGAAGAATCCGCCTAAAAATAGTGATGTACATACCAATATCCACAAGATATGTATCTTTCGACCCTCCAGGCCTTACATAAAATGCAAACTTACCTAAATTTTGACATCCACGTAGGAATACCCTGAATTTTTTGTTCAATGGTAAATATGTGATGTGCTCTTATTTATCTAACAATATGAACCAGAAATCCTTTAGATTTTTGCAACATTGACCAACAGTCTCCAAGGTTGAGTTGCATATATCTAAAACATAGAGGGAAAAGTACTCCAGAAGGGGCAACCTAGAGCTACTGATGAAAGCCCTTTGTGACAAACCCAACCTCATTCTTCCTCCTGATTTGGCTCATCTGCTCCTCATTCCACTCTAAGTATTTCAAATTTATGCAAGTATTAGCAACAACATGTAACCATTTTTCTCCAGTAACATTTCTGACTTTATTTATAACCAAAACAGTACGCTCTTAAACTTAAAGCATTTTATTTGAATTTGAAATGTTGATGTTAATGGAACAGTAAAATCCTCAATATCTCCATGTCTCATGTTTCAAGCCCACAACCCACTTATCCCTTTCATAGCATTAAAATGCTCCAATGTACGTTATGTTCATTTCAACACTAATATGTTCCAAGGAACTAATAATATAATCTCCAACATTGTCATATGACTTGGAACATGTCGATCTTCTTCTTAGACACTAGAATGTTACAATCATGATACCACACTAAGAAGTTTCCTTTAAACCTTAATAAGCATAAAATAAATCATTCTACGTTATCATATGTTCATGCAAATAGTGGACACCGGAACTTTGTCCATGGCCACTTCATCAGAATATTAAATTTTCATTCCCTAAGTTTCTTTATTCTGTAAAATATCTACCCACAGTTTGCAAATGAACTTTTTATTCTGCATTATATCCTTTTAGGCCATCCAAAGTAAATATTTCATTAGCATCGTAGAAATTTTCTAGGGGATAGAAAAACTACAAATTTAAGTATGAAAGTGTAGATAATAAATTACATCCATGCCTTGAGTTACAACTTTATCTATATTTTAGTGAAGGAAAAGGCTATAATTAGATAGGTATCACCAATAATTCCCGCATAATGAGAGTCTGTCCTAGAAATCCTCATTTCCCAAAGCCTAGGTCTTCAAGACTTCACAAAGAAAGAATACCAACAAAAGTAATAACATATGGATTTGTCCCTGCCATTTGAATTTTTTTCAAAGAAATTAAGGGATTTTTTCATAGACCATACTAGGAAAATCCAGTAATCACAACATTCCCTAAGGCCACATTTCATTTCGGCATCCTACCAATTTTTTTGTGTGCATATTATATATTTCTGGACTTGGCGTAAATGTCAACAACAGTATTACCATAAAATAAACTATCCTTAAATTGATATTGATTAAGTGGGCATGTCCCTACATGCCACATGTTAAGGAAGCTAAGCTCGCACATGCCCTCAGAACATTGAAAAGGGAAATTGTTCAGTTCAGGCAAGACCATTGCATCTCTTCAAAGAGAAATGGAGCTTCTTTACCAAATCCATGTTGCGCATAGTATATAATCAACAATTCCCACAATATCTCATTTGCCTCATTCTTTCTTCTTTTTGCAAACACTTTGTATGCATCCTCTAAGTTCCCACATTTTGCTTACATGTCAAGAAGGGCGCTTATCACAAAAAAATCAATTAAAATTCGGCTATTAGAATTGTAGCATGGGCTATGTTTCCCTGTTCCAAGGCTACAATATCAACACACACCTTTTGGAGCACCATAAGATATAAATTTGCCAGACCGCACATCAACCGTTTCCATCCTACTACATAATGCAAATTCTTCTCCCTAGTTCACATACATTACAAAAATTACATAATAATATCATTCATTACATGCATGCATCAATCATATGTACCAACATAATTCATAATTGTAGGATCATTGTTTGTATAATTTCATAGTTTACATATGCATATTCACATAATGCATTCTCATAGAGTCAAAATAGGCATAATTAAGGATCATTTATTTTACCAAGATAATTTGGAGTTCCCAACCATCACCTCTACAAAACATCTAGACACTTCCTTATTGTTTTTTCAACCATTTGGATACCTTCCTTATCAACCCAAACACAACACCAGAAATGTGATTCTTTAGTGCTTTTCAATGTTTTCCAGGACATTGTATTCTAAAACATCAGTTACAAGTATGAATACGTATTAGATACTTGTGTACTGTTATAGTATTTTCCAGGTTCAACACATTATGGTGTCACACACAATTGTCTCACGTGGCATGCAATTTCACATTGTATACAAAATTTGTAACATGATTGTAATTTCCCAATCACTCTAGTTATAACTTATAAGTACTAACCAACTCAATCACATAATACCAATTCATGGATGCATCATAAATATTCTAACAATATTTGGAAGTCTCATTATTCTAGTATTACATAGCTACTCATACTTCTATAACTGCAAGCTCAAGACTACTGAAAGGAAATTAAAAAAGACTATTCCATTTAGAAATGATTGACCAAAATTTATTTGAGATGATAAACTCTTTTGTACAAACCATTTACACATAATTTAAAAAAAAATTTCCTTGAACTCTTCTTATGTGATGCAAGACACACCTAAAGTGGCAAGTAATCAAATTATGCTCCCAAAAAAATGAAGAATCAAATCTCCCATCAACATAGTGATCAAAATTATCATGCATAGTACTTTCCATTATGATGGGGGATATGAAAAATTTCATTGAAGAACACTTTTCTATATCCAAAAGAAAAATTATGCAAAGTAGTGGTTATGTGCCATTTAAATTCTTTTGCATCTATATCCAATTCCACATTTAATAGAAAAAAAATTAGTAATATTAGGTCATGTTTCGTTGGAAAACTAGGCTGCACATCCCTCAATAGCCCAAAGTACAAGAAACAATAGTACACAAGATGCTATAGTATCATCAGTTGGCCTTGCAATCCCTCCCACAAAAATTATTTTCTATCCATTCAGGTCATTCTTATATTATTTTTCTGAGTTGCATCCTCTAGTAATTCTACCTATGAATTTGGTGCAAAATCTTTAATCGTTGGTAAAGCTTGGCCTTCTTCGTCCTCAATGACCATAGATGGTTCATATAGTTTTAGGTTCTCAAAATTTACTATCAACTAAATTCACATATAAGGTGGATCACTGAGTCTCTAAACATTATTACCTACCATCTCCAATATTTCAAAAAATTCCATATCTCAGGGGCTTTAATTTTCTTACCTAGTCCTTATAACTTTTCTTTATTAACATGTAACCAAAATCTACCTCCTATTTGGAGGGCCGACATTATAGAAAATTTTAGTTGTTATTAATATTGGAGTTGATAGTAAATAAGTTTCATTTATCTAAGGAACATTGTAGAGGCATCAGAGTTGTGAAGTAGATGAACTTTAATTTATTTTCCAAAACCAAAGTTGAAAGCGAGCTATACTGTGAATACATTGTGGTTATTTATTTGGAATTTGTATATAGAGGGTTTGTGACTTGTTCTCCCATGAAGAAGAAGAAATTAAAACTTCAAATATTGGGTATAGGTGCATAAGAGATCGTTTGAATTTCCAAGTTCTAGCTTATTATTCTATTGGAATTTGAAGTTTCTATATAAAAAATACATTGTCTAATTATTATATGTTTTAGAGTTTTTGGATGGAATCCGATGAAATAATTTTTGGTCAAATAATGATTCTTTGTTGTTTCAAAGTGTTTTTTTATTGCATATTTTTATTGAGCACCCTAAAAAAAACCCCGGGGCACTCATATTACCCTGGGGAGAGTTCACAAATAAAACTTGTGATTCCAACAAATATCTCCTGGATTTTATGTAAATTCAACCGGAAAATACCCAGAAAAACTCTAAAATGTATAATATATAGAATACAACTATTAAAAAAAACATACAGATGTGCATGTGAAGAAATTTTCAATATAATAGAAAGAAATTCAAAATTAATGTTTATAAAAAAGTTAATTTTAATTTTAATATGGATGGTTTGATTAATTCAAAAATATTAAAAGCCGTAATAGAAACTAATTCTAAAATGTTATAATTCTACCACCCATGAAATGCTAAAATATTGAAAGCTGTTAAGTTTGTTGAATTCTCAAAGGGAAATGAAATTCTACTTTCTTCGTATGAACTGGTGAGATTGGAAGAACTATCAAAGATCCCCTAAATATTAATGGTAATGTTTAAAATTTAAGAATCTAATAGTACTTGTTACAATTGATTTTTGTTTTCATTCTCTTTAGTTTTTTCCCCTTAACAAGTTGCAAAAGTGGTTTTGTAGGTTAGCGACTAGTTGGTAAGATCATCCCAAACTAGCCTTCCAATCTAGTCCAAGGGCCATGTTAGCTCCTGTGAGATACCATATGTTTTACATGGAAAACATCATTGTAAGTCCGATGAGATGCAAGTCCCAAAGCCCTATAAGACATGTGAAAAATACGTATATGGTCTCCTAGGCCTCTTAGGGTATTACCTTTTTTAAGATGTCCTTTGATTGATAAGTGTTCAAAGGATAGGTTGTTATGAAATAAAAGGTTCCTTTCAATAATGAAATCCAAATTTCACAGAAGTTAATCATATTAAAATGATGAGACCATCATTTTTTTCAAGATAGGAGTCAAACATTTGTCCCAAAAGACTAAACGATAGATCAGTTCCTCAAAACAATACTCCACTAACGATGTCAGATGAGAATCTACTTACAGACATGAAATTTATTTGCTATGAAAAAGATCCAACTAAACCATTGTTATCTAAAAAATAATAGCAGTTGAATGATGTCAACTATCAGATATGTTTCATTGCCTCCACCATAATGTAGATGATGATGCGTGGGATATCTTGGTTATGAAAGAACACCTCTCAACTATCCATGATGGGATGAATAAGAAAGATAATGGAATAGAATAATCTAGTGACGATTGTCATTGCACATACACACACACACACAAAACAAAAAACAAAAAAATGTTTTTTATTATTATCAATAATACGTCAAATAGAAGAAGCAGTCAATGATATCAATGATCACGTGATACCTATCTCTTGTCCTCCATTTGAGTATAAATACAAGGAACATGGTCTTAGCTAGATCTAGGAAAAAAAGGGTCTGAGTCGAATTGAATTAATTTTAAATTCGTAAATATAGATGATGAGAAGTATTATTTTGAGGTTGTGTGGAAAAAAAGCTAAGATAGGTAAAGATAATAAGATAGTCTATGTTTTGTGGAGGAAATACTTAGAAATAAAAATTCAAAGCCATGGCCTAAATATGCTTAAGAAATATAGTGAAGAATACATCCATAGAGGACTTGGGTCTGAATATATGGGTTTTGAATTGACAAACACATTATCTGCCTCATGTTCAAAGAAAAAATAAATACACCCTGAAGAACTTGTGGTAACAGATTGAAATCCTACCATTTCTACCCTTAGTGATGCAGGCCCTATGCCTTAGGATAATATCGAGTGTTTTCCTTTATTACATTCAGGTTCTCTTGTTTTCCCTCTATATATTCTTAGGTGGGATATTTCTGGTCTCATTCAAGTTGGATATATGTTCATATCTCTACTAAGATAAATGTTTTTGGTTTCTTTGTAAATCTGCGAGTTAATGAATATATGAAATCATGGTTTGTCTAGTTTAATATAACACATTTTGATAATGTGGTTTTTTTCTCTCTTGTTCCCATGAGGTTATAAGGTTCTAAAGTATCATATTTCATAAGAAAGAGTTTGATCCTATTTTGTTTTTGTGGTATCTTTTTTTCTCATCTACCTGTGCTATTTTCTAATATTTATGAGTCATATCAATTCACATATTTTCTCAGATTTATGCTCATTTATTTTTAAACCAATTATGTTGAAGTCTTTGATACACTATTATTTTTACAGGTTCTTATTTTGAAATCCCTCAGTTGAGCATCGAAACAACATTGAAAATGGTAACAATGGGCATGATTTGTGCAAAAAATTGTCGATTTAGTATAAAATGTGTGGTCTTATATAGGTGTCCCTTATTCCGGTTGCTACCAATATGCTGATAAGATAGATGACATGATGAAGTCACATACCTTTTACTAATTCTTTCATAATCAATTTAAGAGAGAGGGTGAGAATGCTCAGAGTTTTTTAGTGAAAATTTTAAATTTTAAAAGTTTATATGTATACAAATAAAATCCAGATAATAAATAATGTTTTCTGGAAAGACATATTACATATCATAACAAAACAATAAAATTGTACTTCAATAATCATACATCGTGGAGCCAACGGGTGGCCAGATTAGTTTTCCCTCCTTATAAATGCACCTCTAACTTGTTGTGGTGTATGCTGATCTAAAAACATAGAGAAGACATTGTCTTAATATTTTTGATCTACTATTTATTCTCTTTAAAATCGAATGTCATTTGATGGTGCAGTTTTACTCTTTAATGCAAAAATTTTATGTATTAGAAAGGTAAATTTAGAAATGATTTCAGTTTTCATTTTGTGTTTTCAAGTTAGATATTGTTTTCAAGTTTTCAAATTTCTAATTTTATTGCAATGTGGCAGAATGATCGTGGCGCATGAACAACCTCAGGACATGTAAAAAAATAACAATTTCACTTTTAGATTAGTTTATTTATCTTTAACAATTTTTTTTTTATATATATTTCATGGTTCTTGTTATTTTATAATGTGGCAGGATGATCGCAGAAAGGGGCCAGCCAAAGAACATGTAAAACGCCAACATTGCTTTATCTTCAGGTATTTTAGTTGTTTACATAATTGAAATAATGTTAATTTTGTTCAAATATGCATATGCCTAGCCATGGTGGGTGCCATGATTCCCTCAACGAGGAATATTTGTATTCATCCCGAAGTCCATTTACTTTGCTGTGAAAAAAGATTCAAAATGCAAAGAAGGAACTTAAGCGTTTAATAGACATTGTGCCTCAGACACCTAAAATAGAACAAAGGATATTACAAGTTATGACCTAGCTTTAGAAATATGAGGTAATAACCAAAAATCAAAAGGATATTTTTACTGTTATGCATAAGATAAATTTTGATAGGTTGATTTATAACTTTTATATTAACTAAACTAACAATAAACTTATTTTGTATGCAGTGTTTTCTGCAACCTGTTGTCCCCGGTGTTGGTGGTAGTGGGACACAAAGGCAAGAGATTCTCGAGTAAACCCTGCATACACCTCATACGCCTCTAGGTAGCAGCCAAGAAGAATACCCCCAAGAAGACACACAACCAACTGCTAAACATGGTGGGAGTGATGAGGGTGATATGGATAACTTTATGATTGCATTTTCTAGAGCTACACGTTTCACCTCCATGGGGACCATTACAGGCACGTTTTTGCTGAACATTGAAGGTGTTCCCATAAATAAAGTACAACTCCTAGGTAAGTTTAATATTTTAACCATTTCATGTACTCTATATAAAACATATTTTATCATGATTATTATTTTTAAATTAATGATGATATATTTTTTATGTTTAGGAAGAAATAATTTCTATAGGGCCTTTGAGAGAAACGCGTTGGTAATTGTTGGGAAAATCATATGCATGAGGTGCAACTCCTAGAATTCCAACCTAAAAAGGAACTTTTAGTTATCTAGAAGGCCCTTTTGGGGTGGGAACATTTGATAAAACAATGGTCACCCAGGCAGTTGGCCAATATCTAAAATATACGCGGGTCACGTATAGGACTTACTTGATAAATAAATCTAGATACGAGCATCCTCTCATAATTCCAAAAGGGAGTGGAGAGCACTCATCATGGACAGAAAATAGAAAAATTCCAAGAGAGAATGAAAAATAGTAACTGAACCCGCAAGGTAAATTACAACTTTAATTGAATAGATTTAATTTTCTCTATGTCTAAAATAAGAGTGTGCTACATAATTGACTTCAATCTTTTGATGATAGGTTTCCTGACACCTCGAAGGCAACCAAAGATATGATTGAAAAAAAAGGCCAACACAAGCTAGGCCAAGGAGGCTATTTGAAATTAGCCGCAAGAATTGTAAATAGCTAAACATCTTATTAATTATATCGCCTTCCAAATTTTTTGTAATCCCATCGAATAAAATTAAAAATATAAAATCTTATGAAATGGAGAGTGAAAACGTTGGAAAAGAACCCACAAAGAAAGACAAAAAGATTTCTTTCTGTTCTAGCTATCAAGCTATATTTGAATGTTGTAAAAGCTTGAGACAGGTCCCAAGATCCAATATGCCTCATAAGGTAAAACATTAAACTTTCAATATGTTTGTTTTCATCCATAAATTTAATGTCTAAATTTTTTTTTGAAATCAAGTGAGAACCACTTTAAATGAGCCAAATAACCAAGTTGTATAGTAGTGCATTGAGAGCGAAATATTTCCAGAACATGGTCCTCATGTGCAACCTGATCATTCCAGTGGGGACCAGGCTAAGAATGCTGCTATCAGTGAGGCCTACGATGGTAATTAATTTCTACTTATACATTGAGGGTTGTGTCCTTATACCATTTTTTGTTTAAATGACAGAGAATGTTGTACTTGAGCATCCTACCACTGAAGAGGAACATAGGGAAACGGTTCTAATTGTGACAACTAGTGCACTAGGTTAATAATTTCATTGCAATTTTTTTTAGTAATATTACCAAAATACTTCAAGGATATTTAAAAATAAGAATTTAAACTTAATATTTTTTGTTTTTGTAGGCGATGCTCCGTCACTGCATGAGACCAAACATAGTGATTACCCAACGAGGTCAACTGAGCGAGAAAGACGCCAAACACAAGTATAGATTAATGATGTCGATGATGCAGTTAGGGGCTTTAGAAATAGGAATAAGAAAAATAAAATTTGATTATGTAAAATATTGTATTTTATAAGAAAGACGTTGAATGATGTACCATACCTAGAAACGTTTTTGTGTTATATAAAATCTCATCTATAATACTATTTTTATGCCATAAAATTTCAATGTTTTCTTGCATACCTTTTGTTGCATTGCTTTCTAATTAGTTATTAATTTTTGTTGTGCTCATATTAGTAAAAAATAAAATATAGATTTGGTATTGGGGATTTGAGAGTGATGTCTGGAGGGGGCATAAGATCTTCCACCTTCACATGGTTGGTCATGTTTAGTAGAGAATAATTTATTAGAGTGATTTAATCTTGGAGAAAACCTCCCTCGATCCCACGTAGCAGTAAAAAAGTCACTGTTTCCTTAGTTGCTACTCTTTCAGATCATGGGAGACTTGTTCCAAGTTCAGGGAACTCCAATAATTTTTTCTTGAAATAAAGATGAGATTATTCAGGTATGTTTTGACATTGTTAACATATGTTATAAAATTATCATAAGAATGCATCTTACAGTAAAAACTACTACAAATATTATTTGTATTTATTGTATATATAATTATGGATTTTAAATGACTTGGCAACACAGGTACAAATCCTATTGCATCATGAGCAATAAAAATTTCCAACCGAAGTTCATGACTTGATGTTTCATGTGAATAAATAACATATTTTTACAATCATAGTTTAATATTTTAGAGCGCGTAAGGTTTTAGCACGATGTTGGTGGTTTACATCATCTTTTGACTTGGAAGCATGCATTCTTCCTATTTTGACTATGTGCAGGAAGTTTCATGCTAGAATCATCTCCCCATCAAATGTTAGTCTTCCCATTTGAGTTTCAAGGGTAAAATTTATTTCTTTGGTGAAATTAATTTATCTGTATTTGTTATGTAAATAATTATCACATATGACATCATTTTGATTAATTTTCATGAGTTTTGGTTGTAATATTGTATGTTGGAATCGCAGCTACAAAAATTTAAATTGATTTATTCCTTTTAGAGTTTCACCAGGGCCCCATTACTTCAATCAGCAACTTAGAGGAACTTATAGGGACAAGATAGTATAAATACAACCCTTTGATGGTGAGCCACTGAGCAATATTGAAACTTGGCACTGAGTAATATCGAAACTTGGCTGGCCCTGTCATGTTACTTACTGCACCTCCATTATGACTAAATCACCATAATAGCACCTTCTCGCTTAACCTCAAATAGTTATTACTCTAGTTCTAGTGGCTCCATTAATTAAGGAATATTAATCAGGGTTACTTTGTTTATAAATAAATAAATAAAAGCACATATAATACATAATATTTAAATCTATATGGCAGGTAGGAGTTCCTGTCAAATTTATACCCTGGAATCATGGGATAGCAGAGAAAAATTCAATTAAGATACTACTCTTTTTAAGGCCTTTCCTGTTCTTTGTTTCCTGAAGAAGTAATGTAGGTATGTGCTTGTAAGTAAATGGCTACCATTAGTTTCTTGATCTTTATAACTAACACTTGTTTTGGTGAATAGTTTTTTATTTTTATTTTTATTAATTCACATGGGATGTTACAAGGATTTTAATATGAAATATCACTTGAGCCATATAGAATGACTACAAATTATCCCCCCTCTCTCTCTCTCTCTCTCTCTATATATATATATATATATATATATATATATATATATATATATTTATTTATAAAATATACTTGATACCATTATTGGTTGTGCTTTCTATTCAAACTTTTCATAACAAAGCCCTTCATATGATCAACCCTGTGATTTATAATTTCTTGGTTTGACAAACATAACAGAAGCATTCTCCCAAAATTAACTGCACAATATATGATCTTTATTTCCAAAAATTGATAAAATAAAATCAATTTTCTGCTTATACATACTACCGGGTTGACTTCTAGCAGAATATATATGATTTTGATACCAAAAGGGAAGAAAAAATATAGCATTTTGATTTAATACATAGAGATATTTTCCACCTAAGATTTATGGGCAACAAACCTCAAAAATCCTTCATAATCCTTTCCTAATCCTTTCATTCACTTGATGGCCAACTTGAAGAGAAGGTAATATATCATGTTCATATGCAATTATATGTTCCCTTGCATGTGTTGGATCTTACTATTTGGCTTGGACATCTTGATCATGGTAGAGTTGATATTTCCATCCGTGTGAAACAAAATATTCGTCTTCATGTTCTCCTTGTTGAATTTCTTCTCAATGATATGAGCCATAATCTCTATAAGGAACAATTCACCGCACAAGTATGGAATTGCTGAGACTACATAAATATATTAATACAAATAAAATAGACTAGTGTGGATGTAAATGAGAAAATAATTTTTGTTGATTATCCATCTACATTCCAACCAATTTATCTCCAATGGAATGTACTTGTAATAAATTAAGAAATTAGTGTGGGACATGAGTTTGAATTGAGAAACTATTTGAATTGAGCACGGAGGAAGTTTGAAGGTAGTGGGAAACTATTTGAAGTGATAAAAAATAAGTTATAAAATGGAATTGAAAAGAGTAAAAAAACTCTGCATAAATTATACCAACTTCAAAACATTTCTCCTACGTATGTATAATGTCATAAGAGGGATGCATGCTCTAAATTAAATTTATCAGATAACTGCTAGAAGGTTTCAATTGAATGGATTATTTTATGTTCAATTTTGGGAAGGCTAACATACAAACCAAACGAATTTCACTGCCCATCCATTTTTCACTTTTGAATAGGTTCTAAGAAAAATGTCATTTCTTCTTTATTCACTTATTTCTTCGTTTCCTCTTTTGTTCATGATCCAATATTTTTAGGAAGAAGGAGACCATTTTAATTGTTTCCCCATTATTTACCTAGTGACACTTGGTAAACTTGAAATGTGCTACCCTTACCTCTTCAATCTCTTGAAATATAATTTTTTTTACTTCCCCTATGATATTTATATTTTTCTGTGCTTTTCATATCTCTGTAAGAACTTTGTGTTCTCATCCCATTCATATAATTCCCTCTCTTCTACATTTTCAGTTGTCATGAAATCCTTGATACGACATGATTTATTCTACTTCGATAGAAGGTTTGGTGCTCATCTTTCATACAATATATAATAAAATTTTCCCTTATGAATGCAATCAAAATATTACACTTTTAGAGTATAAAACATTGAATTTAGAAAATTCATGGAAAATGATATTTAATCAAACATAAAAGAGGACATAGATAGGTTCAAAAGGCCCCACCATTCCCAACATCTTCTAGATGCTCACTATTTTGAGGATGATAGAATAAAGTACAACTTATTGCATCAATATGTTATCAGGTAGATTGCATGAAAAAGTTGTAGGTGAAGCATAGTGGCCTCTATGAATAGCGCAAAATTAGAATATAACAAATTTTATATTACATTTAAGAGTTAGGACCATCTGAAACATTAAACGGACAAAATTTCAATGGAGTAAAAATAAATATTTTCCAAATTCAAAATTAGGTTAATATTTCTATTGCAAAATAGCTCAAACATTAGTGTATGATCATTTTAAAGGTGATGGTGGTGTAGAAGGTGGTAAGGATGGTGTAATATTTACTAATATCATTAACATGGTTTTTGGATACATTGCTAATGCAACACGAGACATGTAATCTAAGTTTGGTAATTTCCTTTGCGCAGGCCAGTGTGTCGAGTATATAGAAATAAAGTTGTTTAATATTCATATACATAATATTGTCCTTTTAAATGCCATTTCTATTTAATTTTATCATTGTTCTGCAAGTTTTGAAGGTGCTTCTATTCAACTAAGTTCAGAGGTATGTTTATCATTTCAATTTATTTTGTCTAAAGGATCTTAACATTGAAATTTTGTAATGTGTAAGGAAGAATTTGTTGTAGGAAAATGCTACATAAACAATTTTTTTGACAATTTTTATATCCATTAATATTGAAGAAAGTCATTGTTGTTTAGGTTGCATCAGACAGGTAATATAAGTTTGGGTGATCTGAGTACATCTGCCTTTAATTTTTAGGAACACAAGGTTTCACATTGAATTTTGGATTTCCTATCGAATAGAGATAACTATTTTTGTTTAGATTTAATATTTTAGGTATGGTTTCAATTACGAAAGACTGGTTCCCTTTTTTTTTGTGATTTTATTAGAATATCATCACTCTAAAATATACCTTGTTAAAAAGTAGTGATATTAAAGAGAAAAATAGATTGTATGAATTATAAGTGGGAGGACATATGGATCAAATCCCACAAACTTAATTTAAATAAGTTCTCATATCTCCCTCCTTGGTCAGCTCCTCTTCACTAAAGCAGAGATCAACAAGGCAATTATGGATGACATATATTGGCTCATAGGTGCATATTCAGACCATTGGGGAGTTCTTCCCCTTAGAGTCTTGGGCTCAAGAGGGAATTATATTATGAACACTTCATGCAAATTGAAGATGGTCTCATTGTTTGTCCTGATCAGTGTTATTGGTACTGCTTCCTCCCCACCCGCTGAAACTACAGTCTGAGAAGGTGCATATTGGGAGTGTCCTTGGGTCAGATCCTTTTTAATAAAGAAAAGGAAATTAAATGAGAAGCTACAAGTGAGTGGATATTAATATGCCACAATATATACTTCATTAAACCCATGCAAAGGAAATACAACTTAGATGTTGATGGAAAGGTATGGGATAGAAACACATATCCTAGATGTTAGTTGTGTCACAACAATTAATTCAGATTTTACCTGTTGGTATGATGTTCTGGTGAAGTTCCCAGTTTCTAATGAAAATAAAAATTAATAGATCAACATAACATACACTACCAACATGTAAGCTAGCCAATGGATTCATCATATGCCTCATGCCACGAATTGGATTTTTCATACTAGACTAGCGGTAGTTAGGTTCTAAATTTCAACCTGATTATTTTAGACAACGTATGAGCAACAGTAGGTTGGGACTGAGAAAATAATCTAGTGAAATCATGGAATCATGGTATGGTGTCCTAAAATAGGAGACTGAGTTGGTGACATGCCAAGTTCTAAACCTTCCATATAGTTGGTTAGCTGGAGTGCAATTGCTTATCGCAACATCTTGTCATTCAAATACAAGGTAGAATTACCGGTACCAATAGGAGCCAATTGGCCAAGAATGATGTTTTCTGTTACAATGTTGAGAGGGTCTTCTTCACCAAATGTAGCAACATCCAAAAAGATCTCTACATTATCCTCAAATGAACATCTCATCATTATTGTGTCATTAAGATTTATACCATGTCGAGTAATAACCATCAAATGACCTCGATATGTCATTGTGTCACATAGAATGGCTAGATTCTTGTAGTTCACATATGACCCATCAAAAGATATCACAAGTTGAATCTCATCTAGAAGATCCTTCCTCACAGCCTCAATTCAAAGAACTTCAATAATGCCAATCAAGTGATTACTAGTTTTCCTAGTAGCATCCACATCTTCAAGGCACATCACGACTAACATATTGACACCTTCTATGTCTAAAATCCATTCTGTCTTAGTCCAGAATCCATAATTCTTGTCAAACTTTTTGATTTTTTGAGTCTTGATAAACACTATTGATATCTGTAATTCCCCTTAGAG
The DNA here is from genome assembly GCA_034641835.2 of Pinus albicaulis. Classification (NCBI taxonomy): domain Eukaryota; kingdom Viridiplantae; phylum Streptophyta; class Pinopsida; order Pinales; family Pinaceae; genus Pinus; species Pinus albicaulis. Next base: position 548,807,671 of record CM076581.1, on the reverse strand, counting down.
CCATTTATGTAAGCATGTTACTTTTAATTCTTTTCAAAAACGCATCATATTCAGAATTTTCGTTTTGTACCTCTCCTTTAAGACCTTCTTCATTCATAATACATAAATGTAGAATAATTTTTTTTTCATTATCATCATTAAAAATGTCTCAAATCATCATCAAACTCAAGGTTAATCTTTTCTGCAATGTATGCAATACTCATTTTTTTATCAACCATCATCTCTTTGTTCAATTCTATACGAAGCAACCATGGAGATATTTTTTTTGGTGCAATATCCTCATTTGGCATTTCATAATATGATTTGACAAATTAAGCATCCTCCTCAACAATAGTACTAATTGGATTTGGATCATACCACACTTCAGTAGCCTCTGTAACAGTTCTCAAGGTTGTTTACTCTAAAGCACACTGCACATTTTTGGCCCTTTCCTTTGTTGTGTTAACCTTAGGTTTCAGGTACATAGACAGTGATGGCATTTTAATATCCTTTGCCATATTTATGATTTCCCTCAGCCTGGGGACACTGAGAGTAACATTTTTTTCACTGATACCAATATAATGGAAAGTATTCAATGTCATCTAAGTAGCCAGTTCACCAATGGATTGTGTTGCAACACAACCAATCATTTAAACTGCAACAACTAAGGACTGTAGAAAATGAGATTCTATCTCACCAATTACCCATTCAAATGCTTCTCTTGTAAGGTGTTACTCCTTCAGCACATGATTACTAGAAAATGTACTTCGAAGTAGAATGTTGAAAAATAGAGTGGCATTCTTTTGTGCTTCAATACTCATGTGGTCATCACTGGGAACAACCTTAAGTATTTCTTGAAACGTATCAATTTCTTCTACAATATCCATGGATGCATATATGATGGTTTTATCATATAAATTTTTACTTTTTTTTTTTTTTTCTAGATGAGCCTCTTAATATTTATAGGTACAGGCAATGCGTTATCTACAGTGGTTACAATCTCCATACCTAGTTGCTGCCTATCTAACTCCAGTTTCCCTATGAATGGATGTTGTTTTTTTTAAGGTTCCTAGTTTATAACTGAAAGCAGCTAGCTCATCTCAGATCCTTGGAGTGATGACTCCATAGTATATGTTTCTGGAGGTGTTGTAGTGATTTTCTCCATTCTAGATGTGGATTATTGGTTGGCCTATTGCCTTTTCCACCAGTGCCCTAGTGAGTCAGTTCGCTTCAATATTTTTGTCCCCATGGATGTGAGGATGATATATGATCACATATGATGATGTATGTTGCTTACTTGATTTGAGGCAGTTATCCATGGATGCATATTTCTTACTTGCATTGAAGATGTTAACCATGGAATAATCATATATCTCTATTTATGTGATCCTAGTCTCCTGGGAAATTGATAGAAGTGTTCTAGCAATGAAAATTTCTACTTGATATTTATAACATTTCTTGGACCAAGCTTGAAGAATATATTTGAAGTGTCGTGGAGTTGTATCCAAGGGTCTGCTCTACTTGGGGTTATCCTTAGTTGCTCCATAGTATTTGCATTGGGTCATCATCATTTCTTGATGGGCATCTTGATGCCTTGGGATATTTTTCTCTTTTTGGAGTTGTCTCTAGTACAATGTTGTGGGTTAGCCAATGGTGAATTTTTAGTACATAAGTGTGTGATTTCAAATTTATCAAGCATGCACATGCCTGTAAAATTAAAGTATGGTATACATTTTGTCTAGTGGACATAATTAGAGTTTGGTTGGATTTTTCTTGATTACAAACAATGGTAAACAATCTGCATCAAGGTTACTTTCATTGATGAAACAAACAACATCAATGCCTTCCAAAAACAACTCAAAACAGAAGCAAACAAGTCTCCATTCTTATCAAGTCATGTTGGGGCACTAGGTAGCTAAATATAATCTATAAAAGAAAACACCTCCAACATTTTAGAATGAAGTATGAACAAAATGAACCATCACTTAGACTGCATTGTAAGCCAAGAAACCAAATTTATCAATGCAAGGATCTACAATCCTAGTTTTGTGTAGTCTACTCCATATAACATTATAAGCATACTGGCCATTTAGAAATGGAGTATGTTGAGATAAATTGAAGATTCCTTGATGTGATTTCATGATATGGAAATTAGTACAAAAAAAATGGGAATATCAAATACTGAAGGTCATCTCTGTAATGCCATATTTTAATTTCTTTCTTGATCTATTGATGGCAAGTTTTTGGGGTGCATCAATTCTTTTTTTTCTTTTAAATACTTTTTTCATAATTGGTATCATGAGGAATCCTCTAGAGCTACTCTACAGGTTGGTGGGTAGTAGGCTCCAGGATTATTATTATATCTTCTTTGTAAATGATAGGCACTCTTTTGTGGGCTAGATTCTTATGGGCACCTCATAGCCCTCTCACTTTGTCAAAACCAGAATTTTCATGGGTGAACTATATTTGAGCCTCCCTATTATTCAAAGGATCCATTTCATAGTCATACTTCTTTTTCCCTCTATCCCCAAATATTCCTTTTGAGAGTTTTCCACAATTATTCTTCATTTTTAATCAATATATTTTTTCCTCCCACTTTGTGTTCAGTTCCCTCCACCTTTCAAGATGAAATACTTGCTACAAATACAACTTTGGAAACCTATATCTAATGTGGTTTTTCTATTAGGAAATTAATTTTAGAAAATTCTTCCAAACCATTAAGGTTTTTGATGACTTTATATTTTTCCATGGAGCTTGAATCCTTAGCTACAAGGGAAATTGGGTGTGGGATGTCCTTTGAAAGGTTTTCTGCCAAACTATTTTCCTTTATTGATGACTTGTAGTATGGATAAGTATTATTTTTAAGAATAATTTTTTTTTTGGTCTACTTGCTTGATTTTCCTCTCATTTGAATTTATTTTGCAGTTAACTTATTTGATATCATATTCTTGCTATTTTTTTCTAGATAATCTATCCCAAGAAAATAGAAAATTTGTCAGGGACCTCTTGTTTTTTAGGATGGTACCTATGCTAAACCCTATTTTTTTTAGGGAATAATGCCATGTAAAATACATGACTTGAAAATATACTTGTTAATAGCACAAGATGTTACTTATAGGAATTATATCAGGTGGGGAAGATAACACTTCTCTCAACCACCAAAAATAGATCCAATTGATGCATGTCATGTTCTTGCTATGGTCAATTTTTTTTTTTACTTTTGTGCCTCTCATCCCACATTTATGAAATTTTATGGAAAAATATTATGCCCTTCAGAATTCAAAGATGCCTTAAAATTCTTCCATTATACCATAATTATTTATATACTTTTCTTTTTTCAACATATACTAGTTTTGTTTTTGTAAGTCAAAATTTTATACTTATGTCTAGTGATTACTCTTTGTTCATGGATTTTGAAAATCCTACTGGCCTTAATATTACCAAATTTATTAGCCAGTAGGAAATTTCTAAAAAATATCATGCATTTCCAAAAGGATTTAATCATCCAGAGAAAGAAAGGGACTAAGAACAACACCAACAAAATCAAAGTACATCCAAAATTCATTATGTATCTAATGAGGTTACTCGAACTGGATTTTCTTGATGCATACTAGGAGGCAGTAGGGTCTGAATTCATAGTGAACATGTCTCTACATATGGAGCATACAACCCTCCATATGGTCCATGTTTTCCTAAAGACACCATTGTCCCATTTGCAGGCATGCTAGTATGTCCTACATGTCTACCTACGTGTAGACATGTATGTTGGCTTACTCACAAGTTCAAGTCAACCCTCAATGTTCTCATATCTAATCAATATTTAATCATATTGGAGTTGGCCCTTGGTTTTCATATATATTGACCTAATATCTACCTATTAAAGTCATATTTTTTAAAGATATTGCTGCAATTCATAGGTTAGGTTTACTCCTTTGTTCCAACGACCCATGCACACATCTAAATATAGGTAAAACTTATCTACTCTCTTCATCACTAGGTATGTTGGACACTTTGATCTGCAACATCTATTTCAGGTTAGTCACATTCTATTTTCCTTATTTCAAACTTTGTTTCTCAACCAAACAACTTCCTTCAACATATTTCAGCAAAAAAAAGCGAAAACTATAACAACATTATTGGCCATTTTTGTTTCATCTTGACTTCAACGACTTAAAGCCATGGAAATGAAGAAATTATTTTGGTGCAGAATATACACAATATAATAGTAGATGAGTTTTATCTCTGAATTTAGGATGAATGATAATTGAGGATATTGAATGAGCATTCATAGCTTCGTGAAATGATTTCAATGGAACCTTTTCATCCCACATATATACCATGTGTTGTTTAGCAATAGAAATGAAAAAAACCTGGGCAAGAGTTTTAGTGCTATAAAATTATACGACTACATCTTGTCACAGTGGCAGTTATATATTTAATGTCAATTTCAGAATATTGACTAACAACGCATTTTTTGGAATTATTTAAGCGTGTCATATATTTGATTTTCTTGTAGTATTGGATCTATCTCCATTCCTTGTATATTTTGATGATAGTATTTCATTTTTAGAAGCTGAAGTGCCTCATTTAACTGTTTAAACCATACAATTTTACCATCAGATGAATGAGTCTCCAACAAAGGCCACGCTATAGACTCAAACACAACAATATCACTAAAAACACAAGTGTGTGATTTCAAATTTATCAAGCATGCACAGGTCTGTAAAATTAAGGTATGGTAGACATTTTTTATGGTGGAAAGAATTAGAGTTTGGTTGGATTTTTATTGATTCCAAACAATGGTAAACAACTTGCATCAATGTTTCTTTCATTTATGAAACAACCAACATCAATGCCTTCCAAAAACAACTCAAACTAGAAGAAAACAAGTCTCCATTCTTATCAAGTCATGTTGGGGCACTAGGTAGCTAAACATAATCTATAAAAGAAAAAAGCTCCAACATTTCAGAATGAAGTATGAAAAAATGAGCCTTTATCGAGCCTGAGATTTGAAATACACTTCCCAATAAAAGATAACACATTGTAAATACACACAGAAGTTTTGAGTTTTGTCTTTTGTAGCTCTTCTTCACATCATCATAAAATTTCTCCTTTATTTTAAAATAATTAATCTGTCCCTTAATATTATTTCTAAAGTGTAAAGACAAATATTTTTGCATAATTATATCTTGACATGCTTAAAGTTACAAGTTCACGATCCTTTATTTGCCAATTTTTAGCTTCCAATCTATTAAAAAATCCTCTCATGCAATAAAATCATTCTCTTGGGTTGTAGATATTTTTATATTATTCCAAAATATCATGGAGCTTTTGATTCTTACACCAATTTTAGGCATGAAATTCACAATCATGATTCTTGTATGATTCATGACAAATAATCTAGCGGTCTTGAGCCCTATTCATATTAAAATTCATTTTACAAAAGAAAGCATCTTGATCTCATTTATGCCTAGTCAATTCCTATCATACTTTTAGAGTAATCATAATGTTACTCTTGTAGTCTCCCTGATCAAATTTCCATTCCCAGTCTGACCTAGGATCCCTTAGGTGCTTTAGATTGAATGATCTTACTAGAGTTCTAATATGTGTGAGGACTTTAATGACATGGTCACTCAACTGTCTTTTGGGTTCTGGCCTTGTGGTAATTTCGAACACTTATTGTGATGATAACCAAAGTTTAAAAGATGATAGGTATCCTCAGGTGTTAATGCAGTTACAAATATTAAGTGATTTGACATAAAAGATACCATTGTGGTGTCTAAGCCAAAGATAGTAATGTTCTGTAATGATCTGTAACGATGATATACATGTGGAGGTGGAGCTCGCCCCTGAACAATGGGTCATTTAACTATGAAAAAAAATTTCATGACTCCTTCCATTCAACAATAACAAACACATGTATGTCTTAGGATTAGCCTTCAATTAGAGGCCAATTTTTTTGCAATGGGAAATTGCTTTTATTTAGAGTTGTGCCATCTTCATATTCATTATAGTTGAAATTTTTGGTGTAATATTCACATTTGGCCTCAGCCAATATTATTTGTATATTTTGCACTATATTTTTAGTTTTGGTTAAGGCTAATGTAGTCAGATCAATGTAGGTCCATAACCAAATTCTTACCAAAGCTACCTTTGTAGGGGCAGAAGTAAGCCTGAGATGACCATCCACTTTAGGAAGGGGCTAAAATTTTTCTTCTGGCATGATGAGAATAGTTGATAAATGAGAAATGAAGATTGGAATTTAATATAATTGCTCCATAAATTAATATGTTTTTCAATATGTGTCTATATTAGGAGCAGATGGTAGGCAAATTGTGGCTCCTACTAAATCAGAAGTAACTAGTTATGAAAAGTATGAATTTTGGGTTTATTATAGTTAGTTTAAATATTGGTGATCACCAGTAACATTTTGGAACTCCTTTTATACGAACCTTCATCTAGATTGATAAAGTAAATAATTTTTCTCTGGTAGATTTATTATCTTTTCTAGATGCATATCATGGAATTTTATGGAGGTAATTAGTTTATTAATATATGCCACATACAAAACTTATGGTTAGTTGATCCCTATTAAGGAACTTTGTGAACGTGTTTCCAATTATGTGCATTTTTGCACACTATATTGGTGGTTAAGGTCAGAATTCTGAGTCTATCAATAAAGAGCTATGCAGTTTCATTTAACTTTATCTTCATTATTTTGAGAGAGTATCAGGAGAAATCTGTTGTATGGCTGAATTTGGAATTGTGAACTGAGATTTAGGCTTTGTTTTTATATTGAGCATGATAGTTATCTGTAAGCGTGTCAGCCTTTTGGATCTGGAGTTATCCTTGAAGGTTATGACAGAGATGGGCCCCAACTATATATTATTGAGCCATCGGTATTAGCGTATGTAATTCTATTTGGTTCCATCTATTTTCTCCTTGTAATATGTTTGTTTCTAGTTATTTTTTCCTTGCAAACTGTTTGGTTTACTTTCTTCTTTCCTTATTCCAGTTCAATGTTTTTTTGGCATGTATGAATGTCATATATTAACATTCAAGCTAATCTTACAACAATGTAATATTATTATGAAACTATTATGTCATATCTTTCACACTTGAGTTGGGAGGGCCTTTGTCTTATTCTGGATGGATTTCATTGATCTTAGTAGTTAAAATTAAATGAAGCAATGGAAGCATTGATACCTTCATAATTGTGACTCAGATTAGGGCACATTTCTATTTGAAATGGGATTGGATTTGTTGCTTCCACTTATATATTGTAAATAGATCTATTCCTAACCTCCTTTTTGCAGTTTGTTAGTTGTTTTCCATGACTTGCAATAAAAAAACTTAACAAACACCAATGTCTCATACAATCTTGGCACGTACCTTTTTTTATTTTCTGGTAAATTATATTAGTCAAATTGCAATACAAGTTTTACAAAATAATCTTAATGCCTATTTGAATTTTGGATACAATTTAGCTTCTGGAACTGATAATAATTTTTATTTACCTTTAAAATTATGAAACATTCCACTATTCGAGTATGATTACCAATTGTGTAAGATATATAAAAATATTCTTACTTTTGATTGACTTAACAGTTGGCTAAATGATGCACAGAGAGAGGAAAGACCAACAAGTCTCTTTCTTTACTTGTCCACTTTATGCACCTTCTCTACACTCAATCTTAAATTGGAGAGGATCTCATCCAACTTCTCTAACAGATTGGACTTGAAATTTACTCTGCCTCTTATGTGCTCCACATCCTTTCTTACTTGGTTTCATTCCCTCCAAAGTTCATGAAATTAGATTTGGTATGTAGCTACATTGAAGCAATTATAGTTGAAAAAGCAATTTCGTGGGATTGTATAATGTTATTAACGTTAAATTTCTTGAAACTCTACAACTACTTAGATAAATTATTGAAAACAAGGCAGTTGAAAACTGAAACCAAATTTACTTTCACCAAGATACAAAGTTTCTTAACAATTATTAAGCAACAAAAAAAATCTAGATATAAAAACACATGTACACAAATTTACACACTTCTTTACCCAGTAATCCCAAATGGGAAAACTAGCTTTATTTGTTGTAGTATTTTGTTGATATTTCTTGAGCAATTGGATCTATTACAATTCACTGCCTTCTGCAACTAGAGATCTGTTTCTGAGAATGCACTTGTTCTCCTATTGAATAGCCTTGACATTCTCTTGTAATCCCTGATTCCTAATCCTATTTCCTTTTGCATTAGTCACCCTTATTTCCTTTCACAAATCCTCCTATTTTCTAGCATAATTCCCCTATTTCATTGTGCATAGTTTAAATGAACATGCCCTTGATATTATAAAAAAGGTACCAAATTCTTACTGGAGATACCTCCGTAGGGGCAGAAGTAAGCCTAAGATGATCATCCACTTTAGGAAGGAACTCAAATTTATCTTCTGGCATGCTGCTAATAGTTTTTTAAATGAGAAACGTAGAATGAATACCTCCCAAGCAAGCTAGGCTAGGACGCAAGACAACTGAGATAGTTGTCTTCCATCCTAGCTCGCTTGGGAGGTCATACATATTCCTTTTTCCTTTATAAACTACTACTATAATTCCATAAGTGAAATGTGAGTTCCTTCTTAATGAGGATGATCATCTTAGGGTTACTTCTCCCCCCCCCAAAAAATTATACGAGGGAGCGTCGTAATTTCGACTGATGTTTTCATCGTAAATACGACTAACTGACCCAAACTTCGGAAGTTCACCTAAGTGACCGAAAAATCCATCGCTCTTGTGACACTACCCAAAAAGCATCGGAATATCGACACTACCTAAAAGGCGTCTGAACAGCGACATCGTCAGAATAGCAAGCCTACCAAAAAAGTGTCGCTCTGGTGACATTATCTAAAAAGCGTCGGAATAGAAACACTACCCAAAAAGCATTTGAATAATAAAAAGGCATAAGAATAGTGACACTATCCAAAAAGTGTCAGAATAGCGACACTACCAAAAAAAGTTCTCTCTTGCGTCACTATCCAAAAAGCGTAGGAATAGAGACACTACCCAAAAAGTGTTGGAATAACAACAATAAACAGTGTGATTTTAATATTGACTAAATTAGGACATGTGTTGTGTCTAGCGTCACTCTATCGACAGTTATTATAAATGCAATAATTGCGACGGGACAAGAAAAGACATATTTCCCAACCTCAAAGTGTCACTCTTGGGACACCTATGTCTCGCAAGAGTGATATTTTGGCTGTCGAAAATTGGGCCAAGTGTGCTAGTGCCAGTTCTAGCTTATTTAGTGTATCATCATCCAATATCCCATACTAGGGGTTCATTGGACTGATTTCATCTTATCATGAGTTAATTTCAGGCACAAGTACTCTATCATGCTATGCGAGGATGAGGAAGAAGGATATGGAGAAGGAGACCATGCTAGAAGACACCTCTATATATGCAAGGACAAGAGTATCAATCAATGGAAGGAAAGAGACATTAGATTGTGAAAAAAACTTGAGAACAAGATAACACTAAATACTTCTCATCTTTAAGCCATATGGAGGTGGAAAAAGAGATCATGTTCTATCTTCAAGAAGACAAAAAACGAGTAGTGACAAATAATGGCTTCACATTTCCATGTCATCATGCAGTCCATGTCATGCATGTCATGCTATGTCATGTCATGAGTCATCATGTGCCACATTATTTGTGGATTATGTAAATTCTTACTTGAAAATTTATTGTAAAGTGGATGTCCAAAGGACATATATAGAATGTAAAGAGTCGTGTAAGAGTTTAAAATTCATAAGGAAGTCAAACAATCACGAAGATAGTCCAAGAGTGACAAGGGTTGTGAAGGATCACCCAAATTCTTATATATCCACCCTCATTGTACATGAAAAGGAATTTTCACCTTGGCTTCTCTCATAAGACATCATAGAGACAAAGTTAGTTCTTTTGGGGAGCAAGTAGTGGATCTAACGCTCCACTATTGGAGCTGGTGGTGCTCATTGTAACAATGTATCTTGGGACTTTTACTTAACTTTTGAATCTTGATTCCCAACGTGTTATTCATGCACGTACTATGAATATTTGTGATAATATTTTTTAATTATTTTTTATTCATGTTTTCTTCCATGAGTACTAAATTAGTTGAACTATTTCTACTATTTTTGTCCTTCTCATATTGAGAATGCAATATAATGGTTGTAACAATCATCATATCTTTGTGGACTATTCTGCTAGATGTTAGACGAATCATTCTTTCTTGTGTGTGTATTTTATAGGGTGGTACTATTACCTCTCTCTTAGAAGCTCACTTTATTTTCCATTAGTAGTATAAGAACCTTGATACACCTCCAACCTAACAATCACTTGGCACACTTACTTGCTTTTTCAGAGGAACATAAGAGATTATATCTCTAGTTGAAAACTAAATCCAAGGCATATCTTTAAGAAGATGATACTCGAGACATATTTCGGATGGTGTTCCTACTTCAAATAGTGTGAGGTCTAAGTGGGACCTCATATCAGGGAGACCCCCTTGAATGTTGGCAGGTACAACAATCTCAACATATGTAGCGCTAGGAGGGAAAATAGTTTTTTGTGGTTGATAACTCTACACACCCATATCATATTTCTTCCCGAAAAGGAAAAAACATTCCAAGAACCTATCTAACTAATATTCCTAAGGTAGGTGGATCTTGTCAACCTAGCCAAAAACTAGCTTGCGAAGTTACCTATGAGCACATCTGGTCAATTCGACCTATAACCCATCAGTTTGTGAAAGCTATTGGATTAATTCATGGATAAAAAAATATTCCTCATTTTTTGAAGTGAAAAGAAACAAGTTATCTCGAGATGGTATTTTCTACAGTGGAATATCTAGTTTTTTCTACTGTTGAATAGTTAGTAGAATCTACACATGACATAAAACATACAGATCAACTTCCACCTTTCAATGAAGGGTTCGAGGATAATGTTGTGATTCTGGACGACATTTTCCATGGGATAGGGAGTCGCACGAAAAATTCCTTGGATTCTAAAAAATAGGAGGAGCACAAAGATGATAATATGGTAGACCAAGGTTCATATTAGATGACTCAGGGCCCACTCACGCTTCTAAGTATTTTACATAATATGGAAAGACGCCCGAATAAATTTGTTAATGAAATATGACCCTGACAAGTCGATTAAAGCAGATGACCGTTTGGATAAATTTTTCTTACACCTATATATGCTTGAGGTAAATTATGAAAATGTTGCAGGTAGACTCTTTCCTTCTACCTTAGATGTTAGAGTAGTTGTTTGGTACCATAGTCTTCTTTCAAATTCAATACAAAATTAAAAGGGGTATCAAAGATTGTTCCTTGAAAATTTTGTTGATTATAAAACCCCAACCATGTTATTAAAGTAGTCAGGGATTCTAAAGATAGGGGAGAAAGATAAAGTTAAGGATTTTAATCAGAGGTTCAAACAGATATTGAAAAAATTTTCCATATATATGAAGCCTCATGACTCCATCACGATTTACTATTCTCCCTTGATGAGAAACATTTCAAAATTTGTGACGAGAGTTGCGAAAAGATTATTTAGTGCAAAATTTTGAAAAATCCATTATTGTTTAAAAGGACTTGCATGTGATTAGAGTCATTGTCGATGATGAATCATCTAAAGACTCTATGGAGGCTTAAAAAATCTCTCAGACCTCTTCAAACAAGGCCAAGAATAAATAAGCTACAAATTTTGAAAGCTTAACAAGGACCATCAAGTCTCTATCCAATGAGTTGGTAGAGTTGAAATAAAGGATAGGCGAGACCAATTTCAACAACAAGCCCACCAAGTTAAACTTCCTAAGAAGGAATAATAATAATAACAATGGTAATGAGAAAGCTAAATCTGAAAAAACCTCGAATTTTGTGTTGAATGCAAAAAAAATGGGCATGGATTGATACTATTCTTTTCATCAAGAATATCATTCAGAAAAAACATGCCAGCAATAGAACTACAACATGAATGCTCTGGTTGTGCACATTATTGACAATGTACTTTCATATGAGAAGACTTAGCCGACAGAATAGAAGGAAGAATCCATTGTGGCTGAAGAGACTTAAGGTATTGGACACACAGTAAATACGTTCCGTTTCATATTCACCTTTGAAAAGAAATATGTTGAAGAACCACCACTAAATGATGCCCCATATGAGAAGAAAAATAGTCTATATAAGTTGAGATGTGAAGGTAGTGTTTCTAAACACGAGTTGACGAGGAAAATTTTTAAGGAATACTATTTGACGAAAATCATGTCGTTCATCAACTCGGATTAGAACACTCAGGATAAGTCTAGAAACAAGGCAACAACAAAGAAAAATTCTGCAAAAAGTAAAAAAATTTCTAAAATTTCGTAAGTATCAAACAAATCCACTACTCCATACACCTTTTTAATGTCTGTTGCACTATATTAAAAAATAACGAAAGATATGAAGAAAGATCGCGCAAAAAATTCAATATTCAAGCTTACAAGGATAGCAAGCCAGTGGGAACTACTTGTTTGAGACTTTTCCCAACCTTCATAAGGTGATGATGCTGCTCTTTATTTGTAGAAGGTGTATGGTAAGTTTTTTGGTCCCCTGGAATCAGTTTTTAATGTTTTAACATTAAAATCCAATGTTCTCTACCCTTTGTTTTTATTTAATTTTGAAATTTTCAATTACAATGTTCACAACTATTGAGTCGATTTTATTGCATCCATGAACATAATGCCATTGTTTGTCACCAAGAATATTAATTCCAAAGGGGATAAAACCGATGTACATATTATTCAGCTGGACACGTCTTTTGTCCAAGGTATTGATGAAATAAAAAATGTTATTATTTTGTTATCATTCGATCACCGAGTTCACCAGGGCATAAACATGGTGATTGTGGACATCCCCAAAGCCTACGATGTATTATTAAATAGAGAATCATCCAAGAAAATAGAACGGTATTTTTATACTCATTGTTCACATTTGTGGCTTCCTTAGAAGGGTAGGAATAACCAAATATGGGTAGAATCAAAACTTTAGATGAAACACATTATGACACCCTTCTAAATGAAAAATGAGAATGTTGCTTTTATAGGCTTAGTTTTTGAAAATTGCTTTTTGGAAATTGACCTTGGATGCTACCTTGCTCAACCTTCCCTAGTCCCACCAGATACATAGTTGGAACTCCTTTGTAGTCGAACTAGTGGAAATGACCTATGTATAGTAGATATTAGTAGTACTGCTGTAGGATATAGCTATCGTATTTTTTATTTTTTGGTTTTATATTTTGATGTTTCAAAGACACAAGAGGAATTTGGAGTTGGTTTTGTTATAATAGACTCGTAATAAATAAAACACTCGATTTCTTACCTCTTTTAATTCAAGTGCACCAAAAACACCATAGAATACAAAGCACTCATCTTGGGCCTTCATAAAATGATTGACCTCAAAATTGGGGTTCTTAAGGCAATACGTAACTATGATATTGTTGTGCAATAGGTACACAATACTATAAATTGTGCATCATCTATTCTCAAAAGTTATGAATGAGAGTTATGTCATTTAATTTTTAAATTCAAAAATTTCGATATTTTTTTTGTTCCTAGAATACACAATGTAGTTACAGATGCATTAGAAAATGTTTTTGCTAGGTTGTCACCACCTAGGGACAAATTTTCTTTTAAACTTATTTAAAAGCCAGTTGTCCTTGATAATACCACTAATTTGTGTGTTTTCAATGATGACCACCATACACTACATTTCATGGTGAACAATGATCTATTAAATGATGCAAGCATTGAAGAAGACAAGCATGACAAAGCATTGCAAGATGTAGCTCCAGAGAAAAAAGAGAACGCATGCCTAAGGGTGTGGTGTCACTAGAAAATATGTATGACTTGCATAATAAGTTTCAAGGAGTGATGAAAGTAAAAAATAATAGCTCAACTCTATCGCATGAACATATCAATCTTGACATAGAAAATGATTTAAATTTTGTCAATATCGGTACTTATTGCATACCTCAAGAGTGAAAATCCTTTATCTTCCTCTTCAAATAGTACTGAGATGTTTTTGCAGGTATGTATGATGAAATCAAAACTTATGAAACATAAATAATCCAACATGTCATTCCGATTAAATAAGTGGCCAAGCCATTCCAACAAAAGTTTCAGAAGGTTCATCCTAAACTTGAGCCTCCGATTCAGAAAAAAGGTAAAGGAAGTTGTTGGATATTTAGATCATATATAAAGCATGACATTCAATTCCGGTTTCCAATTTGGCCCCTATAAGGAAAATGTCTAGGGATATACGCATATCCATGGATTTTTTAAGCCTCAATTTCATCTCAGACAAAGTTAATTACTCGGTGTTGTCAATGGAATATATATTACAGACAATATGATGGTCATAAATGTTTTCTTTTCTTGATTTATTTTCAAGTTACAACCAAGTTCTAGTCTTTGAACCTAACAGACTAAAAAAAACATTTCAAATGAATTCAAGCACATTTGGTTTCATAAGAATGCCATTTTGGCTAGTTAATTCCATTGCAATATTCCAACGTGTGACGAAAATAACATCTCATGGACTGATTAGTTAGACCATAGTTGTCACAGTGTTTTCAAAAAAGATATCCAAGCACATGGAGCATCTAAAGATAATTTTCGAGCAATGTCGAAAATACGAGATATCACTTAATACCAAGAAGATAATTTTTGTAGTGTATGAGGGAAATATCTTGGACCACATCATAGAAAAATGTGGGATTAAATTGGACCATCAAAGGGTCAAGGCTATCACTCTAATTCCTTCGCTAGTGAACAAGAAATCCATGTTATCCTTCTTAGGGAAGATAAATTTCATCCCTAAGTTCATCTATGATTATTCCCAAATAGTAAAACCCATGTAGGAGACAGTAAATAACGATGCAACATACAAGTGGGATAAAAGGGAAAAATGTGTTTTTTCCAATATAAATCAAGAGATCATAGAAGTACCAACCCTATACAACCCACACTTCAATAATGATTTCCTTCTATACACCTTTGCTTATCATGATTCTCTTTCCATTGTGATTACACATAAATATGATCAGAAAAATGGGTGGCTTATATATTTAATGAGTGATAGTCTGTAAGGAACTTAACTTAATTACCCTACCATTGATAAACATGCCTATGTAGTTTACAAGGTGGTGAAGGAATTTTGACCCTATATTTTGAAGAAGCATTATATTATCATTGTCCCACGTGCAATAGTAGGATCAATATTTTGCAACAAGAGTTGGTTGAAAGAAGAGCGAACTGGATGACTGGTTTCCAGGATTATGATCTTGAATTCAAACAAGTTCAAAATATCAAGGGTTGCGGTCTACGATAACGTGTAGAATAAGTAGTAAATACACAAGAACATGATTCATATGGATGGTAGTAGGAGATGAAGATGTATAATTTTGAGAGAGACCCCCCCACTAACACTCCAACATCTTGGTACGTAGATGTATGACAGTATCTGGAACACAATACTCTCCCCTCTAATTTATCTGCACTCCAAAAGAAGGTGGTGATATTGAAGTCTTTATCTAACCAGTTGGTACATGGGGTGATTTTCATAAAGCACTATAACAAATTCCTACTCAGATTATTAGAAGAGCCATACTCAAAAATGGTTTTTTGTGACTATCACAATGGACCAATTGAAGGAAACTTTGCGGGTGACACTACAATGCAAAAAGTCATGCCGGTCAGTTTTTATTGGCCGACACTTTTCAAGGATGCTCACGCTTATGCCCTAAGGTTTCTAGTCTATAAAAAATGTGATGGCCACGAAAGAAGTCATTCGTCTCGTTGCAACCCATCATTGTGGAGGAAACATTCCAACAATGGGGTTTGGATGTTATCAGTGAGATCTTTCTACACTCATCGAAGAAGCACCATTATATTTTTACTTCCACATATTACTTCATGCGTTGGAAAAAATTGGTTCCAATAAAGTCAGTTATTGACTAGGAAGTCAACAACTTCCTCAAATAGAGTATCATTACGAGGTTTGGTGTTCTAAATTCACTTTCTTTTGACATTGGAACACATTTTTCATCATTGAGGTTAAATTATTTTTCATTAGAAAATGGTATTGTATTGAAAAATTCATCCAATTATTATATGCAGGGAAATGGTCTAGCTGAGTCAACCAATAAAAATATCATCCAGATAATAAAAAATATTGTCTTATCTGAAAAAAGGAATTGGCATGCTACTCTAATGAAGGCCCTATGGGATAACCGAGTCATTCCTAAAAATTCTTTGACTATGTCTCCTTACTTCCTGGTATATGGAAAAGAAGTCCTCTTACCACCAAAAATCTATTTTCTTGCCCTTCAACTTTCACAATGATCTTAGGGTAAGCCATGCTTATTGGTTTAGAGTAGGATAAAAACCCTTCTCAAAGTAGAATAAGAAAGAAAGAAAGCTAAATAATTTTCTCTCTCCATTAGAGTTGTATCAATAGATGGTTTGACAAGAAGCCTGTAGGGGAAAATGAATTCAGTGTGGGTGACATGGTCTTGAAATGGAACAAAACAAACAAAGTCAAAGGTAAGCATACCAAGTTCCAATCATTGTGGATAAGATTGTATACCATGCATGAGAAGCTTGGCCATAACACATATCATATTCAATATTTAGACGAGAATATTGAATCTCTTTGTGTTAATGGCCAAGATTTAAAGAAATATTTTCAATGATCATCTAGGGTTGTGTCGTAAATTATGTACATAGTTTGTTATTTTAGTCTTTGTTTTGTTTAGTCTTATGTTGTTGTTTTCTTCTGTTTTTGTAAATAAGTGTCGTGTGTAAATGTGTTTTCTGGCTTCAATGCATGTGGCTAAATTGAAAAGAGTCTTGTGAACCCACAACATTTGGTTAACCTTCAACCCTTATTCTTCATCTTCGTTACATATTTTGGTCAATGATGTTATGATGGAAAATAAAATCCTTGTGTAAGGAAAGCCTTGTGTTGGACCATGATATATGTGTCATTCCTGGAAACCTCGTCGCTATATTAAATTCTTTATGTTTCAGTGTTTTCCACGCTTGTTAGTCAAGTAGATAAGGACAAGGGGTAAATATAAATGAGAAAACCAAAATGAGAGGTATTATGTATGCTTCTCTGAAGGAAAAAACTCTTCTACTCTCAATAAGTATGGATCCCCCTTCCTCCCATGAAATAAATAAGTTCCTATGCATAGTCATATATATAAAATACATAAATAAAGGGTGAAAGAGGAGAAAGGCTTCATGCGTAGGGAGGTGAAGCAGTTTGGAAGGAAACCAAGGTGATATATATGATGAACTTATACTCCTGAAGAACTATACCTTGCACAAAAGAATCAACCAAGGAAGAGAAGTTAGGATGATACCACTAGTTTATCACCAAGTGTTGTCATTGCTACAAAAACCTACAAATTTTTTTCCTACATCCAAATTTCGGATCCTACTTTCACTTTTCATGCTATCAACACAAATATTTAGAATTAACACCTATGTTTTCTTTAACTGATATTGTCCCGTTTGCAATAAAATAAAAATGTAATATTTTAACATGTTAAGTGTCGCACATTTTACACAAGCTATTTTTTGTGTTTTTAAAGGGGAGATTGTTGTGGAGATGAGTTGATCTTACCATTTAAACATGTATTGCACTGATTTCCAAAGATTCAAGAATTTTCACCCATGTGTCATCACGAAAGTCACAAAGTGTATCTTTGGTGTCGCACTTGGTGTTGGCCATTGCAAAGTTGTTGCATTGAGGAAAGTATGTTATTCATGTGTTCTGAGTGTTCCATGTTGTATCATCAAGTGATATGATTGTGTGATCATTCTCAGAGTATTGTTTTGATCCTCTTCATTTCAAACATCCAATGCTTAGTCAAAACTAGGAAAACTCCCCAACTCGGTCACTCAACCTCATCCAATGATCCTAAATTGCGCATTGTGCAGTATCAATCCTTTAGCATCAACCTTGTCTCTTGGAACTATGAAATGCACAATATCTGCCTCCTATAACTACACACTATGCAATCTCAGTGCTCATGCCCAACTCTTGAGCTGTAGAACTAAAAAATCTCTCCCTCCAACCAAGCCTAAACTACACACTATGCAATATCAATCCTCAAGCCTCACCCTTGGGCTCTTAAACTATGTAATTTCATAATCACCTAGCCTCCATGTCCTTCCAACACTTCGAATTGGGAAAACTCAGTGCTCAAGCCCTCGGGTTGGATTCTTAAATCTGTAAACTCTGCAATTGTTAAGACTGGTCCAAACTGAATTCCACATGGTGCAATCTCAAGGCTTAGTCTTGACCCTTGATTTCCTGAGCTACGCAATTTTGTAGTACTTGAGCCTCTCTCTTAGACTACCACCCAGTTCTATTTGAGTGAGTGGATCATCATGAAACATCATAGACTAGGGGTATACCAGACTGATGTCGTCTTGACATGAGTGAATTGGAGGCACGAGTACTCTATCATATTATGACAGGATGATAAAGAAGGAGATGGAGAAGAATAACATGCTAAAAGTCACCTCCGTAGCTGCAAGGAAAAGAGGATTAATCAAAGGAACCAAAGGGACATAAGATTGTGACAACAACTTGAGAGAAAGATAATGATGAAGACTCCTCATCTCTATGGCATATGGAGGTGGAAAAAGAGATCATTTTTTATCTTCTAGAAGACAAAAAGCAAGCAACAACAAAGAATGGCTTGAAATTTCCATGTCACCATGTATTCCATGTCATCAGTGTCATGTTCCATGTCATATCATGATTAATCATGTGGCCCATCATTTGTGGATTATGTAAATTTTTATTTGAAAACGTATTGTAAAGTGGAACTCTAAAGGACATGTACATGATGTAACGAGTCATGTAAGAGTTGAAAAGTCATAGGGAAGTCAAAAAGTCATGAGGGTAGTCCAAAAGTCACATAAGAGGTGAAGGATCAACCCATTTGTTATATATAGACCCTCATTATACAAACAAAGGAATTTTAACCTTGGCTTCTCCCATAAGGCATCAACGAGACATAGTTAGTTCTTTTGGGGAGAAAGTACTGGCTGTAATGCTTACTATTGGAGATAGTGATGTTCGTTGTGTTCATGTATCTTGGGAGTTTTACTTAATATTTGAAGCATGAATGCCAACATGTTCTTAATGCATGGATTATGAATATTTCTAATATTGTTCTATAAATGTTTATGATTCATGTTTTCTTCCACCAGACTTACTAAAGTCGCTAAACTATTTTGGTTATTTTAGTGCTTATCATATTGAGAATGTGATGTAATTTTTGTACTGGTCCTTGCGTATTTGTGGATTATTCCACTAAATGTTAGAAGAATCATTCCTAGTTGTGTGCATCTCTTCTCGGGTGGTATTATTACCTCTCTCTTAGAGGCTCACTTTCTTTTCCCTCCACAATAGATTTACCTTGATACACCTGCAACCAAATACTCACCAGACACACTTGATTACTTTTTCAAAGGCACATAATTGATTCTATCTTTCTAATAACTAAAGCCAAGAACATAGTTACCGATCAAATAGGAACTATTACCTCAAAACAGGAACTCCAACCCAAAAATTCTCAAAAAACATCAAAAAACACCCCAAAAAATAAAAGTATGTACTCCATAATGCTTTTTCTTTCTGCGGGTCAAATTTCAACATTTTTTAAAATTATGCTAAAAATGAGATTGTTTCTGGAAAAAAGGATTGAAAAAATACCCTCGAAAAAAAAACTAGTTGATGATGGAATAACAAAAAAAAATTATGTCACAATTTTGACACATTTTAACAATGGAATTAAAGAAACGTATTAGGACATTGGAAAATCGTAAAATTATAAAAATTTTGATACATGATGTTAAAGATAAAAATATCATGTATGAAGACCTTATCATTTCCAACAATTTTTATCCATCTTCATAAAGATAAAATATCTGGACTTTAGAAAACCCTAAAATTGTAATTGTTTTCAACCATAACATTAAAGATAAAATATCGCAGTGCATAAAAACCTTAATGATAAGTTTTAAATCTCAATTTTTTAAATCTTAAGTTTTCAACATACTTGAACCATGAAAATATAGAGAAATTATATGACTTAAAAAATTTCTAAAACTGAAAAAGTAAATGAAATATTAATTATTCCAAGAGTATTTTTTTATTTTAAAAGATAAAAATATATCTCTTTTCATATCTTAGCCCAAGACAACTTTAAATCTAATTGAAACCAAAACCTAAAAAGCAACCATCAAAACAAGGTGTCCCCTTTCAATGAGGCATACAATTTTTAAAAATTTTAGAAGTATCTTTTACCAAGTGCTAACAATACATAATATTATTCCAATATCACTGCATAATCTAAAAATTCAACAATTTTTTTTTTTTTTAACATTCAATCAAAATATCAACATTGGTATGCTGAATATAACATAAATTATTTTTGTAATTCATTGTTGCGATGTGGATGTTCTGAAGGGATGAATTCTTCATAATTAAAACATATAATCGAAAAAAAATAGAAATTCCTCATAAGTTCATGAAAGATCATATGGAAGTCAAAATATCTATTTCAAGTTACCATGCAAACATCGATTACATAAAAATGTCTTAGACAATTATTCAAAATCAATCATAGGTTTTGGTACACCATCAGAACCTACATCTTCAGATGAATGACTGGATGCAGTTGAAGATGATCCATATTCTTCTCTTTCATCAATTAGTGTTCCATAGGAGTCAACATGCATTCCCACCATTTGAGAGTTCAAAATTCTTCTAGATCTATGACTACATTTAGCAAAGTCCCATCTCAAAAGTATTTTTTCTGGTAGTAATTTATTCAAAATATTTTTGGTCTTCAAGAGAAGAGTTCATCTCTTTGTAAAATTGAATTCGTACACATGTCAACATCCTCCAATTTTAAGAAATCTGTGAGACGACATTTATATTTGTGCCCTTTCTTTTTCTCTTCCTACCATTTTTTTTTGAACTACCATCTCTAGCTTGTCCACACCATTGAAAAGGTGGGTACTTGTGGCATACCAATGTACTTCAACAGCTGTAATATCTTCATTTTAATTAATTAACTTTATAATATTTTAAATCTAGAATGGATAGCCAAGTGGATCTTCATCCTCTAAAAATGCTATCATACAAACCTTCTTAACATCCTACACAAAATCCCTGTAAATGTATTCCATGGCTTCACGTTGTGCACGTGATATTCTAGAACCAATATAGATTTCTCTTTCCTCTACCTATGGAGAATTAATAATAGCTTGAGACTGTTGTTGTTCAACAAAGTTTGTTTCCTCATGTTCATTTGGCATATTTTTTGGCCAAAAAAATGGAGTCTTCAAAAGAATATCCTCATTTATTGATCTTGAAATCATATCATTTTGATTATTGAAAAAATACTCCCACCAAACTGAATCAACAACATCAAAGTAATCATATGTATCTCTTATAAATCTTTTAATTTCCTCCAAATATTTAGAATAATTTTTGTCTTTCTTATGCCTTCATGCATTATATAGTTTAGCAACTGACTGTAATAACAATATCTTTGATGAAAATATTGGATTCTTTGGAATGAACTTCAAAAATGCTAAACCTGATGATGCCCCCCATTCTGCAGAAGTTGAATACTTCTTGCCCCATATAAGTGTTATCCCATCAATTGTTTTGATACGAGATAGATTTTGGAAGCTAATGTCATTAAGTTGTTCAATGCATTTCTCCTCACCATGTGATCCTAGAATAAACCTTCGCATGTCAATAGTTTCTTCCAACACATGAAAAAATGCTATGGAATGTAGGATTTCTTAATACATTCAATTAATGATGGTAGAATCCCAACACCTTTCCCTCAATGTTACTGAAAAACTACTGAACATTTGATCAATATCTTGATGAGCATGCCTAACAAGAAGGAAACCAAATTTTATCTTATTAAAAATGCCCAATTCAATGAGCATGTTTAGATACCCAAAAAGAACTTGATTTTTGTTTTCAAGGCCTGTGTTGTCTAATTGCACGTGGAAAACTTCAGTAAGAATACCAAACCAATGAGTAACCACATCATGTATTATAGTTTTGGTCAGATTTGCATCATTATGAATGTTTGGACCTGTGAAGTAAATCCTTAGAAACATTTATTCATTAAGGACCATACAACCAACCAAGTGAAACTGAATGAATTTTTCCTACTGTAATTTTTTTGACATGTAGATAATATGTGGCAAGAGTGTTTTCTTTTGGTCCATACCATCAATTATCAAACCCAAATATTTATTTGGATTATCATAACACTTCTTTCCATGTTTATACAATTTTTTCCTTTCACTTGTTTGTTGATTGCGATGCTGTTGAAGTTCTTTGACAATGGAATATGTACATAAAATAAAAGAAAAATATGAATATATATATTTTCATAGTTGATAACTATCCAATTTTTTTAAATAATGTCTTCAGTGCATACCTCTTTCTACCCCTTGACATTTATCTCTTTTTTCTTTAAGAGAATCACATGTGTTGCAAACCCCCATCCTTGTCTTCTTAGGAATACAAACATTGTTTAATTCGTTCTTCCATACCCTTGTAAAATATTAATATGTAATCAAATTACCAACTCCTTCAGCAACTTCTGCATAACCTTTGTATAAGTTGAAGATTTCTCGTCTTGAGAAATTATCTAGAATATGTATTCTGTCTTTGTTTGGCATACATTCTCCATGCTTTGAAATGAATTCTTTCATCCATGACATAGCACTATTTTCTAATGATGAAACCTCCCGTTTATAACATACTTCTAAATAATATGTGGGATCCTGTTCCAATCTTTCTTGGATTCTTGAAAAATGACGATTACCAATTGAATGAAAAATTTTCAAATCCTTTCTAAAGAGCAATACATACCCAATATGATAATCATAACCTTCTAGTGTAGATTGCATGAAACCCACTAGATATAAATTTTGCTTGCTTTTATTCATTGAAAAATATATTTTCCTTTCCTCCAAAGCAAAGTTGAAATCCATAGGCTTTAAGCAATCCCTTCGACAACATTCACATGAAATCAAAGGAATGACATAACTTCTTTTTTTTAGATATCTTGTTCTTGCCCTTGTATAACTGGAATGTTTTGGATTGATATGAAAAGGTCTTCTCTTGCTCCTAGTTACAATATTTTCTTACAACTGAATCATCATTCCATTATCCTTTGTAGAAGAAGTTTCATCACCATTAGGGGGAATATTATCCCCACTATCATCATTCTCAACATAGCTAAGAAATCCATCAGCATCATTGCCTGGAAAATATTCAATACCATCCTCACTTGAATAAAACATTTCAGAAGAATCATTTATATTTTTGTAACCTTGAATCAGACGAAAGACTTCACCATATTGGTCCATTCTTTCGAATTCTTCCCTTGGATGATTTAATTCTTCTCACCATGAGTGTCTTTGAAATGATCACTTAGAGAAAAATGCATTATTCAGATATGTGCCTCTAAAATTATCATTTGAAAGAAACTCCTCATCCTCCCCTTCCTCAGTGGTGCTCTCATAATCCTTGGGATTAGGCCTAAGTGGAAGCTTTGAATCTGCATTCACCAGAAAATTTTCATCCCGCCCTCCCCTTCCTCACTGCCGCTCTCATAATCCTTAGGATTAGGAATAAGTGGATGCCTTGAATCTCTATTTATTGGAAATTTTTCATCCCTCCCTTCTTCAGTGGTGCTCTTATAATGGTTAGGATTAGGATGAAGTGGAAATTTTGACTCTGGAAATTCATCACCCCTTCATCAGTGGTGCTAACATAATCCTTAAGGTTAGGACAAAGTGGATATTTTGGCTCTACAAATTCTTCATTCCCCTCTTCATCAGTGGTACTAGCATAATCCTTAGGATTAGGACAAAGTGGATATTTTGACTCTGGAAATTTTTCATTCCCCTCTTCATTAGTGGTGCTCACATAATCCTTAGGATTAGGATGAAGTGGATATTTTGACTCTGGAAAATTTTCATTCCCCTCCTCATCAGTGGTGCTCGTATAATCCTTAGGATTAGGAAGAAGTGGATATTTTTACTTTGAAAATTCTTCATTCCTCTTTTCATTAGTGGTGCTCGCATAATCCTTCAGATTAGGATGAAGTGGATATTTTGACTCTGCAAATTCTTCATTCCCCTCTTCATCAGTGGTGCTCACACAATCCTCAGGATTAGGATGAAGTGAATGTTTTGACTTTGCAAATTCTTCATTTCCCTCTTCATAAGTGGTGCTCGCATAATCCTTAGGATTAGGACGAAGTGGATATTTTGACTCTGCAAATTATTCATTCCCCTCTTCATCCGTGGTGCTTGCATAATCCTTAGGATTAGGACAAGGTGGATATTTTGACTCTGGAAATTCTTCATCCCCACCATTCATCAGTGCTACCCTCATAATCCTTGAGATTAGGATGAGGTGAAAATTTTGACTCTGGAAATTCTTCATCATGCGCTTCATCATTGGTGCTCACATAATCCTTAGGATAAAGAGTAAGTGGAATAAGTGACTCTCGATTTATAGAAATTTCTTTTTGCTAGCCTTCATCATCTCTCTCATCATCATTAGGATTACGACCAAGTAAATTTTTTGACTCTCTATTCATGGTGAACACCATCTTGTTATATTCAACAATCTGAATAGAGTTGTTGCGTGACGAAGATGTTGATGTTTCAGAAAGAAGAACTTCGCTAACAGAAGAACCCATTGATTTCAACAAGAAGATGTTGAATGATACAAATGCACTCTCTACCAATTACAATATATAGCACAAAGACGGAACATTTCCCTCTAAAATTCCCCTCAAAATTTTTCGCTAAAATTTTTCCCTCCAAATTTCCACCCAAAAAATTTTTGCTAAAGAATTTCCCTCCAATGCTTTCGTTTGAAATATTTGCATACAAAATATTCATCTAAAATGTATTTCAAATCATTTTAATAAAATTTTGGTATTTAAATATTTCACCCTACTTTCTATTCAAAATATCCACAAAATATTCCTTTCATGCATGCCTTCCAAACTAAAATAAATTTCTTATTTGAATAATTTAACATTAACTATGTATTATAATAAATTTTTAAAATTTATGTTTTATTTTTTTGCCGACATTGAATAAAAGTTAATATAAACCTATAATATTAACTACATGTCAATATTTTTAATTTTGAATTTTAATCCCACATTTGCGAAACAATAAACCAATCACACAATCTTCACAATATAATAACAATCATTGTTTCTATTCCTCACATCACATCAAGTCTTCTGGGTTTTGCTGGAGTAATTTTTTGGAGGCATTGTGTTGGCATTGGTAATTTTGTGGAGGCGCTGCGTTCACATTGGAGGCATTGCATTGGCATTGGTAATTTTGTGGAGGCGCTGCGTTTGCATTGGTAATAGGAGTTTTTTGCATTTCAAAGGTTAGTTTTCCTTCTGTTTTGGCCATTTAAAGATGAATTTGGGGAGAATATGTTTTTTATTTTTATTTTTATCTTCCAAAACAATTTTTTATGGTTTTTAGGTTCGAAAACCCTATTTTTTAATATTTTTATAGTGAAGAAAATGGAAAAAAAACACGATTTTTAGGAACAAAATTTAGATTTTTTTTCTTTGTTAGGGTTGTTGGGTTCCCCACGAAGTAAAAAACCAAGAAACAACCATGCACATTAAAAAAAAAACAGTTATATTTATTCTAATTTTATTTTTTCTAAAAGTGAAATCAAAGAAAAAAAATTAATTAAAAAAAAATTAAAACATGAAATTTTACCTTTTAAAATAGCATTAGATATATTTTTTTTTTTTTTTTTTTAAATACAAATTTCTTTCTCTTTTTATTAAACTTGTTTTCTTTTTATTATAAACATATTTTAGAATTTAAAAACAATTTAATTTTAAAATAATTTGGTATTTTATTTTGTTTTTTAAATTTTATTAAAATAAATTAGATTAAAAAAAATTAAAACTTTAAAATAATTTTAGTATTTTATTTTTATTTTTTAAATTTTATTAAAATAAATTAAATTTTAAAAAATTTAAATTTTTTTTATACTTTTTATTATTTTTTGTATTTTGAAAATTTTATTATTATTTATTTTTTTAATATTTTAAATTTTTTTATTTTAATATATATTTTTTAATTTAAAAAAAAAAATTAAATTTACTTTAAAATATTTTTAATTAATTAATTTTATTATATATATATATATATATATATATATTTAAAATTTTAAAATTTAATAAATATTTATTTATATTTGTTTTTTATTTTATTTTATTTTTATTTATTTAAAAAAAAAAATTCCGACTACCGGTGGGTGGAGGCCGACTGTGCAACCCTCCACGACACCACCCAGCTGGGTGCAGATCGATTCCTAGAATCGACCTCCGTGCATCTGGGGACCGGAGGCCAGCTGGGCAGCGCTCCATGTTGCTGCTCATCTGACCTCCAGCCTCAGCGGGAGGACAAAAATCTATTCTATTTTTTATTAAAGAAAAAAAAAGAGAAAACAAAAAACAAAAAACAATATTGTATTAATATTTTTATAATAAAGTTTAAAATTTAAATATTTTTTTTTAATTAAAATATTATAATATTAAAAATAATTTATATTTAAAAATTTAAAATTAAATTGTTTAATATTAAGGGAAAATTTTACAAAACAACATTTTAAATTTTAAAATAAAAGTTTAAAATAAAATTTTAAATTTTGAAATGAAATTTTAAATTTTTTATAATTTTATTTTGAATTGTAGAATTTATATTTATATTTCTATAATTATATTTTAATTTTTAAAATTAAATTTATTAATTTTATATTAAAAAAATAATTAATATTAAAAAAAAATTAACATTATTTTTTTTTAGCTAAAATAAAGAAAAACTTAATATTAAAATTCATTAAGCTTTAATTTTTTTTTAAATTAAAAAAAAAAATGAAGTTTCAATTAATATTTGTTTTTTTTTTCAATTTTTTTTTAAATTGTTTTACAAAACTACTTTACATTAAAAAAAATTTAAAACATTTTTTTTATATAAAATGTTATATATATATATATATATATATATATATATGTATGTATGTATGTATGTATGTATGTATGTATGTATCATTTTTAAATGAAAAAATTCTTTAGTCAATTTTAGTTGTTTATTTTCAATTTATATACTTAAATTTATATTGGAAAATTAAAAAAATAAAAATTGTTAATTAAGTTATATGTTTTCTCATATATATATATATATATATATATATATATATATATATATATATATCTATATCTATATCTATATCTATATCTATATCTATATATATATATCACGAAGATGTTTTTGGACCTAGGGCAACAATTGCCAAATCTAAAGTTGCAGCTCGACGCACTATAAATACTATTGGACGCAATAAGGATATTGTTGTAGAAACTATGCATATTGTTGAAGAATAAAAAACTGAAATACATAATAAAATTCAAACAAGTTGTCCACCAAGTTCATTAATTTTTTTTTCTAAGTGGAAGAATGCAGAGGAAATAAATAAAACGGTTTTTTCATGGTATCCTAAAGATAATGAAATGGAGGATGATATACATATCTATCTGATATGTGGTATGATTGACTTAGGTGAATCATATCACATGATGGGAAGAGTACGAGACATATTTTTGGTGTTGAAGACAAAAACTATTTATGTTCTTGCAATAATGGCTAAGAAACATGACATGGTTACATACCTTCTATCAGAGGTCAAGTATGACACAAATGAAACATCTACAAAGTTCTCTGCAAAAATCGCAAGCAACATTGCAAATAACATTGTAAGTATGGTTATTTATATTTATGCTATGCATTATTGTAAGGATCATTCATTTTTTTTATAATTTTTTGGTCAATAACATGTTTTATTTTGTTTCATAGGATTTTTTTGCGTCTCTTTCAAAAAAATTTGAGCGTATTTATTATATGGAGCCAAATGTTATGACTTTGATCAACAGTTTCCACACTGACGAAGAATAGGAAAGGAGGATGAAGCAAAGATCAATAACGTGTGACATTGCAATAATACAAAGAGGGGATCGACCAAGAGTCACTAAGGTGTGTCAATCTAATCAACCTAAACATGTTGCTTTTAAAGATGTGGAGCATGAAACTAAAAATTATAATAGAATTATTGAGGAGGAGATTAGAATTGTTGTGCAAAACGAGAAAACAAATCAGACATGAAAAATAAAAATGGCCAAAGATATCTCTCTTTTGCCTAATGATGAAGAGCTTGTTTATAAAAAAACTGATATTTTAACCAATAAGAAGAAGAAATTAAATATTGGTCAACTTGTATAAGTCATGAGCAATAGTGAAGAACAAACTGAAAGCTCTAAATGAAGCAGGCAAATCATAACACAAGGTGCTAAGTTAGAGGATGGAATTATTAAAACAAAACAAAATGCCATTCGATCTGAGTTGAGGAAGAATAAATTAATATATGGTGGCCAAACATTTGAGCTTAATGTTAGCCAATTTTATAGGCCAAATGAAGGACAATCTCAATATCAAATTAGAAAGGCACATCACCTACATGTACATAATCTAAAAACATTGTTCAGGTTCAATCCATATACGCATGTGGTGGATTATGTATTTCTTATTGATCCACGTCAAGTTCCCGACAAATAGTCATTTGACAAAACAATTTTTTATTATTATAAATATTATGTCATTGGAGGGAACCATTCAGTAGAGACTAAAAGACATTTTATTGAGGAATATCCCAATAAGTATCTTTTTCAAACAATGAAATGCATCATTTATGTTGGCTTAATTAATAGAAATAGGATCAAAGTTATTGGCATGGGATCATAATGCAGATAATGAGTATAGAATGAAAATGAATTTCATCCAAAGGGTTAGATTTATTCATAATGAATTCATAGAAAAATGTGGTGGGGATAAGGCAAAGTTAGTCTAACATTTCAGAAGGAATGTTTAATGGAACCCAATTATCAAATTGGTGAAAAAATCAAATCAAAAGATGAAAAAATGCATTCAAATACATTAAGAAGCATGGATAACATTTTTCAGTTGCCATTTAGAACTTAGGAGATATGGGAATTGATTGATGAGATTTTTGAGCGGTGGAAGAATATTTCCATAAAAAGTTAGAAGGTTAGAAAGAGTAAACCGATAATTTTTACCAACAGTAAGACAGGTCCTAAAAGTAAGCAACTTCTAGAGGATATGAATATCACAACTTGGAGAACAATGAAAGGAGTTAAGGATAAAAAACTATTCCAATCGGTACTATCCCATGTGAATTTGGATGAATTATCAATGGATGAAATGTGTACATAATTTAAAAAGTAAGTTTCTTGAGTGATTTATATCTTTCCTTTGATTATAATTTTATTTTAAATAAAATGTAATGTTGTTGGTATAATTTGTTATACATGTCACTATATGAAAAATTTTAACTTTATTTATTCAGTCAGAAAATTTATATGAAAATACAATAATGTATGGTTAAAATGTTGAATAAATACATTTGGGATAGTGTCATGCGCAACTACCAAGAATCAAGTTCTACAACAACACTTATGGATTTTTATATTTCATTCAATAAGGTATGTTGATTTATACATTCATTTTATTCATATGTAAGCTATTTTTATTTTACTACTTATAAATATATATTTTTTATGTCATGAAAGATGTTGAAGAAGGATAGAAATGCAGTACCAGATACATTCAAAAACTTTATTGAAGAAATTAAGTTGGAAAATATGAGAAAGAAGTGTCTTATGAATGTTGAACTTGATCCTACTCTTAATAATTTCATTTGGAATGAGCTTGAAAATATCCAATATGAAATAATACAAGGTTAATGTCAACACATTGCATAACTAATACCTAAAAGGGAATATGCCCTAGTTATTGCAGATATTCCTCATGGTTTCAATTTCCCAGACATTGAATATGATAGTGAACCATATACTTATCAAGCTTTTATTAAAGTAGTTACAAGTTTTCAAGAAGTCACAACATCACCACTTTGGAGATTTGTGACATTTCATTCAAGCACACAGTTTGCAATGTCATTAAAAAGCTTCATGGGAAAAATAAACTCAAGGATGCAATTTACATGGTAAGACATTGAAATTGTATGTTCAATTACTGTTAAACTTTTTTTATTTATCTACAATTTAATTGAACTTTTACTATGTTATGTTACAAGCAGAAGTCAAATCTTATTTATTATGAAGATCAACCTATTATAAATAATTTTGAGTTAATCCATGTTGAATGTTGGACAAAAGAGGATAGCTATAAGTGTATTCTTATGAATCCAGTAGATGGGAAGAGTCATAGTCAAGTATTGGTTTATGATGTTGTTGTAAGAAAAATAACATATGAGGATAAAGATGCAAAAGGAGATATAGTTAACATTTATTAGAAAACACAAGCATTGATTAACTATCTTATAGATATATGTTCAAATGGAGATTGGGTTTTTGATTTATTCTCAAGTTCAGGTAAGTTTTATTATACAAATTTGAATTTAAATATTTTATTATTCACTTTTTATGTGTTATACTTATTTTCTTATTTATTTATTTATTTTGTGCTTGATGACCAGGTACACCACTATAATGTTTCCTACAAAAAGGAAGAAATTGCATTGCCATTGAGAAATACGAAGTGCAACGAAATTTTATTCAAAAAAGAATTAACGCTCTTCCATTTCTTCCATATGCAAAGAAAGAATTTGGTTTGAGGAAAGGGAATTTTAATGAATCACGTGTGGCAAAAAAATCAAGGAAACCTCAACCTCCATTATATTGAATGATTGCAAAATGACACTTTGGATGATTTGCAGACATGAAAGATCCATTAAAAAATGACAATGACAAAAATGAAGAAGAAAATGTTGTGGAAGAAGACATTAATAATGTTCTAGAAGATGCTAAACATGGTTTAGTTCATATTGTTGATGATATTTAAGTTATTATTGCAAATAAAGCTCAGTTTTGAGAGCTATTAATCAGTTTTACTTGTAATATTTAGACATTGATATTTTATGAGAAGAATCATACTATTAACAATGATATTTTTTCCATTGTATTTAGATTGAAAATGTGTATTTTTCTATCATATGCTAAATATTAATTAACAATACATAAACATATAGAAAATATAAACTCTAAAATATTGACCATTTAAAAAAAAAATTATCTTCGTGAAAAAATGAAGATTTTATTACACTGTTTTTAATTTTTAATTTTTTAAATACTAGTACATAAATGCACTTAAAAATAAACATCTGAGGGAAAAATAAAGCATTATCAAATGTATAGTGTCAAAATCAACCCTCTAAAAAACAGTGGGTGATTTTGCACCATCACTATTCAAAATCAACATCAAAATCATCACATAAAAAAAAAAAAATTTAAGTGCAAAGAACATGCTCTAAAAAAAAGGGTGATTCTCCATCACCACTTTTCAAAATCGGATGCTTTTTTTTCTACCTCAAAAAAGTAGGTACAAGTTTAGTTACCTATTTCATTAGTAACTATGTTGAAGGCATATATTTAAAAAATGACAATGAGGTCAAAGGATGACACTCTTACTGCAAATGGTATGAGACCTAATTGTGACCTCATATTGGGCAGACACCCTTGAATGTTGGCCAATCGAACACTTCATTTTTACTACCATTACCAATTAAAATGGGATGGGACTTATAACTCATATATTTTAAAAAATGTATAAAAAGTGTTTATATATTTAAAAATATATTTTACATAATAAAAGTTATAATTTTACTTTAAATTATATTAAACATTTTAAATAAAATATTTATAAAGGAATTAAAATAAATAAATAAATACTACACTCACAAACATAATTAAATGAATTAACTAGCCTGGATTCATCTTAACTTCTCATTTAACTTCTCATTTACTCAATGTAGAGAGGGATCAAATCTCTTTTCAATCTAAAAGAGGTTTTAATCTAAAGATAAATGATACCTGTAATGGTTTGGTAGATCCATCTTTAAGATAGATCTAGACTGATTTAATTTCACCATAAGGCTATATTCAACATGGAAACCATAGATCAATACCATGGTTATTTTTGTTTAGTTATTATTTTTTTTTTCCAAATTAAAATATTTAAACTCATTAATATTTTTATTTAATTGAATTTTTATTTACAACACATTGCATTACATTACATTACAACATCTCACACTATATTACACAATATCTACCATAATGAAAATTAGAGAATGCCTTTGGACACAACAAATATATTATAAGTAATATACTGATATAAACCTGCATTTTAGGCACTACACTATTTAACCATGAAAATGCTTAAAAATGATTTTTTTTTTGTTTTTTTGTTTTTTAACTACAATGATACGATTCTCTATGAGATGATAATTGTGCCTAGAGGCGCTCTATAGGCCAATATATAGAGATGTGTAGATGTAATGTGTGTATATGTCGTGTGATTAATGTAAAATTTTATATAGATATGTGTAGATATAATGTGAGAAATGTAATGTAAACTTTTGATATGTCGGACTATATAGAAATATTTAGATGTAATGTAACCTTTATGAGGGATAATGAAATATATTTTTATTTATTTACAGGGCATAATGAAATATATTTTTATTTCTTTACTGGGGATATTTATTTACTTCATAAACCTATTTATATTTAAAGAAAACTTAAAAAAAAAGTTTTATTTAGGTGAAGCCTATGGGAAAAATACTATTTTAATACCATGGGTGAAATACCATGGGGGTATGGTAAATGAATAAATGTAATGTACCAATAATGCACAATATTATATTTACTCCATAAACCTCTTCATATTTAAAGAAAACTTTAAAAAAAAAGTTTTGTTGAGGTGAAGCCTATGTGTAAAATACCACTTTAATACCATCGGATAAATACCATGGGCCAAATACCATATTTATAAAAGAGGTATGGTAAATAAATAAAATATAAATAAACCATAGGTATGGTAAATAAATAAAACTTCTTTTTATATTTACTCCATAATCCTATTTATATTTAGGAACACTCAAAAAGTGGTTTTATTTTGGTGAATCCTGAGCTAAATACCATGGAACATATTATTATTAATAACATGCCAAAAAAAATTTATTAACCCGAATGTTAATATTAATATTATTATTAATTTTAATATTCATATTAATATATTATAATATTAATATTATTAAATTTGGATCAAGTAGGTTGGTATTTGAGTACGGTATATGCATTGTCTATCTCACGTAATAGTAAACATGTAAACATAAATGTAAAAATAATGTTTAATATTTAACATTTAAAATTTAATCTAATTAATATAATGTCATCCCTAATGAAAAATCACTTCTCTCCCTACATATATAAATTTAACACAAACAAATTTTTGAATTTTATTTGTGTGGAAGCGTATCTGTGATTGTGTGAATAGTGAAATAATATTTGTGAGAAAGGATTTTAGTGTCAAGGAGCTGCAATTGATTTTCAGGTTTGATTTCTATTGCTCCTGCATTTTATTTTTTTCTACCTTTTTGTTTATGTAATGTAAACTTTTGATATGTCGGAATATACGACACATGTGTAGATGTAATGTGAGAAATTTAATGTAAGTAAATATTTGAAATGTACTCGGGTATATATTTAATTATTTATCGAGAGTATGTTAAGTAAATAAAATCTATTTGTATACTTACCCTAGAGGTATGGTAAATTATTTAGGGGGCACATGTGTAGATGTAATGTGAGAAATTTAATGTAAGAAAATACTTGAAATGTATTGGGGTATATTTTTATTTATTTATCGGGAGTATGGTAAGTAAATAAATGTAATGTAAGTAAACATTTGAAATATACACGGGTTATATTTTTATTTATTTACTGGGTATGGTAAGTAAATAAATGTAATGTAAGTAAACATTTGAAATATACACGGGTTATATTTTTATTTATTTACTGGGTATGGTAAGTACATAAAACCTTTTTTTATATTTACTCCATAAACCTCTTTATGTTTAAAGAAAACTGAAAAAAAAAGTTATTTAGGTGAAGCCTATGGGAAAAATACCATTTTAATACCATGGGATAAATAGCATGGGCCAAATACCATATTTTTCTATTTCTCTTGCATTTTATATTGGAGGGAAAAGAGAGAGAGAGAGGGAGATATAGAGAGATGGGGGAAGACAGAGGGAGTTAGGAGAGGCAGGGAGAGAGAGGAAGGAAGAGAAAGGGAGGAGGAGAGAGAGAGGGAGATAGGAGGAGAGAGGGAGGGATAGAGAGATGGAGTTGGAGGGTGAGAGAGGGAGGGAAGAAGAAATACATAGAGAGTGAGAAGTGGAGATAGAGAGGGAGTGACAAGGGAGAAATTGAGAGAGTATATGTATGTTTGGGAGTGAGATTTAGAGAAAAATAAGGAGAGATGGAGAGAGGGAGGGATATAGTAACATAGAGAGAGAGAGAGAGAGAGAGAGAGAGAGAGAGAGAGAGAGAGATTGGTGGGGGAAAAAAGAGGATTGGAGGGCAAAGGGAGAGAGAGAGAGAGAGGGAGAGAGAGAGAGAGAGAGAGAGAAGATTGGATTAGAGATAGGAGAGAGAGAAGATTGGATTAGAGAGAGGAGAGAGAGAGAGAGAGAGGAAAATATAGAGGAAGGTAGGAGAGAAAGGGAGAGAGAGGAAGGACAAGAGAGAGGACATGAGAGAGAGGAAGAGAGCGATGGGGGAATAGAGAAAATTGGAGGGCAAAGAAAGAGAGAGAGAGAGAGAGAGAGAGAGAGAGAGAGAGAGGAGGAGAGAGGGAGGGAGATAGAAGGAGAGATGGAAGGATAGAGAGATGGATTTGGAGGGGGAGAGAGGGAGAGAAGAAGGAATACATAGTGAGTGAGAAGTGGAGAGAGAGAGATGAAGTGACAAGGGAGATATAGAGAGAATGTGTGTATGTTTTGGGGTGAGATAAAGAGATAAAGAAGGAGATATGGTGATAAGGATAGAGGGAGGGATATATTAACATAGTTGGAGGGTGAAGAGAGAGATAGATATAGATGTGGGAAAGAAATGAAGAGAGAGGAAGGACGAGGGAGGATGTGAGAGAGAGTAGATATGGAGGGAAAGAGAGATGTAGTTCGAAGGGGGAGATAGGGAAGAAGGTTTCTTGCACTATATGAATTGATTTTAGTGTAAATGGTGATTTATAATCCATTTTGATTTTTTGCACTAGATGCATTGATTTTAGTGTGGATGTTGATTTCTAATTATATTTAATTTCTTGCACTAGATGCATCGATTTCAATGCAGATGATTTATAATCCTATATGTTTTCTCATACTAAATGCATTTATTTCAATGTAAACGGTGATTTCATATGATATTTGATTGCTTGCACTAGATGCACTAATTTCATTGTATATGTTGATTTCTAATTATATTTGACTCCTTGCACTGGATGCATTGATTTCAATGTATATGATTTCTAGTCCTATAAGATTACTTGCACTGAATGAGTTGATTTCAGTGTAGATGGCGATTTATAATTCTATTTTATTTCCTGCACTAGATGCATTGATATCAGTGTAGATGTTGGTTTCTAATCTTATTTGCTTACTTGCACTAGATGCATTGATTTCAGTGTAGATGTTGATTTCTAATCCTATTTGATTACATGCATTAGAAGCATTGATTTCAGTGTAGATGTTGTTTTGTAATCTTATTTGATTGTTTGCATTAGGTGCATTGATTTTAGCGTAGACGTTGATTTCTGATTTGATGTAATTGGATGTACATTGATGGTACATTAATTTTTAAAGTGATTGGATTAACATTGTGCATTGATTTCAGTGTAAGCACACAAAATTATTCACAATGTACATTAATATTTGTGTTATAGTAATTCAACCTACTATATGATGTTTACTACAATAGTTCAAGCTAAATATTTAAATGGTGTATGATTTAAACTGTCCTTTTCATATAATCAATATGAAAAGATGTCAAAACTAACAAGGGTGACAATAAGAATAGTAAAAGAAAATAATTTGAGATTGATCACAATGAAGACTATTTTTAATTGACCACATTCTAATTATTTTCATTTTATATCATTCAACACTATTACATTGTCACTTTTCATTCAAAAATTTTATTAAGAATATTTATCATCTAAAAAAACTGAGGTAACTAAGAAAATTTTAAAATTAAAAGTACGAGATAAATATCAGACATATTTAGCATATATAAAATGATTATATTTATATTATCTGTATTTACATATTATTGACAAAATTAATATTATGTCCGATAGATGTACATTGATGGTACATTAATTTTTAAAGTGATTGGATTAACATTGTGCATTGATTTCAGTGTAAGCACACAAAATTATTCACAATGTACATTAATATTTGTGGTATAGTAAGTCAACCTACTATATGATGTTTAGTACAATAGCTCAAGCTAAATATTAAATGATGTATGATTTCAATTGTCCTTTGCATATAATCGATATCAAAAGATGACAAAACTAACAAGGGTGACAATAAGAATTGTAAAAGAACATAATTTGAGATTGATCACAATGAAGACTATTTGTAATTGACCGCATTCTAATTATTTTCATTTTATATCATTCAGCACTATTACATTGTCAGTTTGCACTCAAAAATTTATTAAGAATATTTATCATCTAAAAAAACTGAGGTAACTAAGAAAATTTTAAAATTAAAAGTACGAGATAAATATCAGACATATTTAGCATATATAAAATGATTATATTTATATTATCTGTATTTAAATATTATTGAAAAAATTAATCATATGTTTGATAGATTTTCCTTAAACGCACATGACTGAAACCAGCCTAGATCCATCTTAACTCTAGATCTATCAAGTCCCGAGAGGGATCAAATCTCTAGAGGTGAAAACCCTTCCTGAAGTTTTGCACTCAAAAAGAGGTTTTCACCTCGAGACATTTGATCCCTCTCAGTGCTTGATAAATCCAAAGTTAAGATGGATCTAGACTAGTTTTCAACTACAATGATATGATTTTCTATGAGATATAATTTTGTAATGAAAAATAAACTCAGTAACACACACTAAAATTATACAAAATATACAACTTCACATTTTTAATTCCCAGCAAAAAACCCAGCCTCGTTTGACAACTGGTTTGGGTAATGGTGTTCATCCACTACAACACAAAGGGGAATTTTAAGACAATATTTGAGACAATTTTCGGGTAAATTGTCCTAACTCGAGAGAAAATAAAACTTGTGCATTTTCTTTAAGCAGGTGT
This sequence comes from Pinus albicaulis, assembly GCA_034641835.2. Lineage (NCBI taxonomy): Eukaryota > Viridiplantae > Streptophyta > Pinopsida > Pinales > Pinaceae > Pinus > Pinus albicaulis. The sequence continues at coordinate 548,770,205 of CM076581.1, read as the reverse complement.
CTCAAATTAAATTGTCTTAAAATTAAAATGTCTAAACATATTGTCTCTATAAATATAATATATAGCACACACATTTTTGTCTATCTAGAGACAATTTCGTTTTTTTCTCTCCAAAGACCATAGTTCGGATTAAATACATATTTTCTTTAAAGATACAATGTCTTTGTTCCTAAATATTGTCTCTCTAGAGACAATAAAAAATTACATTCAAAGAACATCACTTTTGTCTCTTTAGGGACAATACAAAATAATGAATCTAGAAAAATATCTCACCATTGAAATAAATCAATATATAAAATATTTAATCAAAGATAAACTACAATAAACTACAATATCATTGATTAATTCATGTTAGGGCATAGTGGAATTGAACCACTGACCTCCTTCTTATAATGCAAACACTCTTCCACTGAGCTAGCACCCTTTAAAGAATTATGATTAGCGATGTCAAGGGACTCAACAAGCAGCCTGCAAAGAGTGTCCAGTCCTATCCACACTTCACTAAAGTGGAAATTGTTTGCTAATTGTTCTTTTTTGATCATCATCATGAGTTTTTCCTACCAACCTACCAACTTCAGTCTATTGAGATTAGCATTGAAGTCTATTCTAGATTTTGTTTTCTGAAAGTAATTGTATCCAGTGCCATTTTTGAATCATTGTACATGATACTATTATATTTATTTGATCGCCACTTCTATCTTTTATCATCATTCTCTAATTTGGACACATTTTCCCATTTTTGTTTCAAAACTTGTCCCACTGCACTTAGGGAAAGCCTTTCTAGACAGTTCTACACAAAATTTCTCAACCCACAGAATTATTCATAAAATAAATTCCCTACTAATATTCCTAGAAAAACATATATTTTCATTACATTATATAAAACAAATTTTCCCACAACAATGGACAATAAATAGTGTCAATTGTTACTTTTGTAAAAATTTTAATTTATAACCAAATATCATTAATGTTATAAGTAAAACTAAATGTAAGGGTTAAGGCTAAACATACTATAACCAGAGCTGTAGTGATATAATATGATAATGTTGCTGCATGATTAGGTCTTCGGATTGTATCATACATAAAGTGTTTTTCATATATAATTTTGTAATGGGCTATCTTAAGGACCGAGTTCCTCGGGGAGGAGGCCAAGCTTGTTTGATGTTGGTTCGAATTTTTTTGACTGTTTTGTGGGTAGTTCCATGTCAGAATTGTGGCGGAAAGGAAGCCACAGTCATGAGGGTCATTTAGATAATGCTTGGGCTCATTCTTTGTTGGAATTTCTACCCTATAACAAGCCGCAAACCTATTTGTGTGCTTCAGGAGTGCCACAAACATAGATCTCCCTTGAAAAGGGACCAAAGGACTAATAGGAGGCTACATGTCTTGAAGCTCTTGTGCTGGAGGCTGTATCACTTTTTTTGAGGCTGGCTACTAGCCCAGATCAGCAGCAGAGGTATTTGAAAGGTGGCCGCAGTCAAGTAGAAGTTTGGAAGGTTAGGACAAGGTGTTATAGCAACCTCCCAGCATACTTATTACATCATATGTGGGTTGATCAAATTGAAGGAAATCCATCATATACTAGTGATAGATTTTTGTTGTAGCTTGTCATCAAATCCTAACCTGAACACTAGTATTCAAAAGCTTTTTCAGTATTATGTTTCAACCCTAAGAGGGCAAAAATTTTCTTCTAAAAAATAGCGTTCCTGAGGCACGTTGCAGATATGTATCTAAGGACATTGATATTGAATCTCCAAATTAGAAAGTCAATATTGACCTTGAATTATTTTACTCTCTCTCTGCTGAACATTTGATATTGATAGTAAGAAGAATTGATCGAGGGTTTTCCCCATTTTGGGGTTTTTCCCTGGCATGAGCCAGATCCTTGTGTTCTCTTGTCTTGACTTGTCTTTCGTATCTATTTTTAATGTTCTTTCTTCACTTACTATCAGTTATGATTCATCTGATTGCTAATGGATATGATATGGTTTAAATAAATGGGCTACTATGGAACTCTCAAGTAATTGTCCTATGCAAAGAACATGCAATTTTCACATGGTATCAGAGCACAAGTGAGGACAAGCCCAAGCACAAGAGAATGAAATCACTATGAATATCCTAAGGTTCGACCTCTTAGCTCTACAATTTATCAAAAGAGACTAGCAAATATAGTTTGATCTCCTTTTCGAAGCCTTGTAAGATGTTTTTGGATTATGTGATAAGAAGGTTGAGAAAACAAGGGCTTGTGTTATTGAAATATCTTTGATCCTCTTGAGAAAAGATCAATATTTATAGGTAGTGTTTTATTTCATCAGACATAAGTTTTAGGCATCACTATTTGGCATCACCAATACATATTTAAACTTCTATATTTTGTGGATTGCCAAAGTAATATTTACAATGGTATGACTACATATCAGCCTTATTTCTACCCTCTCAGAAATCTGTTCAAACTCCATATGCATTCTTAAGGCTCGTATTCATTAAATTCTCTATGTGATTATTCTGAGTCTAATTTTTGTGATCATGTTGTGGTCAAATCACGATTGCAGCAAACTTCTTTGCCTTGACGTCATGAATTCACTTAGTATATATATCTGACTGCCAAGAAGAATTAATTCGACCTGTACCAGTTCAAGAGAAAAGCAACTATAGGTGAATGGTTCGATCTCTTTCTTTAGATTTGGCTTGGAATATTTTTCCTAATTTTATTAAAAACTAGACATGGTAGCTTTCACAATATTTCTATGGAAACAATCTAGATTTTTATCCAACATATAGTCCTATATTTCCAGTTTGGGATCTCCATCCTTGAAAGATAATTCAATCTGAAGGAGACTCAAGTATGTTAGAAAATATCATATTCTCATCGAAACTTCAAAAATTGTTAATGTCATATATGTGTAAACCATTATGTTATAAGTGAAAAGGCAGTGTTGAATGTGCTTTTATCTTGATGTAGTTCGTATCGAACTGGCATAATAAAAATGATAGATATGGAAATGCATTATTATATATAGTCCCGTAGCATCTGTGAATCATGGAGAAGCATAAATTCAGTCTTCTTGCAATGAAGAAATTGGATGACACATCATTCACCACACCTTACAATGCATCTTGTAAGCCTTTTATTTCAAGGTATACATAAAAGTTACTAGTAAATGACCTATGCTCTGTGGCTAATATGGAAAGATGGAAGCTATTCTTATGAAGGATTACTATGCTCTAAATTGAAGTCTACATCCTAAAATACAACACCTTGTCTCACATATTAAGACCATTTGATCAGACCAAAGCGAGAGAATGGAAGGGCCCTCATCAGTACAGTATTAGGGAACTAAGTCATTTAGTGGCAGTAGTAGCTACACTTATGTCTGATCTTACCATAAGTGGCTCCAATGTTTTTCTTTGCTACCTTTTTATGTCAAAAGAGGCTAAAATGTTGCTAAGGACAAATGCAGTTGGTCAATAGTATTGATATGAGTAAATACAACAACTAGGGTGTGTCATAACCCTTGAAGTACATGTACAGAAGACCATAAGTACAATAGGTATAGTAGAAGAACCTTTTGTATTAATATATATATAGTACTACAATATTTTTCACAAGTGAAATTGTGAACAAGACTATCGGATAACGTATATTTTGAAAAGGTATCCTTTGTAAAGAAACTACAAGGATTGTCCAATAAAAGATATTGCAGTAAATTTGATATGGAATACAAATCACCTGGAGATGTTATCAGCTAGAAGAAGAAGAGAATGGCACTCTGAATCAATCTTCAAAGGTGCCTTAAAGGAGGTACATATTATATTCTATATCTCAATAAGTACAATAAGTTGGAGACCCTAAATCTGACATCTGGGTTACATTGAGTCAGGTTCTCATTATGGATATGAACACCTAAATACAAAATAACCCTTATTTTAAATAGATTAGTTGCCTTGAAAGGGAAGATCATAATTGAAGACCAAATAATCCTTGGATAAATAGCCATACAGTTGGTTGCATTGTATGACATTCAAAGGGAACTTAGATTCAGATACTGATCAACCTTGTGATCAAAATAAAAAATAAATATCCTTTCCTACACTTAAAGGTTTGAAGAGATCGAAAAGCTATTGGACTTCATATGATATTTATGATGTTCTTAATAAAAATTCTATCATTTTTATGCCTCAATGATCTGATCCAATCTATGGATGAGATCATTACATATTGGATAAATACTTTGTGAGATATCTCTATATACACTACGAGATCTAATATTCCTTGAAAATTCTCACATTGGCTTAATTGGTAGAGCACATCTAGTGCTATTTAGTTTCTCTGAAACCACTATTGACATATAACAACAATTTTTCCTTCAGTAAGTCATTTGTGCTCACCATAATTATTACAGAAACAGATTCTAAGAATCCATCATATGGTACATCAAAGGACATTTTTGGGCATGTATGTTGAGATAGATCTCTTGAGAAAAATTATTTCTACTCAATGGAAGAGGATAATGATAATATGATTGCATGTATATCTAGATGAATCACCTTTTCAATTTACCCTCTGAATTTTGCAGCAAGAGTTCTGATGATCATTTAATGAGAAAATGCATGACTAGCTTACAATCCATCTCTAAAAGGAATGGCAAACCTCATATTCCTAAGAGGGAGTTACTTGTTGAACTCTCCTAGATATTATAGCAAATAAATTATCTATGGAAGGGAACTTTCAAAGTCATGGCATGATTATGGATTCTCTTTAGCATGAAATAAATTACGGTCATATAAAATTTCTTTTTCAAAACAGGTACTGGGGCACCTTCATGATAGAGACAAGCTTAGGCTTAGGGTCTCCTTGAATAAGAGGGAGTAAGGTTATTTAAATACTTTCTATAAACTGAAAAGAACTGCTATGATCACTGTTGTTGTTATGCATTTTCATAAGAAACTCTTTAGTGAGTTGTGTATCCCCATATATACATCTATATGACAACACAGATCTTAGGAAAGAGATCACCCTTTCAGAAGGTATCCCTCCACCCTCAGACAAAAGTATCAAGACATCCCACTCAGATGGAGAGTCACACCATAGATTATACCTTCATCTAGTATTTTTCCTCTATCATAAGTTTCTTCCCTTTGGCCTCGCATGGGAGGAGAGGCACATATTAGGAGGTTGATGGCCCGCAGGCATTTAGTGCTTCCTCCACATCTTCAGCAGACAGATCTAGTGGGCAGGCAGGCAGTAATTTAACTTTTAAAAGACTTTTGGAACCAACCAAATAAAATCCTTGTCTAATAGATGTTGAGGTGCATAAAACATATTTTAACAACTAATAAGAGATTACAAATGATTTTAGCAAGTGTGTGAAAAAAATGATAAATCTAACTCAAAGACACTAAATAAATTACATGAAGATATATATATATATATATATATATATATATATATATATATATATATATATATAATCATGGGTGGTTTGACTGGCTAGTTTCTTCCAATTCACTAGTCAAGTTTCACTAGTGGAACAAAATGCGTCTGGAGTCTAATTCAACCCACTAAATTCCATCTTGTCATGGTTGAATGCTATCTGTAACTCAACCATTTGTAATGGTTCTATATAGTGGCTTTTCTTTTTGGGAGCCATCAAAATGCTTCTAAAGGTGAAATTATATCCGCAATTACAAAATCTGCCTTTAATTCTCGACAAATAATGTAACAACCCTCTCACATTATTATACACTCTAACAATATCTGCAAATGAAAAATATACCCCTAATTCCTGACGAAGAATGTAATACCCCTCTCACATTATTATTATAATGTATATGTATCTTTCCCTTTTTTTTGATATATATATATATATATATAACCCTATAGTTTGAACTCACCACCAAAAGTCCTTCGAGTAATTTAATTTAGCTATAGAGGAATGTACTCCAAACCCCTTGGAACCTTCCGTAATTTGATTCCTATATTAAGGAACCTAAATATTTATAATTCATTGCATCGATTGCTCTCTATCAAGCCCCCCATATATTTTGTCAGTTGTTTTAATAAAAGGTTCCTTTGTGTCTATATTTAATAATATGCTAGCGCTTTCACCTAAATGGTCGATGTCTTGACATTGATCATAATTGGTCATAGAATCCAAGACAACCATCTAATGAAGTCTCAATAACCAAACTGCACATTAGGAATGCTACAAAAAAGCTTAAGTTTGAGTGTCCCAAATTCTACAAGTAGTATCTTGATTTCCTGTAGCAAAATATCTAATTGAGTAGTCCAAATGCCCTCTCAAACTAGAAATAACCTTCCATATCTAAGTGCTATTATTATTGTTCATTCCAATAAGATCTGTAATACCTATTAATGTATGCTAATATCACCTATGACATGTATGCTTTTGCAGTAAATGGAATAGAAGCATATATCAATACTTATGCAACAACGGTACTTCTGTAAATCATGCAACAAGCAGCATAACACCAGCAGCCTACAGGAGTAATAATCTATGTGAATCACTGTGAACCATGCAAGTGCCTACACGAGGTCATTTTTGTATGCCAAGTCAACATGTGACATCTGGTGGTCCAGGGTTGTGGGGAATTGAATTTTCATGCCATGAGCTAATAAACTGGCACTTAAATTAGTGTGTTATTTCCATAACCTGTAACCCATTCAGCACGATGTAGTAGCATTAAAAAATCACTCTTGGGAAATAGAGGCATAGATTAACCATTTATATGCCACCTACATATTTTTTTAGAAGAAAAGGGAAACCTTAGGCATGTACCATCCCAATCTATGGCAAAGCATCCAGAATAGAAAAAGAAATTTACACAGATCTGAGCTACAACTAGTGAGGGTTTTTTTCTACTTTCAATGATAATTATTATGCATCCTTTAGAGGTAATCATGAGGAAATTAATTTAAATACATTCAATTATACATCCATTAAATGATCATAAACCTAAATTTCTCAAGAATGGTGGTAAGATATGAATCAATAACATATAGTGAACTTTGTCATGGTATCCGAACTATGAATCATATAGACATCAACAATTCTGCCATGCCATTGACGTAATATATTGTGTTGTATATCAATTTTTCCTTGAGACATTTTTAATATCAATAATGAGCAACTGGTACTTGAAGGAAGAATCAAGAACTTGAAATGGGTTATCTGTATCAATGGACCATGTGTAAAAGTGCAGCCTGAAGCTAACAATACTACTATGAATTTTGTAGAGATATCAGGGCTAAACCATGTAATAGTGAACAATGACATTCACATACTTTTTTGGTATCAATTTAATACCATTTTACATCTATTCACCTTGAGGCATTATCAGTATCAAAGCACAGTTACTGCAAGTGAAATAAAAATATGAAATTCCACATCCGTATGCCTACAACACTTGAAAAATACATCTATTCGAGTCTCGTATCTTAAGGCATTGGTGAGTTGGTTGTTAAGCTACTTAGTACCAACTTTGTGAGATACTTGGATGGTCTATATTAAGGATTGATTTAGGGAAGGAGGTCGAGCTTTTTTTAGGCTAGTTCGAATTCGATTAACTGTTTTGTGGGTAGTTCCATGTCAGAATTGTAGGAGAAAGGAAGTTGAAGTCATGAGAGTCATTATATAATGCTTGGGCTCATTCTTGGTTGGAATTCCTACCCTATAGCAAGCCAAAACCCTAGTTGTGTGCTTCAGAAGGGCCACATGCATAGATCTCCCTTGAAAAGGGACTGAAGGATTGATAGTAGGCTGCATGTCTTGAAGCTCTTATGCTGGAGGTCGTATCACTTGTTTTGAGGATGGCTACTAGCCCAGATCAACAACAGAGGTATTTAAAAGGTGGTTGCAGTCAAGAAAAAGTTTGGAAGGTTAGGAAAAGGTGTTATAGCAGCCTGCTAGTAGAATTATTCCATCATATTTAGGTTGATCAAATTGAATTAAGTCCATCCTGTAGCAGTGATAGATTGCTGTTGTAGCTTTTCATCAAACCATAACGTAAACAGCAGTATTCAGAATCTTTTTCACTAGTATGTTTCAAGCCTAAGAGGGCACAAATTGTCCTCTACAAAATAGCGTTCCTGAGGTAGGTTGTAGCTATGTATCTAAGGTAATTGATATTGAATCTCCAAATTAGAAAGTCAATATTGACTTTGAATTATTGTAATATTCCTCTGAAAAATATTTTATATTGATAGTAAGAAGAATTGATCAAGGGTTTTCCCCATCTTTGGATTTTTCCCTTTCTTGAGCCATACCATTGTGTTCTCTTGTCTTCACCTGTCTGCTAGATCTATTGTTTATGTTCTTTCTTCTGTTACTATCAGTTATGATTTATATGATTGCTAATGGATATGATATGGTTTAAATAAATGGGCTATTATGGAATTCTGAAGTAACTTCCCTATGCAAAGAACATGCAATTTTAACATGGTATCAGAGCACTGGTGAGGACAAGCCCAAGCACAAGAGAATGAAATCACTATGAATATCCTAACGTTCAACCTCTTATCTCTACAATTTATCAAAATATAGTTCGATCTCCTTTTCAAAGTCTTGTAAGATGTTTTTGGATTATGTGATAAGAAGGTTTGGAAAACAATGGCTTGTGTTACTAAAATATTTTCGATCCTCTTGAGAAAAGATCAATCTTTATAGGAAGTGTTTTATTTCCTCAGAAACAAGTTTTAGGCATAATTATTTGGCATCACCAATACATATTTAAACTTCTATATTATGTGGATCAACAAAGTAATATTTACAATGGTATGACTACATATCAGCCTTATTTGTACCCTCTCATAAATCTGTTCAAACTCTAGATGCATTCTTTAAGGCTCGTATTCTTTAAAGTCTCTATGTGAGTATTCCAAGTCTAATTTCTGTCATCACGTTGTTGTCAAATATCGATTGCAGCACACTTCCTTGCCTTGATGTCATGAATTCACTTAGTATATATATATCAGACTCGCAATAAAAATTAAGTTGACTTGTACCAGTTCAAGAGAAAACTAATTATAGTTGAATGGTTCGTCCTCTTTCTTCAGATTTGGCTTGGAATATTTGTCCTAATTTTATTGAATACTAGACATGGTAGCTTGCACAAGATTCCTGTGGAAACAATCTAGATTCGTATCCAACATATAGTTCTATATTTCCATTTTTGCATCTCCATCCTTGAAAGATAGTTCAATCTGAAGGTGAATCAAGTACATTAGGAAATATCATATTCTCATGGAAAATTGAAAAATCGTTAATGTCATATCTATGTATACCATTATGTTATAAGTGAAAAGAAAGTGTTGAGTGTGCTATGATCTTGATGTAGTTTGTCTTGAACTGGCATAATCAAGAAGATAGCTATGGCAAGGAATTATCATATACAGGACCGTAACATCTATGAATCATTTAAAAGCTAAAATTCAGTCTTCCAACAATGAAGAAATTGGAAGACACATCATTCACCATACCTTACAATGCATTTGGTAAACCTTTTATTTCAAGGTCTACATAAAAGTTACTAGGAAATCACCTATTCTCTGTGGCTAAGATGGAAATATGGAAAATATTCTTATGAAGGATTAATGTGAACTAAATTGAAGTCTACATCTTGAAATACAACCCCTTGTCTCACATATTAAGACCATTTGATTAGACCGAAGCATGAGGATGGTAGGGCCCTCATTAGTACAATGTCAGGGAACTAAGTCATTTAGTATTAGTAATAGCTACGCTTATGTCTGATATTACCATAAGTGGATCCAGTGTTTTTCTTTGGTACCTTGTATATCAAAAGAGGCCAAAATGATGCTAAGGAAAAATACACTAGATCAGTAGTATTGATATCAGTAAGGAAAATAACTAGGGTTTTTCATAACCCTTGAAGTACAGGTACAACAGACCATAAGTAGAGTAGGTGCAGTAGAAGAAAATTTTGTATTCATATATATAGTATTGCAGTATTGTTCACAAATGAAATTGAGAACAAGATTGTCAGATAGTGTATCTTTTGAAGAGGTATCCTCTCTAAAAAAACTACAAGGATCTTCGAGTAAAAGATATTGTAGTAGCTTTGATATGGAATACAACTCACCTAGAGATGTTATCAGCTAGAGGAAGAATAGAATGGAACTCTGAATAAATCTTCAAAGGTGCCTTAAGAAAGGTACATATTAGATTCTATATCTCAATAAACACAATAAGCTGAACACCCTGAATTTGACATCTGGGTTACATCAAGTCAGGATCTCATTATGGATATGAATTCCTGAATACAAAATAAAAATTATTTTAAATAAATTAGTTTTCCCATAAGGGAAGATCATAACTGAAGGCCAAATAATCCCTAGATCAATAGCCATACAGTTGGTTGCATTGTAGGACATTCAAAGGGAGCTTGGATTCAACTATTGATGAGCCTTTCCTTCAAAATAGAAAATAAAAATCCTTGCTACTGGAATTCATATGAGATTTCGGAGGTTCTTAATAAACATTATATCAATTTTATGCCTAAGCGCTCTGATCCAATCTATGGATGAGCCCCTTACATATTGGATAAATACTTTGTGAGATACCCTATATACACTGCGAAATCTAATATTCCTTGAAAATTCTCACGTTGACTCGATTGGCAGAGCACATCTAGTGCTATTCAATTTATCTGAAACCACTATTGAGATATAGCAACAACTTTTCCTTCAGTAAGTCATTTGTGCTCACCATAATTATTGTAGAAAAATATTTTGAGAATCCATCATATTGTACAAAAAAGGAAATTTTTGGGCATGTCTATGGAGATAGATCTCTTGAAGAAAAGGATTTGCAGTCAAAGGAAAAGGATAATGATAAGATGATTGCATGTATTTCTGGATGAATCACCTTTGGAAGTTACCCTCTAAATTTTTCAGCAAGAGTTCTGATGATGATTTAATGAGAAAATTCATGACTAGCTTACAGTCCATCTCTAAGGAATGAAATACCTCATCTTCCTCAGAGGGAGTTGCTTATTGAACTCTCCTAGATATTGTAGCAAAGAAATTCTCTATGGAGAGGTATTGTCAAAATTATGCCATGATTATGGATTATCTTCAGCATTAAAGGAAGTTTGGTCTTATTAAATTTCTTTTGCAAAACAGGTATTGGGGCACCTTCATGATCGAGACAAGCTTAGGCTTGGGGTCTCCCTGAATAAGAGGGAGTAATGTTAATTAAATACTTTTTGTAAACTAAAAAGAATTGCCATGATCACTGCTGTTGGCATGATCAGTGAGTTGTGCATCCCCGTGTATACATCTATGTGCCAACATAGATCCTAGGATAGAGATCACCCTTTGAGAAGGCAACCCTCCACCCTCAGACAATAGTAACAAGCCATCCCACTGAGATGGAGAGGCACACCATAGATTGGACCTTCATCTAGTATTTTTCCTCTATCATCTTCCCTATGGCCTCGGATGGTAGGAGAGGCACATATTAGGAGGTTGATGGCTTTGATTGTGTGGACTACTAGTCCAAGTACCGAACTCGAAAAAGCCCAATTTTACAATTTAGACACAAAAAAAATTGTTTATTTTTTTAATTAATCGAAAATATCGTGGAGAAATTTGTAAGCCACTTGTGGGTTGGTGAAATTAGCCGAATATTTACATTACCCTTGCGATATCTTAGCGGTGTCTAGCATTTCACCTTTCAATTTGATGGTATTATTGGGCAGTGAAGATGATATTATTGGGTAGTGCAGTAGCATAACAGTGTTAGTTAATATTGTCAGTGTAATAGAACTCTCATTGTAATAGAACTTACTAATCAATTGAATATCCACTTACAAAATTTGTATTTTTCTAATTTTAAAATGATTTATCAAAGAGTGAAAAATACTAAAAATAAAATGCTCTCCACAAAGCCAACTATTTCCTATTAGTAAATCAAAAATTAAAAATAAGAATACCAAAAAATTAGAAGAAAAAAATTTATAAAAAAAATAATAATATTACTCATTTTCTCCAAACTTGAATTAAAATTGCAATAAACATTTAAAAATATTGAAAATCAAAACACTTACAGTTCTAGGGCCTAATAAGATAAGTTCTAATATCCTTAAAGGAAAAATGCAATGCACATGGGATAATGCTTAGCTACATAAAATCTTAAGTTTGAGTGTCCCAGTTTCTACAAGTACTATCCTGATTTCCTACTTAAATGAGTAGTCCAAATGCCCTCTCAAACTAGAAATAACCTTCCCTATTTGAGTGCTATTATTATTGTTTGTTCCAATAAGATCTCTAATACCTATCAATGTATGGTAATCTCACCTATGACATGTATGCTTGTGTAGTAAATTGAGGTCAGTACTTATGCAACAAGGGTACTTCTACAAATCATGCAACAAGCAGCATAACACCAGCAGCCTACAGGAGTAATAATCTGTCTAAGTCATTGTGAACCATGCAAGTGCCTACACGAGGTCATTTTGGTATGCCAAGTCAACATATGACATCTGGTGGTCCAGGCTTTTGGGGAATTCAATTCCTATGCCATGAGCTCAAATGAAACTTAAATTTGTGTGTTATTCCCATAACCTGTAATCCATTCAGCATGATGCAGTAGCATTAAAAAATCACTCTAGGTAAAGAGAGGCATAGGTTAACCATTTATATGCCACCTATATATTTTTTTAGAAGAAAAGGGAAACCTCAGGCATGTACCATCCCAATATATGGCAAAGCATCCACAATATAAAAATAAATTTACAAACATCCAAGCTACAACTAGTGAGGGTTTTGTGCTACTTTCAATGATAGTTATTATGCATCCTGCATAGGTAATCATGAGGACATTGATTTAAATAAATTCAATTATACATCCATTAGATGATGATAAACCCAAATTTCTTAAGAACGGTGGTAAGATATGCATCAACAAGATATAGTGAACTCTGTCATGGTATCCAAACTTTGAATCATACAGACATCGACAGTTCTGCCATGCCATTGACGTAATATATTGTGTTGTATATCAGTTTTTCCTTGAGACATTTTTAAAATCAATAATGAGCAACTGTTACAAGGAAGAATAGAAAACCTACAATGGATTATGTATCAATGGGCCACATGTAAAAGTGCATCTTGAATTTACCAATAATACTAAGAATTTTGTAAAAATATTAGCGCTAAACCATGCAATAGTGAAAAATGACATTCACATACTTTTCTATGTCAATTTACTACCCTTTCACATCTATTCACCTTGAGGAATTATTAGTATCAAAGCACATTTACTGCAAGTAAAATCAACATTTGAAATGCCACATCTGTATGCCTACATCACTTGAAAACTACATGTATTCAAGTCTAGTATCTTAAGGAATTGGTGAGATAGCTATTAAGCTATGTAGTACTTCATGCTCTCATTCAGATCCAAACAGGAAAAGGAGCCACATCAAGGCAGCCTGCAACCCTTATTGCAAATGATGGTTAATTTCATAAGAATTTGGTAATTTTCTCCCTATCAAATCTCATAGCTAATTACTATGTAACACCATTTTATACAACACTTTAGGAGGTAGAGGCACCCATCAGGGTTGGAGGATGGAAATCTAGGAAGACCCAAGCTATGATGAGAAATTTCCATCACTCTTTTCCTCAGAAAGTGCATCAAGAATCATCACTCTTTTCATCAGAAAGTGAATCAAGAAGCCATAGTGGGAAATTGGGCGTAGGAAAGCTTGTGTTGCTAAACCTCATGAGGTGTCAACTGTATGTACAGTTAATAACCATAAGGTCTATGAATTACAATTACAAGGAAATATCTCCTAGGTTGTATCCATTAAGGATTGGCCCTACTTCACCTAGGGTCCAATCTAGGTATAGTTACACATATAGGTATGATTGAACATCATTCCATTATGATTATGATTTATCTTACTATTTTAGATTCTTGTCTGTGGTCATGGCTAAGAATGGAGCTAAAGAATGAAGATCATGATGATAAAACTTAATCAGAAAAGGAAATACAAAGGGTTGTGACCAAATTCCAGTGGAAATCGCTACCATTAGAGGCTAATTTGGAAGTATTGAGGAGTTGCGTACAACACTATAGAGTGTGTACAAGACTACAGAGTTTAGTCAAGGTCTGAAAATGAGAACAAGTAGGAAAACTTAGGGATTTTCCCACTGTAAATAGGGCTAATATTATACAAACCCTAGTCAAGGCCTTAATACCTAAATCCTATAAATTGAGGATGGAAGTGGCAACATCCTCCAACAGAGTATATTTATTCACAAATCCTAGATATGAAATACATTCCTGTGGTTGGTCAGAGTTCTCTAAATAAGATTTTAAGGTATTTGGAGGTACTGAGGATCCTGGTCCTACAACTGATCCATACATTTAGAAATATTTAAGTGTTTGACATGTTTGAAAAGAGAGACACAAGAGAAAGGAGGAATGCGCAGAACCTGAGCTTTGAATTTTTTTGTGTGAGAACTTCGTTCTTGACTTTGCACATCATGGATGCTGAGAGAAAATTTGCAGCTGCGCTAGCCGTGAGAGAAAATCCTGTGGCCGTGCTAGCCATGTCAAGATGACAAGGGACAACAATTATCATGTCTCCTGGAAATATCCATGCTGCTTAGGAAAATAATTCTTGTGGCTTATGGAAATTCCACGTTGCTCTCCAATTTTTCCCCTTTGGTTATGGGCTCCCACCGGTGAATACTTATTGTGGCTTATGGAAATCTCCACTCTGCTCTTCAGTTTTTCCCCTTTGGTTATGGGCTCCCGTCGGACAACAATTAATATGGCTTATGGCAATCTGCACATTGCTCTCCATTTTTTCCCTTTGGTTATGGGCTCTTGCCGGATCAATTGAGTGAGTAGCAACAAGTTTTTCCCCTTTGGTTATGGGCTCTCACCAGATCAATTGAGTGACTAGAAACCAAATTTTCCCCTTTGGTTATCGAAATGGATATGGTAAACTTGAGTGTATTGCACAAATTATTGAACAAATATAAGAAAATACATGTAAATGACTTGAGAAATAGTTTGAAACAAAACAACTTTTGATTGTGAAAAATAAATAAAGGTTGTTAGAGTTACAATGATTTAGATTTTTTCATATTGCATTTTTTATATTCATTACTTTAATGCATATATAATATTAATATTTATAGGTAAGGAGTGAAAATATAGTTAGGAGGATGTTTTTATTTCTTATTTGCATCATTAAATTTTAGGGTGACATAAGATCCATAACCGTTAATAAAGAAAATGTATGTAATATCACATAGTAGTTTGAGAGGTCATGTTGGGATGAAGATATTTTTTACAAATGGTGGTGTGTCTATTATTTGGGATCATTTTCATTAATGTTTTCTTTACGAGGATTTTATTAATATTTTCACCTATGGAATGGTAAGTTTATATTTTTAGCACAATGAAAACTAGATAAGCTAATGAGTGACATTGATTTTCATCATCTTTAGTTCATGTAAGATATAAAAAAAAGGCCACTTTCATAGTTCATGTAATATATCACAAAAAAGGCAATTTGCATGTTCAGCCACTTCTCTAATGATTTTGCATAGAAAAACATAAAATATTGATTATTGGTTGCCATAATATATCTAAAGGATCTATTATACATGTAAATATGTAGGCTGTTTTTAAAGACCTAGCTATATGGAGGAGCCCATTTACCTTCAAGCCTAAGATATTTATTGAAGAAAATGTTGATATGGATGCTTGTTGGATGCTCATGACTATGGAATAATTCCATTTGGTACAAGATGTAATATCTACACTATTGCAAAATTGGGTGTTAATTTAGTTTAGTATATGTTGGGATACATGTTTCATGATATCATAGGAGAAACTCCTAAGAAAATGAGGGTAGAAGGAAAAGATCTCACACCAAGTCCAAGGTTTCTTAATTTCATGGTCTCTCGTTTTGATATCATTTCCATTCCTCAATTTTATACTCATATTGATAAATGACAACCACTAAAATAATATGATAATGTATTTGGAATTTCCTTGCAAAAAGAAAAAATTAACTTTTGGTTTGCCCCTTTTTCGTAATGAAAGTATAATTATTTCTCTAAACTAGCCCGACTTAACCAAAAAATAAATGTATAATTTCAATGAAAATGTGATAATATCCAACCTCAATTTAATTTTTTGTCTTTATATGGTGTCACTTGTGTAACTTGAATTGATATATTTAATTTATTGAAGTGTGTTTACTAATCCTAATAGGTAGAAATAGTGGATTGCAATTCCAAAATGAACAAATATCATTCCACTATGGAGATTTAAGTATTTAGAAGTCATTAATATATCTTGGTGTTTGAGATGTTTCTCAAGAAAGGAACCTATTGCAAAAAATGGAAAAGAAAAATGCATTGAATTATAAAAGAATTTCCATGCATGCCATAGAACTAAGCTACTTCAATAATATTTTTCCTTGTGTCATTGATAAAATTTTCCCTTATTAACTAATTGATATTGTGATTGTTCAGTTATTTGATAAATTGGAATATATCAACCACTAATTATACATGTTTTTTATTTCAATGTTTTTAATAATACAATGTCAAAGGTTTAGTTAAGAGCTAGTAGAAATAAGGATTAATTCAATTGGTAAATGCTCTTGCAAAAGAGTTCATAGAGCTCTTGAAACAAAATATTATTAATTCTTTTAGGGTTACTACTTGGTATTTTAGTTTCTAGTTACTATTCTATTCCATTTGAAGACAAGGAAAGGGGATAAATCTACGGGGATTTAAAATGTACTAGTCTCCCTTAGAAATTTTAATATAAGGGTGAGTGAGGGAAAATATTCTTTGAAAAATTAAATGAAAAATATTTCATTTACTAAGTAATAGACGAATATTAATAATATATAAGATATATATGATAAATATAATGGAGCCATTTTTAGCATCCACTCCCTAACCATTTTATGTTATGGTTAGTTATTATACTACCTACTAAAATATTGATCGCTTGGTAATTTCTTGTTGGTATTATTAGTATACATAAAAGGTATGTGTATACTATCTACATACACTTAAATCATATGGACACGTTAGTATTCTATGGTTTATTATGATAGAAGATTGATTAATGATTAATCTTATGATTGGCATTAAGATTGATTAAGCTTGATTATGTATTTAACTATAACCTTATGAATAATCTAATATTAAAATAATTTTGGCCCTCTCATGACTCTTTGGTTTTGATTAAATAACTAAAATCGGTAGATTATTTATCATGTATTAATTCTTATTATTTGGTGCAGGGGGGACGTTGGGGGTGGGAGGGAATGTCAGTTATGAGACTTAAAGAATGGGTAGGTGAACCATTAATGGGGAATAAATATTTTGGGGAAGGAGAGGGAATAAGTCTTGGAAGAAGAGTATGGTGAGAAGGAACTCTGGTCATTTTGTCATATTTGGGTTTGTTGAAGTTTTGGGGAGAGAGGAGAGGAATAAAGTTGAAAGAGTTTGGATACTAAGGATTCTCTAAGGAGGCTAAGAGAGGTGATAGGAACCTCATGATATTAGCACACCTTTTGAAAAAATTATGGGTGTCAATTATGGCTTGGGCACATAGGGTTAGGGAATTTGTGGAGGTTCTCTAGGGCTAGGATGTCAAAAAGGTTGTTCTTAGTTGGTTGCGTCACAAATATGTCAGGTGGGCCACAACTCTCTGCCTCAATAGTTGCATGTACCAAGACATCGAGAAATGGCATGTCACCGCCCTAGTTTCCTTTAGTATCAAGTGACATCATAACCAATTTATGAAACGTTTAGATGTACAACTCACACCGTTAGGACTTTGAAATCCTTCCTATATGTGCACCAAAGTACATACCATTACCAAAAAATATATTATGTAGTAGTGTCTGAAAAAACCTTGATAAAATATGTAAACAAGGTAAATTAATTTCACTTATCAATTATAGACCCTACTCAATGTAGATCATCACCACCTCAAACCACTAGGACACCCCTTCAAATACAATAGATTTTCCAATCATCGTCAAAAAATGTCCTTCAGAAAATCTCATCAAGCACACAATCAAAAAATTTCTTTAATGATGATGCAAACCATTAATGGATTGTCCCTCATATAATTAATGACCGACTTGGAAAATAAATATACCCCTAGAAAAATTAATGACCCCAAGAGACTCCTTCGTGATCAAATTAAAAATTAAAATATGTTACCTACTCCACCAACCAAAATGAATGCACTTACGTAGTAGTAAATATCCTTGAAAATTCCACGATCAATGAATCCCAAACTAGAGAGGAGTAGGAATATCCATAGGAGAAAAAGTTTGAAATAAATACCACATAAGACAACCAACTAGTGCATCTCAAATAGACCACGAAGAAGACCAATAGGGCGCAGATAAGATCCTCGGAAATCACTGGATCGACCAATCCCAAACCAGGGAAGGAGTAGGAATATCCACAAGAGCAGAGCTTCAGAATAAAGACCACGTAAACAACCAGTCAGTGTGTCTCAAATATACCACATAGTAGAACAATATCTAGAGCGGAAAACAAATTGTTATTAGTGTACCTTGAAACAAAAAACTAATATAGATACTTGATATCATCCGGAATCAACATAAAAACTAATTCTATCTCAGATAATTATGCTTAGACGTATTACACCCAACTACACCAGCGAAGGCTACATTTAATCCATCTGCCTCCACACATGCAATCAAAATTACTACCCTTGTGAATTTTGTGACTAATGCTTCCATAATCCAATATTTTATCCTCAGTGTTTGCTTCTCGAAAAAGTTGTCATAGATATTTTGAAGTGGGCATATTGTCTGCTAATGGATATTATTTAATTTTCCTCCACCATCCTTGTAGAAATTATGTTGTATATTTGCGACTACTCATGGAGTTCTAATCAAAATCACAAGTCACAAACCTACTCTATTGCTCTGCTAAAGTTACTTCAAAATCTAGAACAAAAATTTCACACATGCAATAGGAAATAACACACATGCACACAATATTTTTATTGGGGAAAGAAATCTGATAAAGAATCCAATGTCTACTTGCATTAATCTGATGAAGAGAGAGGAACAAATAGTTGGTCGTGTGTTCAAAAGATACATGAGTGAAGCCACTAACTGCCGATACATGGTAGCATCCACTCCTTCACCTAAAGTGGCATCGTCCTTCCTCTAGTTTGTCACTAGAGGTGTCTGCATGGGTTTACAACTCTCCATGTAGAATATTTTCAGTATCTCATTTTCATACTGGACTTGAGAGACAAAAAGTTCCACATCGCCTCGCCATATTTCCAACCCGAGGAAGTAGTGCATGAGACCCATGTCCTTCATTTCAAATTCCCTTGCAAGGTCCTCCTTGCAAGATCAGATCAACTACTCATCACTAGTTAAAATCAAATCATCAACATATAAGGAAATAATAAGCAATTTACCTTCTACCAAGATGTGATAAAGGTTTGCGTATGCTCCACTTATGTTGAAGCCCAAGAATGGGGTGCTTGTTTGCGATTGTACAATGCTTGTTTGTGTCTGTACACATGAGACTCCTGATCAAATGTCTCAAGACCTTATGGTTGTTTGATGTGCACCTCCTCCTCAATAAACCCATTGAGAAATGTTGTTATGACATCCATTTGGTGGATCTTCCACCCCATATACATAGCAAGAGCAAGAATTGATCTAATGGATGAGTGACTTCATATAGGAGTAAAGGTCTTCTCATAGTTAATATCCTCAAATTGGGAGTACCCCTTCACCACAAATATCTACTTATACTTCTCTATGCTTCCATCTACTACCTGCTTCACCTTGAAGATCCATCTTGAACCCACTATTGATTTGTATGGTGGTCTTAACACCACTTCCCAAATTTTGTTATTTACAATGGATTCGTATTCTTCCAGTATTGCATCAAACCATACAGGTTTTTCTATTTCTTCCTTGAAATAGGATGGATCAATCTATATAAGCTTAGTCATAGGAGCGATGGAGCTAGTGTACCTCTCAGGTGACCTCGTTTTTCTGTGCAAATTTGAAGCAATGCCCACATTCTCCCTCGCATCTTGCACAAGTATATCATCTTCCCTAGTTCTTTTTCTACCTTCTCTGGATGGTTTTTCTTGCATGAACACTCTATGCTCCAAAATTTTTGGTTGCTCCACAAATTGTTGAGGGTCCTCCTATGGATCTAAAATCTCCTCTTTTGGTGGGATCTAAAGATCCCTCTCAAGAGAGCACCACATCATGTTCTCTCATGAAACATTACATCCCTTCACACAACTATCATTATGAAGGGTGGAAAGTACAAATGGTAGTTGTGGGGAGTTTCTGTGTAACCCATAAATGCCCCGAATTTGGCGGTCAATTCAAGATTATTCCTTGATTATTTGGAGACATGGAAGTAAAAAGAGGCTCCAAAAATCCTGAAGTGTGACACATCTGACTTTCTCCCTTAGAAATCCTTCTTCGATGTAATAATTCCAAGAATATGATGAGGAATCTTGTTTTGCAAATTGACTGTTGTATTGCATGCCTCATCCCACAAATTCATAGGTAGGCCTTGGTCATGAAACATCACCCTCATTTATCCCACAATGCTACGATTATTTCTCTCAGCCACACCATTCGGCTGTGGGTTGTGGGGTGTTTTCAACTCTCACTGAATGCCTTCTTTCACACATAAATTTTTAAATTTATGTGACACGTACTCACCTCCATTATCAATCCTAAGAGCCTTCACCTTCTTGTTGGTTTCTTTCTCAACCAGTGCCTTGAAGTCTACGAACTTCGAGAATATCCCATATTTATTCCACATGAAGAAGATCCAACACTTTCATTAGAAGTCATAAATAAAAAATGAAAAATCGAAAAAAAAATAAATACGTGTTGAAGAATGTAACTAGGTTTAGTCTTCACAATTAATGTATTTTTCAAAATAATTTATTATTAAATGACTTATTAAAGCATGGGTTTCATGCTTGGGTCACATTTAGATTAAGGTCCCAATTGTGGACTTCTAGGTTAGTTGATACAGATTTAAATTGATCTAATTCTTGGGCTTTTAAATCATGTAACATTAGGTTGTCAAAAATTATTCTCCATCAAGTCATCTTCTTCAAAGTCATCATCATCAGCTTCAGCAAAATATTCTCCATCAATCAGCCTTCAAATTAAGTAACAAATTCCTCAAGTGATATACAAGTCGGTCTCCATCAATATCCTACAAGTTGGCTTCACTAAAAGGCATGTCAGCCTATTATATGGATACATTTTTTCATCCAACATAGGTCATCTTACTAATATGGGACAACTACTATAAATACCCACCTAATTTCACATTTCAAGACAGATAATTTCAAACAAGTCTCTTTGAGTTTTTCGATGGGTAAATATAGTGAAAGAGTTCGTACTTCTCTGTAATTAATGCTTGGATTACAGGCTTATGAAGGAACAACAATCCACATTTTTGGTGAAGTTACAGTCTCATTATTTTGGTGAAGTTACAGTGAATATGGCTCGGTGTAGTTGCAGTCATATTTATCTTTGTGGTTCATTTCTATACTTGGAGAAGGTACAACACAATGGCTCGATGACATAGTGTTATATGTTACATTAAATACACATAGACTTGGTTGTACAAGTTCAGTGTTATTCAAAGGCATCGTTTAGGATTGACTTTAGAAAGGGAAATTCCAAAGCGAAATGATCTCGGTAGTACCTCAGTTTCAATGAAAAGACAGTCTCAGAACTACCTCAATTTGGTGTTATTACATTACTACAAAAACCACATTAGGTGATACCACAATAGTATAAGTCTCGGCTCTATAATTGTGATGTTTTAAATAGTATGTACATTTCAATGTCATAGGTCAAGTCTCGTAGTTAAATCTAAGAATCTAGGTAATATGACAAGGTCTCAAATAATACCACAACTTTGATGATATACCATAGTAACAGAAATTGGGACTTGTCACAAGCAGGATTATAGTGAAAAGAGATTGGTTGGATCAAAGTGAATATTCTCACCGATTTGGTGTCATCACAGTTCATTGAGAAGAATCTCATTTCAAATTATCAAATTGAACTTAGTGCAGAGATAAGGTCTTAGTAACATGGAGGAAGTCTCGATTTCTCCACAAAATCTCACAATAAATTATAGAATTTTGGAGATTATAGTGATATGGATAGGTGATATACCTCAGTACTAAGGATTTAGTGCTACAGCCTAAGCACTACAAGTTATGCCACCTCTATCTCAATATCAACACTATCTCGGTGCTTCCATAATACAATGAGCTCAATTCTATGTATGCCTGTTGGGCGGATTAATCAATCTTGCGGAAAAGATCGATCTCCCTACTACCAAATAGTAATCTAGCAACAAACAGCCAAATAAACCTATCTTTCTCTAAACATATACTATTTACAATAAGAACTATAGAGGTGTCAAATACTTACCGTAGGTACAATTCTTGTTCGAAGTAGTTGTTGTCCCTCGTGCACTTGAAGGAGTTATCTTCATCAACCTGCAGTCACAAACGAGAAAACATTAAATAACACCTATGTAGTAAAAATCGTAAATCATGCTTATCATGGTGATCAAGGAATCCATGAAATAAATAGTTAACTAACAACTTATTGAGAAAAATGAATTCATCTGTATTAACTTTAAAAGAAGGAAAACCTTGCAACCTTAGCCTTGATGTTGAACAGGCCTTCACGGGGTTCGAAGCAGGAATATTCTCTACTCTGATAAGCTCTACACTCCTCCAACCAAGATAGATAGAGGTATGTGATCTCTCCTCACAAAAATATCAGTTAAATGAGTCTGAATCCCAACAGCTCTTAACCTCAAATAATTCTAAATCTTGAACTCCCCTTGAGGCTACCCAATGCCTCTTTTTATAGTGTAAAAGAGGAGGTTTTAGTTCCAACTATGAAGGGATAGAATCCTCTTTCAAAGGGAAAAGCTCCTCACATCAAGGGGTTAGCTCCATAAGGTAAGCGATACATGAACCTCAAAAGAGCGGTTTTGCCACTGCAAGATTCTTTGTAGAGGCTTATAGAATTTACTTAAACTGAGATTTTTTGAGTTTAATTGCACCTTTTTAATATTTATATGGGTCCACACCCATAACATAGAGAAGGTGTGTTCAAGTACGCAGGAGACATGAACATTAGGTGCGGGACCGCAGGCAAGTTACAGAGAAAGTGCGATACTAGAGTTAAGGAGGTTTTAGGAACTTTTCTCTTATTTTCAATGCTTGACATGAGGAATTGATGTGTTAGACTTGCAAAGGAGGAAGTATGAGTGATAATGAGCTCATACACATAGCAGAATGTCAATATGACAATTTTCAGTGCAACAGATTGCCCCCTAAAGTGAAAATTCTGGAATAGATGAAGCTGAAGTCTGTCATATATGAAGAGTGCAGTACTTTATCATTTCAAGGATCATCCTGTGGACACCCCAGTCAGAACCTATAAAAACATTCAATGCAAAAAATATATATGTGTACATATCATCGCTGAGGTAGGCATTCCCCTACTCAGATCAAAACTAACTATAAACTGATTCAAACTGTTCTGATACAGGAATGATTTTCAATACATCTAGTATAGACATGTGTAGGCACAGTATGGACATAGCCATATATTTATGAATATTCCACTGTATAAATGATAACAAAATTCCTCACAGCCTGGATGGTAGAAACTAGATCTAGGGTCTTTATTTCCGCATCTCGAACTAGTATGATTCTATCTATGTGAATGAATGTGTCAAAGTCGAACATGGTATAAACCACTTGATTACCAGTCAATGATGTAAACTATTAACAAGTGTGAGAGTAACCACCATTAATGTCAATGGCTCTCAAAGTACTTAGTAAAATACATGAAATGTGAATGAATGAGCTGAAGTCGAACATGTCATGGAATCGTTCGATTGAAGGTCAATGATGCAACTTGTCATCAAAGGTGAGAAACCTGCCATTGAGGTATGCATATTTGAAGGTACTGATGATTTATAGATCAACTTCCTAGATAATCAGTTGTCGTCGATAGAAAGTGATCCATCATAGGCAAGCCCACACATAAAATCATAGATCAAGTTTTGAAAATATATTGGCAAGGACTGACTCAGGGATGGTCAAAATGGATGACAGATATTTTGCAGATGAATGGTTTATTTGAACTGTCCTCTTGAACACATAATGACACTGCAGATGGCTTCGTGAAAATTGACCCAAAGCTAATACCCAAAAATTGGCTGAAAAATTTCAATATGGTTTGATTAACTATTAGGCAAAGGATTTCTCAACCCAGGTGCACAAAAGTGTCCTGTTCAAAAGTGGTTAGCTGGATTTTCGAACAATCAAAATACAACAAACAAGTCCATTTTTCTCTCTTGTCCCCCACCATTTCTGGCAAGTACCTCTTTATTTTTGACAAGCTTGACGAGGATAACATTTTATTGTTTATAAGCTCATCCTTTGGATGAGTCCAACTTAGTTTAATATTTTAACCCTAAGAAGGAGTGGTTCGTTCCTATTTAAAATTGAACAGGTCCTTTACTGTTAAATTTTAACGAGTCGAGTATAGGAGAAACTCGCTGTATTTTCAATTTTAGGGAGTCAGAAGAAAAAACTTAAGAAAACTCCATGTGTGTACTTTTTTATAAATTTAGTCTCTCGAGCCCGAAAAAGGATAAAATAATGCGGGAGAGAACTCTATTGACTGTATTTAGTCAACGTATACCTTTTTTCGTAAATAGTCCATTTCAATCCGTAAAAGGTGTAAACTTATACTGAAAGGAGGATCATTCATTTACTTTAACCAGTTCGAATAATCAAGTGCTCGAAAATATTTTCATGTTTAGAGAGTCTGAAAAGGGCTTAAAAGAGGACTCCAATGTTTCTCTTTTTCGTAAATTTTTTGAAAGAGTCCGAAAAAGTGATAAAAGTATGCTCTTTGTTGAAAAATGATTACTTTTCCTAAAAAATCCAATTTCTGCACAAAAACTTGAAACATTACACATACATGTTTGAGATAAATAAAAATGCTTTCAAAAATAACCTTTTTAAAGTGAAAAATAAACAAATTAAAAATTCATTTATTTGAAAAAACTTATAAAAAGGGCTTTTATAACTTCATTTTTACCATTTGAGTTCAGAGTGAAAAGTAAAAGCTTTTGGGTAAAAAAAAGTTCCTGTGAAGATTCTAGAAAATCCGTCGGATGAAATTGAGAACCATCTGCTCTGGGTAATCCACGACCTCCTAATATTGCATTTCATCCATTTACATTTCATTTTTAGACTTTAGATTTCATTTTTAAGAGAAAAATATGTTTAAAAAATTGCCCGCGGGTGTCCGCAAGTGCAACACGTGGGCCCTGCAGGCCTCGAATTTTTCCTACATAGAAAAAAGTCGTGGGTCCGCACTTGTCTCATAGTGCCCATGTGTTCCTACACACTGTGTATGAGAACAAAGTGTGGACCCTGCACAATTAAATTTTAAACATAAATTTCTCAATTTCCTCCCAATTTTTTTTAAATTAAATTGTTCTAATATATCTTTTTATGCATTGTAGGATATAAAAGATGCTAATTTGGAGAGAACATGAGCATGAACACATAGATGATGCCACAATGCTCCATTTTCCTATAATGCAGGCATTAAGAGCATGCAGTTGGTATAAATTTTGGGCCATTCAGGGCATGAGGGCGCAGGTAGACCTCCTAGCATGGCTGGTGAACAGGTGGAACGTACAGGACCAATGTTTCATTATTGGCGGCCACTGCCTCGAAATTTAGCTAGAGGATATTTATTTTTTGATTGGTTTTTCCAAGAGGGGCGAACAAATTTCTCTATTTGGGACTAGGCCAGGTGGCTAGACTATCGCTAGTCTTCGAGAAGAGTTCTGTAATGATCAAGCAGACCCTCGGGACAAACGGATTAACATAAAAACTATCATACGTCCCGAGCTAAAATTTATTGCATTTAATATCACCAGACTATGTGGGAGCGCAACGTTTCATGTGGTTATCGGTTCCTAGATGCGCATTGCAGTAGACTATTTTCGAGGCACCATTTTCAACTGGTGCGAAGCTATGTTGGCCAACGTAAAAGGCCAACTAACCAGAGCAAATAATGGAAAGCTAAATAACTTTGGATATGGATCCATTGTAGTCACGTTTTCTCTAGAGAGGATCCCCATTTTAGCTCTGCAGAACATTCCTATTGATGTCGGTCGACCTCGAGAACCTAGGATGGTTCGTTGGGTTGCATTGATGGCCCATCATGTTGTTGAGGGAGATCGATTTTGTCTGCAAGATTTATTAATCCACGCAACAATGCCATCACTAAATAAATCTGAAGTCTATCCTATGAAGTTAACAGTTCTCAGAATCTACTAAGAAGAAAGGTCTCCCTAAAGATCTGAAATATTGATGCTACAAACTACCAAGTAAGTATTGATGCTAAAAATTAAAGGTATCAAATAAAAAGGTATGCATATAATCATAACCATTGTTTCTATATATTCTAAGGTCAGAAGTATACTTTTAGAATCCTAATCCTCTCCCTCTAGGATTTACAATGTAATATATATATATAATAAGTATCTTGTTTCCAAAGTAAGTTAATCCTGGATACCTTAGAATTCCATACCTCATGATTATATAAGAGATCTAACTTGAGAAAATTAAGTTATGCTCTTATCACATGGTCCTGATTGAGAATATGTATTGCAGGTATATCATGATTTACATTACTAATGATCAAGAAGGGCATCAAAATAAGGTTTGTCAAGAAACAAAGTTATGTCTTAAATTACAAATATTTGTTAATTCTCTTTGATCTGCAATACTAACATTTGTTATGTTTAGCTCCATTTAATCTTAAAAGATTCTTGCTTGGGGTGATTCATCATATGATGAATCTACCCACCTTATACATATCTAATTGTCTGAAAAAAAGGAACCCTAAAGGGTTCTCTGGAAACCCTAATGTAGGGTATGTTGATAATGTATGAAACCCTAAAACCTATTTAGGGTTACTAATGAATAAATTTCTGTATTGATTGATATATTGATAATGTCTAGTTTGGGATTTTGATAAGGTCATGGAAAATCTAAAATTGTTGCAATTAGAATGATGTTAAAAATATCAAACCTTGAAGTTTGGTATAATAAGGGTGTGGCAGTGGACTCAAAACTTAGGTTTTGGTTACGTGTACAGGAAAAGTCCTTGTTATGGAAAGTCCTAGGAGTGAAACCCTAGGTACATGTTATCTTGATCAAATACCTAGACTAGTCTAGGATGATATGTGTCTAATGTATAGTCGTTGACTAAAATGTGATGTGTTTATAATGGTGATCTCCTAGATATATGTGTTGACCTATTTTCGAATGGTCCTAAGAATCTAGGGTTTGGAAAAAAAACCCTTGTTAAAGCTTGAAAGATCTAGGATGATGTTTAAATTATCTACTATGTATGTTGATTTGAATCTATATGATGCATGTTGAGAATTTATAGATGGTGAATCTAGGGTTTACATCAAATCCTAGCAGAAGTTACTTATGATGTGTTCTGGGATCTATATTACACCCTAGTAGAATCTCTTTATGACAAGTTTTGATAATTGATTTGAAATCTAGGGTCTGCAACTAAATTTAGTGAAAGATGATCATGTCTGAGTTGTGATTAGTTTTGATTGACTATGTTGTACGAAATATAGGACTTGTATGAATTCTCAGTGGAAAGTATAACATGTGAATTTTAAAGGTTGTTAAATATCTTGATTGGTCTAGGGTTTTCTATATATTGTAGCAAGGTATGTTATACCTTTGAAGAAACATTGAAACCTTAGGTAGAATAAAATACATTGTGAAGTAATCTAGGGTCTTAGGTAGAATAAAGGACATTGTGAAGTAATCTAGGGTCTTAGGTAGAATAAAGGACATTGTGAAGTAATCTAGGGTTTATTATAAATGTCCCTGGAAAAACATTAAAGAGAATATGTCTCTTGTTTGAAAATGCTTCAATGATTCTGATCTGGCTAAATTTATGCTTCTATAGTTTTGGTTGTACTTGTTGTATAATGTTTTGCAGGTACATCATGGAGATGAGAAGCTAATAAGTATGATGAAAAGAATGGAAGCCATGAAAGATTGTCCAACATTAGATAGAAGAAATATCCCTACATTAAGAAGGAGCTTCGATAGAAGAACTGTCTCTAGTTAAGATGGAGGGCATAAAAAAGTTTCCATTTGGAGAATATATTCTGGAAAGATATTTTTGCACATGTAAAAAAAAGACATTGTGAAGTAGTCTAGGGTTTATTATAAAATTCCCCAGCAAAATGTTAAAGAGTATATGTCTCTTGTTTGAAAATTATTTTGTGATTCTGATATGGCTAACTTTATGTTTCTATAGTTTTGGTTGTACTTTTTGTATAAAGTTGTGCAGGTACATCATGGAGATGAGAAGCTAATAAGTATGATGAAAATAATGGAAGCCACGAAAGATTTTCCAACATTAGATAGAAGAAATCTCCCTACATTAAGAGGGAGCTTGGATAGAAGAACTCTCCCTAGTTAAGAGGGAGGGCATAATTTTTTTTTTTGTTGGAGAATATATTATGCAAAGATATGTTGCCACATGTGAAGTAGGAAGAGGAATATTTTCTTAAATGATTCTATTGATAGTCCTACTAAAGCTAGTTGAAAAGAAACATCAAAACCATGAAGTTTGTTTATAAATTTGAAATTATTGTTGACTAGGGTTTCTGTTTGCACAGGTGAATCTCTTGAAGGACTTGATAACATGTTGGTTACCAATCAGATTGATTGGGAGAGGTCGAATATTCTTGCTATGTTGGATCAAGGTGTATTGTGGCTTTGTGAGTGAAGCATTGCCTAAAAATGTTGTGTTGAGGTTTTGTGAGTGAATAATTTGCTGAGGCTTTGTGAGTGAAGCATTTCCTGAAAATATTGTGTTGAGGCTTTGTGAATGAAGCATTTCCTTGAAAGACATCAGGCCAAGACTTTGTGTCGATGTCTAGTTGGGAGGGTGGCAACGGGTGGATGTACAACTAGTTCCCTAATTTGATGTTTATTAAGTAAGCTTGATGGTACCAATAGAGGCTGAAAGATTTAGTTCATATTAGCCCCACTTAGATAGATTTCCTTGGTCAATAATCTAGTCCATGGAATTGCAGTGCCTAAACTATTGAGTGACTAACAAATAGATTTCCCTTGTCAAGAATCTAGTCCATGACATTTTGGTGCATAAAATTCTTCATAGATAATGTGAGATCTTCCATGTACTTATTTTATATATGAATACCTCCCTAGTTAAGAGGGAGTGTTGAAGAATGTAACTAGGTCCAATCTTCATTATTAATGTACTTGTTAAAAAAATTTATTATTAAATGAATTATTAAAGCATGGGTTTCATGCTTGGGTCATATTTAGAATAAGGTCCCAACTGTGGACTTCTAGGTTAGTTGTTATAGATTCAAATTGATCTAATTCTTGGGATTTCAAATCATGTAACATTAGGTTGTCAGAAAAGATTCTCCATCAATTCATCTTCTTCTAGGCCATCATCCTCAGCTTCTGCAAAATCTTCTTCATCAAGAAACCTTCAAATTAAGTAATAAAAGTCCTCAAGTGATATACAAGTTGGCCTCCACCAATATCCTATAAGTAAGCTTCACTAAAAGGCATGGTGACCTATTATATTGATGCATATTTTCATCCAACACAGGTCGGCTTATTAATATGGGACATCTACTATAAATACCCCATTGATTTCATATTTTAGGACAAAGAATTTCATACAAGTCTCTCTGAGTTTTTTGGTTGGTAAGTACAATGAAAGAGTTTGGACATCTCTGCAATTAAGGCTTGTATTACAGACTTATGAAGGAACAAAAATCCATAGTTTTGGTGAATTTATAGTCTCCTCGTTTCGGTGAAGTTATAGTGAATATGGCTTGGTGTAGTTGCAACCATATTTATCTATGTGGTTTGTTTCTATACTTGGAGAAGGTATAGTACAATGGCTCGGTGACATAGTGTTGTATGTTACATTGACTACACATAGAATCGATTCTACAAGTTTGGTGTTATATAGGTCATGAATTTTGATGCCACAAGTGATGCATGATGATGATCAATGATGCTCATATGACGTTCAAGTTTTGTGATGCATGGTGTTATGTTGCTATCTTAACCTCAGTTAAGATGATAAGGATGAATTTTGGGTGCAAGTAAGAGAGATCTCACTGTCTTGGAGATCTTGGTGCTTACAGGATGTAGGGATGACTTGATGGAGGAAGCCTATAGTCTAAAGGTATTGGTCATCTCATCTTGAACCTATTGAAGAATGAATTTTGACTCGGTTTTCCACAAAGAGCGGGAAATTCCTGAAAGTGTGTCTACATCTTGTGTCCTCTTATATTTGTTTGAAATTAGCATTGATCATGAAAGATAAAACACAAGAACACATAATAATAATCACAAGATAACTCCATGATAAGAGAAACTAATTGATTGTCATTTCTCTAACAAGATGAACCCCTAATCCTTCACCTTTACCTTTTTTACTAGTGCCTTGTATTGATAATTTTAAGAAAAAATATTTATTTTGTCTTAAGATCCCCTTCCATGTAGTAATGTCGAACGCAACGAAAGACAAGTTGCCTCTAATCGTATCAGAATAAATAGAAGGGACAAAAGAGAAATTGATGTCTCAGAAATCTTGTCAGGAAAAATTGTCGCGTTCTTAAGAGTCGACTACCCCCACAAAATGAAGAGCTCAACAAATCATTGTTTTTATATAAGATAACATGAATGGAAAATGAAATAAAAACCTTGGTATAAGCGCAAAAAAGTAGGAGCCTCCAAGTTAGCAGACTTACGGCACATTCTCATAGTCAATTTTGAATTTGTTAGATAATATTTTCTTAAATTGATATGTTTTTGTCCTAATTTTTAATTGTCTTAAATGGGTTTCCTATTAAGTGGTTGTTGTATTAAATATATTGTTTTGTATTAAAATGTTCTTGTCTCAAACTATTTTTGTCTTAAATATGAATTTTTGTCTTAAAATAATTGTCTTAATATGATTTTGTCTTAAATATAAAGCTTTGTCTTAAAATATGTTTGTTTTGTCTTAAAATATTTTTGTCTATGGGGTTTTGGTTAAGCGGTGATGAGGCGGGCTATTATAGCACTCTTCGTAGGTTCAATTCCCTTCCCCGATCGAGGTGATGTATCTGGACATGTTATGAAAATGGAGTTAAAAAAAAAAAAAGATGAAAAAAAAGTGAAAAATTGAAAGGTACTACCAAACTTACAAAAAAAAAAAATATTTTTGCCTTGAAATATTTTTGTCTCAAACTGTTTTTGTCTTAAATATAAATTTTCCCCTTAAATAGTTTTGGTTTAAAATATTTTTGTCCTAAATATAAAATTGTCTTTAAATATTTTTGTCTCTAACTCTTTTTGTCTTAAATTTTATATTTAAGACAATTCAATTGATATTAAATTTTAATGTAAAGTAACTAAGATAAAAAATTGAATTTTTAAGACAAAAGATTTCTTTTGTCTTAAGAAAATGTCTTAAAAATGCCCTTGGTGTAATAGTGATAGTTAAAACCATGTGTGAAAATCTACAATCTTGTTTTTGGTATACCAATTTCCTAAATGTGAATGATATAATGAAAATAAACCTTAATTGAAATTTTAGTAGTTATTGTATCAATATATATATATATATTTTTGTTATTTTTGCAGTACCTTACCATTTTCTATCTATCAAAAAAGCAGATAGTTATACATATATCGATGCATTTAGTGACCTCAACCTACCCGAAGGAAACCAGGTTTGTTGGCCACTGGAGTGAATTAAAAGCTAACCAGTATTGAAATTGTTTTTCCCTTCTACTTGCTGCTATATCTACTGTACTATGTCCATTAAAGTTAAAGTTTAGCCATTGGTTATAAACAGTTGCCTCAAAAAACATACAAAAAAATCAAAATACTGAAGATATCTACTATCACCTTTCAGAAGAATCAATAGGAGCCAGGTCTTTTGCAGTAGACCCCGAAATTTCTACTTTCTACATTGCTTGGAGTTGTTTTTCAAGATTTCCTATTCTTGCCGTGTCATGGTACTAGGACCTGGAAATCTCTCTGATTTCATGTTTAATTTGTTGTAATTCTAAGACCACAGTTGTATCTCCTTCAGTTTCTTGCATGCTAGTCATGGCTTTCGCCAAGACACACTTGATATTCCAATATGTGTTGACTGATTGGTGGAAAAGGGATAACCTTCCTCTTCAATTTCCGGGGTCGTAGAGGAAGTCCATAATGGTCTCTTGCTGTATGATATCTTCATCTTCATTAATACTCTCTCTTTCCAATCCTTGGATGGTGTTACGGATCTGAGTTGGACTTTCAGCTACATAAATATCGAAGATGTTTTCCATTATTTCTTTATTGGTTTTCCTTCCTTGTTTACTTGTTCCCTCATTTTGTGTTTATTATTTCTGTTTCTCTTTTCCTCTTCCCTTGTGTTTCCTATATTGACATTTTTCCATTACTTTGGGCTGACGAACAGACTTCCACTAGATTTCAGTTACCCCTGTAATTGTTTGGAGTGGGCCTGTATAAGTCAAAATAACATCAATAACAGTTTGTTTATGAATTTTTGTGGGTCTCATGCCATCTTGAAATATAGGTGGGTCCTCATACGATGTGGAGTAGCCTATTCCTTCATGGTAACAATATAACAGACAGAGGAATTGAGACTATATTTACAATAGTTGGAGTTCGGCTTACTACTGGACCTTTTATAACAACAAAAATTAAGGTAAGGGATCCTAACAGCTAACACCAGAGAGATTTGATGGGAGGGGCGATTATGGGTGCAGAGGTTGTCTTTTCTAAACATGCAGCATGTTCATGCATTTGACAGAGAACATCCCTGTTAATAGTGCTTGGACCCCAAATTGTGGGGTGAATCTCCCACAGATGGGGTTTCCCAAGG